>JAVIAB010000124.1:1289485-1633688 GCA_032433765.1 Megaustenia siamemsis | reverse complement strand
TAAAGTAGAGGACAGTCTGGCAGATAGAGAGACCATAGGTAGAGGACAGTCTGGGCAGATAGAGACCATAGAGTAGAGGACAGTCTGGCAGATAGAGAGACCATAGAGTAAGGACAGTCTGGGCAGATAGAGACCATAGAGTAGAGGACAGTCTGGGCAGATAGAGACCATAGAGTAGAGGACAGTCTGGGTAGATAGAGAGACCATAGAGTACGGACAGTCTGGGTAGATAGAGAAACCATAGTTTAGAGGACAGTCTGGACAGATAGAGAAACCATAGAGTAGAGGACAGTTTTGGCAGATAGGATCTTAATTAAAGAACAGTCTGGGAATAGAGAGACCATAGAGTAGAGGACAGTCTGGACAGATAGAGAAACATAGAAGTAGAGGACAGTGTTGGCAGATAGAGACCATAATAGAGTAGAGGACAGTCTGGGCAGATAGAGAGAAACAGAATTGAGTAGGGACAGTCTGGGCAGATAGAGACCATAGAGTAGAGGCAGTCTGGCAGATAGAGAAACCATAGTTTAGAGGACAGTCTGGGCAATAGAGATCATAAAGTAGAGGACAGTCTGGGGAGATAGAGAGACCATAGAGTAGAGGACAGTCTGGACAGAATAGAAACCATAGAGAAAAAGACAGTCTGGACAGATAGAGAAACCATAGAGTAGAGGACAGTGTTGGCAGATAGAGACCATAGAGTAGAGGACAGTCTGGGTAGATAGAGAGACACAGTTGAGTAGAGGACAGTCGGGGCAGATAGACAGACCATAGAGAAAAAGACAGTCTGGACAGATAGAAAACCATAGAGTAGAGGACATTGTTGGCAGATAGAGACCATAGAGTAGAGACAATCTGGGCAGATAGAGACAATAGAGTAGAGGACAGTCTGGACAGATAGAGACCATAAAGTAGAGCACATTCTGGGCAGATAGAGAAACACAGAATTGAGTAGAGGACAGTCTGGGTAGATAGAGAACATAGAGTAGAGGTCAGTCTGGGCAGATAGAGACAATATAGTAGAGGACAGTCTGGACAGATAGAGACCATAAGTAGAGGACATTCTGGGCAGATAGAGAGACAACAGAATTGAGTAGAGGACAGTCTGGGCAGATAGAGACCATAAGTAGAGGGCAGTCTGGGCAGAAAGAGACCATAGAGTAGAGGGCAGTCTGGGCAGATAGAGACCATAGAGTAGAGGGCAGTCTGGGCAAATAGAGAGACAACAGAATTGAGTAGAGGACAGTCCTGGCAGATAGAGACCATAGAGTATAGGACAGTATGTGCAGATAGAGACCATAGAGTAAGGACAGTCTGGGCAGATAGAGAGGCAACAGAGTTGAGTAGAGGACAGTCTGGGAAATATAGAGATCATAAGTAGAGGACAGTCTGGGCAGATAGAGAGACCATAGAGTAGAGACAGTCGGGCAGATAGAGACATTAGAGTAGAGGACAGACTGGGCAGATAGAGAAAAAAACAGAGTTGAGTAGAGGAGAGTCTGGGCAGATACAGAGATCATAAAGTAGAGGACAGTCTGGGCAGATAGAGAGACCATAGAGTAGAGGACAGTCTTGGCAGATAGAGACCATAGAGTAGAGGACAGTCTGTGCAGATAGAGAAACCATAGTTTTAGAGGACAGTCTGGACAGATAGAGAAACCATAGAGTAGAGGACAGTTTTGGCAGATAGAGATCTTAATTAAAGAACAGTCTGGGCAGATAGAGAGACCATAGAGTAGAGGACAGTCTGGACAGATAAGAAACCATAGAGTAGAGGACAGTGTTGGCAGATAGAGACCATAGAGTAGAGGACAGTCTGGGCAGATAGAGAGAAAACAGATTTGAGTAGAGGACAGTCTGGGCAGATAGAGAGACCATAGAGTAGAGGACATTCTGGCAGATAGAGAGACAACAGAATTGAGTAGAGGACAGTCTCGGCAGATAGAGACCATAGAGTAGAGGCAGTCTGCGCAGATAGAGACCATAAAGTAGAGGGCAGTCTGGGCAGATAGAGACCATAAAGTAGAGGGCAGTCTGGGCAGATAGAGACCATAGAGTAGAGGGCAGTCTGGGCAGATTGAGAAACCATACAGTAGAGGACAGTCTGGGCAGATAGAGACCATAGAATAGAGGGCAGTCTGGGCAAATAGAGACCATAAAGTAGAGGACATTCTGGGCAGATAGAGAGACAACAGAATTGAGTAGAGGACAGTCTGGGCAGATAGAGACCATAGAGTAGAAGGCAGTCTGGGCAAATAGAGAGACCATAAAGTAGAGGACATTCTGGGCAGATAGAGAGACAACAGAATTGAGTAGAGGGCAGTCTGGTTAGATAGAGAAACCATACAGTAGAGGACAGTCTGGGCAGATAAAGACCATAGAGTAGAGGACAGTCTGGGCAAATAGAGAGACCATAAAGTAGAGGACATTCTGGGCAGATAGAGAGACAACAGAATTGAGTAGAGGACAGTCTGGGTAGATAGAGACCATAGAGTATAGGACAGTATGTGCAGATAGAGACCATAGAGTAGAGGACAGTCTGGGCAGATAGAGAGACCACAGAGTTGAGTAGAGGACAGTCTGGGCAGATATAGAGATCATAAAGTAGAGGACAGTCTGGGAAGATAGAGAGACAATGGAGTTGAGTAGAGGACAGTCTGGGTAAGATAGAGAGACAATAGAGTAGAGGACAGTCTGGGCAGATAGAGAAACATAGAGTAGAGGACAGTTTTGGCAGATAGAGATCTTAAATTAAAGAACAGTCTGTGCAGATAGAGAGACCATAGAGTAGAGGACAGTCTGGACAGATAGAGAAACCATAGAGGACAGTGTTGGCCGATAGAGACCATAGAGTAGAGGACAGTCTGGGTAGATAGAGATACAAAAGAGTTGAGTAGAGGACAGTGTTGGCAGATAGAGACCATAGAGTAGAGGACAGTCTGGGTAGATAGAGAGACAAGAGTTGAGTAGAGGACAGTCTGGGCAGATAGAGAGACCATAGAGTAGAGGACAGTGTTGGCCGATAGAGACCATAGAGTAGAGGACAGTCTGGGTAGATAGAGAGACCATAGAGTAGAGGACAGTCTGGGTAGATAGAGAGACCATAGAGTAGAGGACAGTCTGGGTAGATAGAGAGACAAGAGTTGAGTAGAGGACAGTCTGGGCAAATAGAGAGACCATAGAGAAAAAGACAGTCTGGACAGATAGAGAAACCATAGAGTAGAGGACAGTGTTGGCCGATAGAGACCATAGAGTAGAGGACAGTCTGGGTAGATAGAGAGACAAAAGAGTTGAGTAGAGGACAGTGTTGGCAGATAGAGACCATAGAGTAGAGGACAGTCTGGGCAGATAGAGAGACCATAGAGAAAAAGACAGTCTGGACAGATAGAGAAACCATAGAGTTAGAGGACAGTGTTAGCAGATAGAGACCACAGAGTAGAGGACAGTCTGGGTAGATAGAGAGACAACAGAGTTGAGTAGATGACAGTCTGGGTAGATAGAGACCATAAAGTAAAGGACATTCTGGGCAGATAGAGAAACCATAGAGTAGAGGACAGTGTTGGCAGATAGAGACCATAGAGTAGAGGGCAGTCTGGGCAGATAGAGACCATAGAGTAGAGGACAGTCTGGACAGATAGAGACCATAGAGTTGAGGACAGTCTGGGCAAATAGAGACCATAAAGTAGAGGACATTCTGGGCAGATAGAGAGACAACAGAATTGAGTAGAGGGCAATCTGGCAGATAGAGACCATAGAGTAGAGGGCAGTCTGGGCAAATAGAGAGACAACAGAATTGAGTAGAGGACAGTCTGGCACATAGAGACCATAGAGTAGAGGACAGTATGTGCAGATAGAGACCATAGAGTAGAGGACAGTCTGGGCAGATAGAGAGACAACAGAGTTGAGTAGAGGACAGTCTGGGCAGATACAGAGATCATAAAGTAGAGGACAGTCTGGGCAGATAGAGAGACCATAGAGTAGAGGACAGTCTGGGCAGATAGAGACCATAGAGTAGAGGACAGTCTGGGCAGATAGAGAGACCATAGAGTAGAGGACAGTCTGGGCAGATAGAGACCATAGAGTAGAGGACAGTCTGGGCAGATAGAGACCATAGAGTAGAGGACAGTCTGGGTAGATAGAGAGACCATAGAGTAGAGGACAGTCTGGGTAGATAGAGAAACCATAGTTTAGAGGACAGTCTGGACAGATAGAGAAACCATAGAGTAGAGGACAGTTTTGGCAGATAGAGATCTTAAATTAAAGAACAGTCTGGGAGATAGAGAGACCATAGAGTAGAGGACAGTCTGGACAGATAGAGAAACCATAGAGTAGAGGACAGTGTTGGCAGATAGAGACCATAATAGAGTAGAGGACAGTCTGGGCAGATAGAGAGAAAACAGAATTGAGTAGAGGACAGTCTGGGCAGATAGAGACCATAGAGTAGAGGGCAGTCTGGGCAGATAGAGAAACCATAGTTTAGAGGACAGTCTGGGCAGATAGAGATCATAAAGTAGAGGACAGTCTGGGGAGATAGAGAGACCATAGAGTAGAGGACAGTCTGGACAGATAGAGAAACCATAGAGAAAAAGACAGTCTGGACAGATAGAGAAACCATAGAGAAAAAGACAGTCTGGACAGATAGAGAAACCATAGAGTAGAGGACAGTGTTGGCAGATAGAGACCATAGAGTAGAGGACAGTCTGGGTAGATAGAGAGACAACAGTTGAGTAGAGGACAGTCTGGGCAGATAGACAGACCATAGAGAAAAAGACAGTCTGGACAGATAGAGAAACCATAGAGTAGAGGACATTGTTGGCAGATAGAGACCATAGAGTAGAGGACAATCTGGGCAGATAGAGACAATAGAGTAGAGGACAGTCTGGACAGATAGAGACCATAAAGTAGAGCACATTCTGGGCAGATAGAGAGACAACAGAATTGAGTAGAGGACAGTCTGGGTAGATAGAGACCATAGAGTAGAGGTCAGTCTGGGCAGATAGAGACAATAGAGTAGAGGACAGTCTGGACAGATAGAGACCATAAAGTAGAGCACATTCTGGGCAGATAGAGAGACAACAGAATTGAGTAGAGGACAGTCTGGGCAGATAGAGACCATAGAGTAGAGGGCAGTCTGGGCAGAAAGAGACCATAGAGTAGAGGGCAGTCTGGGCAGATAGAGACCATAGAGTAGAGGGCAGTCTGGGCAAATAGAGAGACAACAGAATTGAGTAGAGGACAGTCTGGGCAGATAGACAGACCATAGAGAAAAAGACAGTCTGGACAGATAGAGAAACCATAGAGTAGAGGACAGTGTTGGCCGATAGAGACCATAGAGTAGAGGACAGTCTGGGTAGATAGAGAGACAAAAGAGTTGAGTAGAGGACAGTGTTGGCAGATAGAGACCATAGAGTAGAGGACAGTCTGGGCAGATAGAGAGACCATAGAGAAAAAGACAGTCTGGACAGATAGAGAAACCATAGAGTTAGAGGACAGTGTTAGCAGATAGAGACCACAGAGTAGAGGACAGTCTGGGTAGATAGAGAGACAACAGAGTTGAGTAGATGACAGTCTGGGTAGATAGAGACCATAAAGTAAAGGACATTCTGGGCAGATAGAGAAACCATAGAGTAGAGGACAGTGTTGGCAGATAGAGACCATAGAGTAGAGGGCAGTCTGGGCAGATAGAGACCATAGAGTAGAGGACAGTCTGGACAGATAGAGACCATAGAGTTGAGGACAGTCTGGGCAAATAGAGACCATAAAGTAGAGGACATTCTGGGCAGATAGAGAGACAACAGAATTGAGTAGAGGGCAATCTGGGCAGATAGAGACCATAGAGTAGAGGGCAGTCTGGGCAAATAGAGAGACAACAGAATTGAGTAGAGGACAGTCTGGGCACATAGAGACCATAGAGTAGAGGACAGTATGTGCAGATAGAGACCATAGAGTAGAGGACAGTCTGGGCAGATAGAGAGACAACAGAGTTGAGTAGAGGACAGTCTGGGCAGATACAGAGATCATAAAGTAGAGGACAGTCTGGGCAGATAGAGAGACCATAGAGTAGAGGACAGTCTGGGCAGATAGAGACCATAGAGTAGAGGACAGTCTGGGCAGATAGAGAGACCATAGAGTAGAGGACAGTCTGGGCAGATAGAGACCATAGAGTAGAGGACAGTCTGGGCAGATAGAGACCATAGAGTAGAGGACAGTCTGGGTAGATAGAGAGACCATAGAGTAGAGGACAGTCTGGGTAGATAGAGAAACCATAGTTTAGAGGACAGTCTGGACAGATAGAGAAACCATAGAGTAGAGGACAGTTTTGGCAGATAGAGATCTTAAATTAAAGAACAGTCTGGGGAGATAGAGAGACCATAGAGTAGAGGACAGTCTGGACAGATAGAGAAACCATAGAGTAGAGGACAGTGTTGGCAGATAGAGACCATAATAGAGTAGAGGACAGTCTGGGCAGATAGAGAGAAAACAGAATTGAGTAGAGGACAGTCTGGGCAGATAGAGACCATAGAGTAGAGGGCAGTCTGGGCAGATAGAGAAACCATAGTTTAGAGGACAGTCTGGGCAGATAGAGATCATAAAGTAGAGGACAGTCTGGGGAGATAGAGAGACCATAGAGTAGAGGACAGTCTGGACAGATAGAGAAACCATAGAGAAAAGACAGTCTGGACAGATAGAGAAACCATAGAGAAAAAGACAGTCTGGACAGATAGAGAAACCATAGAGTAGAGGACAGTGTTGGCAGATAGAGACCATAGAGTAGAGGACAGTCTGGGTAGATAGAGAGACAACAGTTGAGTAGAGGACAGTCTGGGCAGATAGACAGACCATAGAGAAAAAGACAGTCTGGACAGATAGAGAAACCATAGAGTAGAGGACATTGTTGGCAGATAGAGACCATAGAGTAGAGGACAATCTGGGCAGATAGAGACAATAGAGTAGAGGACAGTCTGGACAGATAGAGACCATAAAGTAGAGCACATTCTGGGCAGATAGAGAAACAACAGAATTGAGTAGAGGACAGTCTGGGTAGATAGAGACCATAGAGTAGAGGTCAGTCTGGGCAGATAGAGACAATATAGTAGAGGACAGTCTGGACAGATAGAGACCATAAAGTAGAGCACATTCTGGGCAGATAGAGAGACAACAGAATTGAGTAGAGGACAGTCTGGGCAGATAGAGACCATAGAGTAGAGGGCAGTCTGGGCAGAAAGAGACCATAGAGTAGAGGGCAGTCTGGGCAGATAGAGACCATAGAGTAGAGGGCAGTCTGGGCAAATAGAGAGACAACAGAATTGAGTAGAGGACAGTCTGGGCAGATAGAGACCATAGAGTATAGGACAGTATGTGCAGATAGAGACCATAGAGTAGAGGACAGTCTGGGCAGATAGAGAGGCAACAGAGTTGAGTAGAGGACAGTCTGGGCAAATATAGAGATCATAAAGTAGAGGACAGTCTGGGCAGATAGAGAGACCATAGAGTAGAGGACAGTCTGGGCAGATAGAGACATTAGAGTAGAGGACAGACTGGGCAGATAGAGAAAAAACAGAGTTGAGTAGAGGACAGTCTGGGCAGATACAGAGATCATAAAGTAGAGGACAGTCTGGGCAGATAGAGAGACCATAGAGTAGAGGACAGTCTGGGCAGATAGAGACCATAGAGTAGAGGACAGTCTGTGCAGATAGAGAAACCATAGTTTAGAGGACAGTCTGGACAGATAGAGAAACCATAGAGTAGAGGACAGTTTTGGCAGATAGAGATCTTAAATTAAAGAACAGTCTGGGCAGATAGAGAGACCATAGAGTAGAGGACAGTCTGGACAGATAAAGAAACCATAGAGTAGAGGACAGTGTTGGCAGATAGAGACCATAGAGTAGAGGACAGTCTGGGCAGATAGAGAGAAAACAGATTTGAGTAGAGGACAGTCTGGGCAGATAGAGAGACCATAGAGTAGAGGACATTCTGGGCAGATAGAGAGACAACAGAATTGAGTAGAGGACAGTCTCGGCAGATAGAGACCATAGAGTAGAGGGCAGTCTGCGCAGATAGAGACCATAAAGTAGAGGGCAGTCTGGGCAGATAGAGACCATAAAGTAGAGGGCAGTCTGGGCAGATAGAGACCATAGAGTAGAGGGCAGTCTGGGCAGATTGAGAAACCATACAGTAGAGGACAGTCTGGGCAGATAGAGACCATAGAATAGAGGGCAGTCTGGGCAAATAGAGACCATAAGTAGAGGACATTCTGGGCAGATAGAGAGACAACAGAATTGAGTAGAGGACAGTCTGGGCAGATAGAGACCATAGAGTAGAAGGCAGTCTGGGCAAATAGAGAGACCATAAAGTAGAGGACATTCTGGGCAGATAGAGAGACAACAGAATTGAGTAGAGGGCAGTCTGGTTAGATAGAGAAACCATACAGTAGAGGACAGTCTGGGCAGATAAAGACCATAGAGTAGAGGACAGTCTGGGCAAATAGAGAGACCATAAAGTAGAGGACATTCTGGGCAGATAGAGAGACAACAGAATTGAGTAGAGGACAGTCTGGGTAGATAGAGACCATAGAGTATAGGACAGTATGTGCAGATAGAGACCATAGAGTAGAGGACAGTCTGGGCAGATAGAGAGACAACAGAGTTGAGTAGAGGACAGTCTGGGCAGATATAGAGATCATAAAGTAGAGGACAGTCTGGGAAGATAGAGAGACAATGGAGTTGAGTAGAGGACAGTCTGGGTAAGATAGAGAGACAATAGAGTAGAGGACAGTCTGGGCAGATAGAGAAACCATAGAGTAGAGGACAGTTTTGGCAGATAGAGATCTTAAATTAAAGAACAGTCTGTGCAGATAGAGAGACCATAGAGTAGAGGACAGTCTGGACAGATAGAGAAACCATAGAGGACAGTGTTGGCCGATAGAGACCATAGAGTAGAGGACAGTCTGGGTAGATAGAGATACAAAAGAGTTGAGTAGAGGACAGTGTTGGCAGATAGAGACCATAGAGTAGAGGACAGTCTGGGTAGATAGAGAGACAAGAGTTGAGTAGAGGACAGTCTGGGCAGATAGAGAGACCATAGAGTAGAGGACAGTGTTGGCCGATAGAGACCATAGAGTAGAGGACAGTCTGGGTAGATAGAGAGACCATAGAGTAGAGGACAGTCTGGGTAGATAGAGAGACCATAGAGAAAAATGACAGTCTGGGTAGATAGAGAGACCATAGAGTAGAGAACAGTCTGGGTAGATAGAGAGACCATAGAGTAGAGGACAGTCTGGGTAGATAGAGAGACCATAGAGTAGAGGACAGTCTGGGTAGATAGAGAGACCATAGAGTAGAGGACAGTCTGGGCAGATAGAGAGACCATAGAGTAGAGGACAGTGTTGGCCGATAGAGACCATAGAGTAGAGGACAGTCTGGGTAGATAGAGAGACAAGAGTTGAGTAGAGGACAGTCTGGGCAGATAGAGAGACCATAGAGAAAAAGACAGTCTGGACAGATAGAGAAACCATAGAGTAGAGGACAGTGTTGGCCGATAGAGACCATAGAGTAGAGGACAGTCTGGGTAGATAGAGAGACAAAAGAGTTGAGTAGAGGACAGTGTTGGCAGATAGAGACCATAGAGTAGAGGACAGTCTGGGTAGATAGAGAGACAAGAGTTGAGTAGAGGACAGTCTGGGCAGATAGAGAGACCATAGAGAAAAAGACAGTCTGGACAGATAGAGAAACCATAGAGTAGAGGACAGTGTTAGCAGATAGAGACCACAGAGTAGAGGACAGTCTGGGTAGATAGAGAGACAACAGAGTTGAGTAGATGACAGTCTGGGTAGATAGAGACCATAAAGTAAAGGACATTCTGGGCAGATAGAGAAACCATAGAGTAGAGGACAGTGTTGGCAGATAGAGACCATAGAGTAGAGGGCAGTCTGGGCAGATAGAGACCATAGAGTAGAGGACAGTCTGGACAGATAGAGACCATAGAGTAGAGGACAGTATGTGCAGATAGAGACCATAGAGTAGAGGACAGTCTGGGCAGATAGAGAGACAACAGAGTTGAGTAGAGGACAGTCTGGGCAGATACAGAGATCATAAAGTAGAGGACAGTCTGGGCAGATAGAGAGACCATAGAGTAGAGGACAGTCTGGGCAGATAGAGACCATAGAGTAGAGGACAGTCTGGGCAGATAGAGAGACCATAGAGTAGAGGACAGTCTGGGCAGATAGAGACCATAGAGTAGAGGACAGTCTGGGCAGATAGAGACCATAGAGTAGAGGACAGTCTGGGTAGATAGAGAGACCATAGAGTAGAGGACAGTCTGGGTAGATAGAGAAACCATAGTTTAGAGGACAGTCTGGACAGATAGAGAAACCATAGAGTAGAGGACAGTTTTGGCAGATAGAGATCTTAAATTAAAGAACAGTCTGGGGAGATAGAGAGACCATAGAGTAGAGGACAGTCTGGACAGATAGAGAAACCATAGAGTAGAGGACAGTGTTGGCAGATAGAGACCATAATAGAGTAGAGGACAGTCTGGGCAGATAGAGAGACAACAGAACTGAGTAGAGGACAGTCTGGGCAGATAGAGACCATAGAGTAGAGGGCAGTCTGGGCAGAAAGAGACCATAGAGTAGAGGGCAGTCTGGGCAGATAGAGACCATAGAGTAGAGGGCAGTCTGGGCAAATAGAGAGACAACAGAATTGAGTAGAGGACAGTCTGGGCAGATAGAGACCATAGAGTATATGACAGTATGTGCAGATAGAGACCATAGAGTAGAGGACAGTCTGGGCAGATAGAGAGGCAACAGAGTTGAGTAGAGGACAGTCTGGGCAAATATAGAGATCATAAAGTAGAGGACAGTCTGGGCAGATAGAGAGACCATAGAGTAGAGGACAGTCTGGGCAGATAGAGACCATAGAGTAGAGGACAGTCTGGGCAGATAGAGACCATAGAGTAGAGGACAGTCTGGGCAGATAGAGACCATAGAGTAGAGGACAGACTGGGCAGATAGAGAAAAAACAGAGTTGAGTAGAGGACAGTCTGGGCAGATACAGAGATCATAAAGTAGAGGACAGTCTGGGCAGATAGAGAGACCATAAAGTAGAGGACAGTCTGGGCAGATAGAGACCATAGAGTAGAGGACAGTCTGGGCAGATAGAGACCATAGAGTAGAGGACAGTCTGGGCAGATAGAGAAACCATAGTTTAGAGGACAGTCTGGGCAGATAGAGACCATAGAGTAGAGGACAGTCTGGGCAGATAGAGACCATAGAGTAGAGGACAGTCTGGGCAGATAGAGACCATAGAGTAGAGGACAGTCTGGGCAGATAGAGAAACCATAGTTTAGAGGACAGTCTGGACAGATAGAGAAACCATAGAGTAGAGGACAGTTTTGGCAGATAGAGATCTTAAATTAAAGAACAGTCTGGGCAGATAGAGAGACCATAGAGTAGAGGACAGTCTGGACAGATAGAGAAACCATAGAGTAGAGGACAGTGTTGGCAGATAGAGACCATAGAGTAGAGGACAGTCTGGGCAGATAGAGAGAAAACAGAGTTGAGTAGAGGACAGTCTGGGCAGATAGAGAGACCATAGAGTAGAGGACATTCTGGGCAGATAGACGGACAACAGAATTGAGTAGAGGACAGTCTCGGCAGATAGAGACCATAGAGTAGAGGGCAGTCTGCGCAGATAGAGACCATAGAGTAGAGGGCAGTCTGGGCAGATAGAGACAATAGAGTAGAGGGCAGTCTGGGCAGATTGAGACCATAGAGTAGAGGACAGTCTGGGCAGATAGAGACCATAGAGTAGAGGACAGTATGTGCAGATAGAGACCATAGAGTAGAGGACAGTCTGGGCAGATAGAGAGACAACAGAGTTGAGTAGAGGACAGTCTGGGCAGATACAGAGATCATAAAGTAGAGGACAGTCTGGGCAGATAGAGAGACCATAGAGTAGAGGACAGTCTGGGCAGATAGAGACCATAGAGTAGAGGACAGTCTGGGCAGATAGAGACCATAGAGTAGAGGACAGTCTGGGCAGATAGAGAGACCATAGAGTAGAGGACAGTATGTGCAGATAGAGACCATAGAGTAGAGGACAGTATGTGCAGATAGAGACCATAGAGTAGAGGACAGTATGTGCAGATAGAGACCATAGAGTAGAGGACAGTCTGGGTAGATAGAGAAACCATAGTTTAGAGGACAGTCTGGACAGATAGAGAAACCATAGAGTAGAGGACAGTTTTGGCAGATAGAGTCCATAATAGAGTAGAGGACAGTCTGGGCAGATAGAGAGAAAACAGAATTGAGTAGAGGACAGTCTGGGCAGATAGAGACCATAGAGTAGAGGGCAGTCTGGGCAGAAAGAGACCATAGAGTAGAGGGCAGTCTGGGCAGATAGAGAGACAACAGAATTGAGTAGAGGACAGTCTGGGCAGATAGAGACCATAGAGTATAGGACAGTATGTGCAGATAGAGACCATAGAGTAGAGGACAGTCTGGGCAGATAGAGAGGCAACAGAGTTGAGTAGAGGACAGTCTGGGCAGATACAGAGATCATAAAGTAGAGGACAGTCTGGGCAGATAGAGAGACCATAGAGTAGAGGACAGTCTGGGCAGATAGAGACCATAGAGTAGAGGATAGTCTGGGCAGATAGAGACCATAGAGTAGAGGACAGTCTGGGCAGATAGAGAGACCATAGAGTAGAGGACAGTCTGGGTAGATAGAGAAACCATAGTTTAGAGGACAGTCGGGACAGATAGAGAAACCATAGAGTAGAGGACAGTTTTGGCAGATAGAGATCTTAAATTAAAGAACAGTCTGGGGAGATAGAGAGACCATAGAGTAGAGGACAGTCTGGACAGATAGAGAAACCATAGAGTAGAGGACAGTGTTGGCAGATAGAGACCATAATAGAGTAGAGGACAGTCTGGGCAGATAGAGAGACAACAGAATTGAGTAGAGGACAGTCTGGGCAGATAGAGAGAAAACAGAATTGAGTAGAGGACAGTCTGGGCAGATAGAGACCATAGAGTAGAGGGCAGTCTGGGCAGAAAGAGACCATAGAGTAGAGGGCAGTCTGGGCAGATAGAGACCATAAATTAGAGGGCAGTCTGGGCAGATAGAGACCATAGAAGAGAGGGCAGTCTGGGCAGATTGAGAAACCATACAGTAGAGGACAGTCTGGGCAGATAGAGACCATAGAGTAGAGGGCAGTCTGGGCAAATAGAGACCATAAAGTAGAGGACATTCTGGGCAGATAGAGAGACAACAGAATTGAGTAGAGGACAGTCTGGGCAGATAGAGACCATAGAGTAGAAGGCAGTCTGGGCAAATAGAGAGACCATAAAATAGAGGACATTCTGGGCAGATAGAGAGACAACAGAATTGAGTAGAGGGCAGTCTGGTCAGATAGAGAAACCATACAGTAGAGGACAGTCTGGGCAGATAAAGACCATAGAGTAGAGGACAGTCTGGGCAAATAGAGAGACCATAAAGTAGAGGACATTCTGGGCAGATAGAGAGACAACAGAATTGAGTAGAGGACAGTCTGGGTAGATAGAGACCATAGAGTATAGGACAGTATGTGCAGATAGAGACCATAGAGTAGAGGACAGTCTGGGCAGATAGAGTGACAACAGAGTTGAGTAGAGGACAGTCTGGGCAGATATAGAGATCATAAAGTAGAGGACAGTCTGGGAAGATAGAGAGACAATGGAGTTGAGTAGAGGACAGTCTGGGTAAGATAGAGAAACCATAGAGTAGAGGACAGTCTGGGCAGATAGAGAAACCATAGAGTAGAGGACAGTTTTGGCAGATAGAGATCTTAAATTAAAGAACAGTCTGTGCAGATAGAGAGACCATAGAGTAGAGGACAGTCTGGACAGATAGAGAAACCATAGAGGACAGTGTTGGCCGATAGAGACCATAGAGTAGAGGACAGTCTGGGTAGATAGAGATACAAAAGAGTTGAGTAGAGGACAGTGTTGGCAGATAGAGACCATAGAGTAGAGGACAGTCTGGGTAGATAGAGAGACAAGAGTTGAGTAGAGGACAGTCTGGGCAGATAGAGAGACCATAGAGTAGAGGACAGTGTTGGCCGATAGAGACCATAGAGTAGAGGACAGTCTGGGTAGATAGAGACCATAGAGTAGAGGACAGTCTGGGTAGATAGAGAGACCATAGAGTAGAGGACAGTCTGGGTAGATAGAGAGACAAGAGTTGAGTAGAGGACAGTCTGGGCAGATACAGAGACCATAGAGTAGAGGACAGTGTTGGCCGATAGAGACCATAGAGTAGAGGACAGTCTGGGTAGATAGAGAGACAAAAGAGTTGAGTAGAGGACAGTGTTGGCAGATAGAGACCATAGAGTAGAGGACAGTCTGGGTAGATAGAGAGACAAGAGTTGAGTAGAGGACAGTCTGGGCAGATAGAGAGACCATAGAGAAAAAGACAGTCTGGACAGATAGAGAAACCATAGAGTAGAGGACAGTGTTAGCAGATAGAGACCACAGAGTAGAGGACAGTCTGGGTAGATAGAGAGACAACAGAGTTGAGTAGATGACAGTCTGGGTAGATAGAGACCATAAAGTAAAGGACATTCTGGGCAGATAGAGAAACCATAGAGTAGAGGACAGTGTTGGCAGATAGAGACCATAGAGTAGAGGGCAGTCTGGGCAGATAGAGACCATAGAGTAGAGGACAGTCTGGACAGATAGAGACCATAGAGTAGAGGACAGTCTGGGCAAATAGAGACCATAAAGTAGAGGACATTCTGGGCAGATAGAGAGACAACAGAATTGAGTAGAGGGCAATCTGGGCAGATAGAGACCATAGAGTAGAGGGCAGTCTGGGCAAATAGAGAGACAACAGAATTGAGTAGAGGACAGTCTGGGCACATAGAGACCATAGAGTAGAGGACAGTATGTGCAGATAGAGACCATAGAGTAGAGGACAGTCTGGGCAGATAGAGACCATAGAGTAGAGGACAGTCTGGGCAGATAGAGACCATAGAGTAGAGGACAGTCTGGGCAGATAGAGAGACCATAGAGTAGAGGACAGTCTGGGTAGATAGAGAAACCATAGTTTAGAGGACAGTCTGGACAGATAGAGAAACCATAGAGTAGAGGACAGTTTTGGCAGATAGAGATCTTAAATTAAAGAACAGTCTGGGGAGATAGAGAGACCATAGAGTAGAGGACAGTCTGGACAGATAGAGAAACCATAGAGTAGAGGACAGTGTTGGCAGATAGAGACCATAATAGAGTAGAGGACAGTCTGGGCAGATAGAGAGAAAACAGAGTTGAGTAGAGGACAGTCTGGGCAGATAGAGACCATAAAGTAGAGGACATTCTGGGCAGATAGAGAGACAACAGAATTGAGTAGAGGACAGTCTCGGCAGATAGAGACCATAGAGTAGAGGACAGTCTGGGCAGATAGAGACCATAGAGACCATAGAGTAGAGGGCAGTCTGGGCAAATAGAGACCATAAAGTAGAGGACATTCTGGGCAGATAGAGAGACAACAGAATTGAGTAGAGGACAGTCTGGGCAGATAGAGACCATAGAGTACAAGGCAGTCTGGGCAAATAGAGAGACCATAAAGTAGAGGACATTCTGGGCAGATAGAGAGACAACAGAATTGAGTAGAGGGCAGTCTGGTCAGATAGAGAAATCATACAGTAGAGGACAGTCTGGGCAGATAGAGACCATAGAGTAGAGGACAGTCTGGGCAGATAGAGAGACCACAAAGTAGAGGACATTCTGGGCAGATAGAGAGACAACAGAATTGAGTAGAGGACAGTCTGGGCAGATAGAGACCATAGAGTAGAGGACAGTCTGGGCAGATAGAGAGACAACAGAGTTGAGTAGAGGACAGTCTGGGCAGATACAGAGATCATAAAGTAGAAGACAGTCTGGGCAGATAGAGAGACCATAGAGTAGAGGGCAGTCTGGGCAAATAGAGAGACCATAAAGTAGAGGACATTCTGGGCAGATAGAGAGACAACAGAATTGAGTAGAGGACAGTCTGGGCAGATAGAGACCATAGAGTAGAGGACAGTCTGGGCAGATAGAGAGACAACAGAGTTGAGTAGAGGACAGTCTGGGCAGATACAGAGATCATAAAGTAGAAGACAGTCTGGGCAGATAGAGAGACCATAGAGTAGAGGACAGTCTGGGCAGATAGAGACCATAGAGTAGAGGACAGTCTGGGCAGATAGAGACCATAGAGTAGAGGACAGTCTGGGCAGATAGAGACCATAGAGTAGAGGACAGTCTGGGCAGATAGAGAGACCATAAAGTAGAGGACATTCTGGGCAGATAGAGAGACAACAGAATTGAGTAGAGGACAGTCTGGGCAGATAGAGACCATAGAGTAGAGGACAGTCTGGGCAGATAGAGAGACAACAGCGTTGAGTAGAGGACAGTCTGGCAGATACAGAGATCATAAAGTAGAAGACAGTCTGGGCAGATAGAGAGACCATAGAGTAGAGGGCAGTCTGGGCAAATAGAGAGACCATATAGTAGAGGACAGTCTGGGCAGATAGAGACCATAGAGTAGAGGACAGTCTGGGCAGATAGAGAAAAAACAGAGTTGAGTAGAGGACAGTCTGGGCAGATAGAGAGACCATAGAGTAGAGGACAGTCTGGGCAGATAGAGAGAAAACAGAGTTGAGTAGAGGACAGTCTGGGCAGATAGAGAGACCATAGAGTAGAGGACAGTCTGGGCAGATAGAGAAACCATAGAGTAGAGGACAGTTTTGGCAGATAGAGAGAAAACAGAGTTGAGTAGAGGACAGTCTGGGCAGATAGAGAAACCATAGTTTAGAGGACAGTCTGGGCAGATAGAGAGAAAACAGAGTTGAGTAGAGGACAGTCTGGGCAGATAGAGAAACCATAGAGTAGAGGACAGTCTGGGCAGATAGAGAGAAAACAGAGTTGAGTAGAGGACAGTCTGGGCAGATAGAGAAACCATAGTTTAGAGGACAGTCTGGACAGATAGAGAAACCATAGAGTAGAGGACAGTTTTGGCAGATAGAGATCTTAAATTAAAGAACAGTCTG
Source organism: Megaustenia siamemsis (assembly GCA_032433765.1). Lineage (NCBI taxonomy): Eukaryota > Metazoa > Mollusca > Gastropoda > Stylommatophora > Ariophantidae > Megaustenia > Megaustenia siamemsis. Next base: position 1,616,624 of record JAVIAB010000124.1, on the reverse strand, counting down.
GGCAGATAGAGAGACCATAGAGTAGAGGACAGTCTGGGCTGATAGAGAGAAAACAGAGTAGAGGACAGTCTGGGTAGATAGAGAAACCATAGTTTAGAGGACAGTCTGGACAGATAGAGAAACCATAGAGTAGAGGACAGTTTTGGCAGATAGAGATCTTAAATTAAAGAACAGTCTGGGGAGATAGAGAGACCATAGAGTAGAGGACAGTCTGGACAGATAGAGAAACCATAGAGTAGAGGACAGTGTTGGCAGATAGAGACCATAATAGAGTAGAGGACAGTCTGGGCAGATAGAGAGAAAACAGAGTTGAGTAGAGGACAGTCTGGGCAGATAGAGACCATAAAGTAGAGGACATTCTGGGCAGATAGAGAGACAACAGAATTGAGTAGAGGACAGTCTCGGCAGATAGAGACCATAGAGTAGAGGACAGTCTGGGCAGATAGAGACCATAGAGACCATAGAGTAGAGGGCAGTCTGGGCAAATAGAGACCATAAAGTAGAGGACATTCTGGGCAGATAGAGAGACAACAGAATTGAGTAGAGGACAGTCTGGGCAGATAGAGACCATAGAGTACAAGGCAGTCTGGGCAAATAGAGAGACCATAAAGTAGAGGACATTCTGGGCAGATAGAGAGACAACAGAATTGAGTAGAGGGCAGTCTGGTCAGATAGAGAAATCATACAGTAGAGGACAGTCTGGGCAGATAGAGACCATAGAGTAGAGGACAGTCTGGGCAGATAGAGAGACCACAAAGTAGAGGACATTCTGGGCAGATAGAGAGACAACAGAATTGAGTAGAGGACAGTCTGGGCAGATAGAGACCATAGAGTAGAGGACAGTCTGGGCAGATAGAGAGACAACAGAGTTGAGTAGAGGACAGTCTGGGCAGATACAGAGATCATAAAGTAGAAGACAGTCTGGGCAGATAGAGAGACCATAGAGTAGAGGGCAGTCTGGGCAAATAGAGAGACCATAAAGTAGAGGACATTCTGGGCAGATAGAGAGACAACAGAATTGAGTAGAGGACAGTCTGGGCAGATAGAGACCATAGAGTAGAGGACAGTCTGGGCAGATAGAGAGACAACAGAGTTGAGTAGAGGACAGTCTGGGCAGATACAGAGATCATAAAGTAGAAGACAGTCTGGGCAGATAGAGAGACCATAGAGTAGAGGACAGTCTGGGCAGATAGAGACCATAGAGTAGAGGACAGTCTGGGCAGATAGAGAGACAACAGAGTTGAGTAGAGGACAGTCTGGGCAGATACAGAGATCATAAAGTAGAAGACAGTCTGGGCAGATAGAGAGACCATAGAGTAGAGGGCAGTCTGGGCAAATAGAGAGACCATAGAGTAGAGGACAGTCTGGGCAGATAGAGACCATAGAGTAGAGGACAGTCTGGGCAGATAGAGAAAAAACAGAGTTGAGTAGAGGACAGTCTGGGCAGATAGAGAGACCATAGAGTAGAGGACAGTCTGGGCAGATAGAGAGAAAACAGAGTTGAGTAGAGGACAGTCTGGGCAGATAGAGAGACCATAGAGTAGAGGACAGTCTGGGCAGATAGAGAAACCATAGAGTAGAGGACAGTTTTGGCAGATAGAGAGAAAACAGAGTTGAGTAGAGGACAGTCTGGGCAGATAGAGAAACCATAGTTTAGAGGACAGTCTGGGCAGATAGAGAGAAAACAGAGTTGAGTAGAGGACAGTCTGGGCAGATAGAGAAACCATAGAGTAGAGGACAGTCTGGGCAGATAGAGAGAAAACAGAGTTGAGTAGAGGACAGTCTGGGCAGATAGAGAAACCATAGTTTAGAGGACAGTCTGGACAGATAGAGAAACCATAGAGTAGAGGACAGTTTTGGCAGATAGAGATCTTAAATTAAAGAACAGTCTGGGCAGATAGAGAGACCATAGAGTAGAGGACAGTCTGGGCTGATAGAGAGAAAACAGAGTTGAGTAGAGGACAGTCTGGGCAGATAGAGAGACCATAGAGTAGAGGACATTCTGGGCAGATAGAGAGAAAACAGAGTTGAGTAGAGGACAGTCTGGGCAGATAGAGAGATCATAGAGTAGAGGACATTCTGGGCAGATAGAGAGAAAACAGAGTTGAGTAGAGGACAGTCTGGGCAGATAGAGAGACCATAGAGTAGAGGACAGTCTGGGCAGATAGAGAGACCATAGAGTAGAGGACATTCTGGACAGATAGAGAAACCATAGAGTAGAGGACAGTGTTGGCCGATAGAGACCATAGAGTAGAGGACAGTCTGGGTAGATAGAGAGACAAAAGAGTTGAGTAGAGGACAGTGTTGGCAGATACAGACAATAGAGTAGAGGACAGTCTGGGTAGATAGAGAGACAAGAGTTGAGTAGAGGACAGTCTGGGTTAGATAGAGAGACCATAGAGTAGAGGACAGTCTGGACAGATAGAGAAACCATAGAGTAGAGGACAGTATTGGCAAATAGAGAGACAACAGAGTTGAGTAGAGGACAGTCTGGGTAGATAAAGACCATAAAGTAGAGGGCAGTCTGGACAGATAGAGAAAACCATAGAGTAGAGCATAGTCTGGGCAGATAGAGAAAAAACAGAGTTGAGTAGAGGACAGTCTGGGCAGATAGAGAGACAACAGAGTTGAGTTGAGGACAGTCTGGGTGATAGAGAGACATCAGAGTTGAGTAGAGGACAGTCTGGGTAGATAGAGAGACATCAGAGTTGAGTAGAGGACAGTCTGGGTAGATAGAGAGACATCAGAGTTGAGTAGAGGACAGTCTGGGTGATAGAGAGACATCAGAGTTGAGTAGAGGACAGTCTGGGCAGATAGAGACCATAGAGTAGAAGGCAGTCTGGGCAAATAGAGAGACCATAAAATAGAGGACATTCTGGGCAGATAGAGACCATAGAGTAGAGGGCAGTCTGGGCAGATAGAGACCATAGAGTAGAGGACAGTCTGGACAGATAGAGACCATAGAGTAGAGGACAGTCTGGGCAAATAGAGACCATAAAGTAGAGGACATTATGGGCAGATAGAGAGACAACAGAATTGAGTAGAGGGCAATCTGGGCAGATAGAGACCATAGAGTAGAGGACAGTCTGGGCAAATAGAGAGACAACAGAATTGAGTAGAGGACAGTCTGGGCACATAGAGACCATAGAGTAGAGGACAGTATGTGCAGATAGAGACCATAGAGTAGAGGACAGTCTGGGCAGATAGAGACCATAGAGTAGAGGACAGTCTGGGCAGATAGAGACCATAGAGTAGAGGACAGTCTGGGCAGATAGAGAGACCATAGAGTAGAGGACAGTCTGGGTAGATAGAGAAACCATAGTTTAGAGGACAGTCTGGACAGATAGAGAAACCATAGAGTAGAGGACAGTTTTGGCAGATAGAGATCTTAAATTAAAGAACAGACTGGGGAGATAGAGAGACCATAGAGTAGAGGACAGTCTGGACAGATAGAGAAACCATAGAGTAGAGGACAGTGTTGGCAGATAGAGACCATAATAGAGTAGAGGACAGTCTGGGCAGATAGAGAGAAAACAGAGTTGAGTAGAGGACAGTCTGGGCAGATAGAGAGACCATAAAGTAGAGGACATTCTGGGCAGATAGAGAGACAACAGAATTGAGTAGAGGACAGTCTCGGCAGATAGAGACCATAGAGTAGAGGACAGTCTGGGCAGATAGAGACCATAGAGACCATAGAGTAGAGGGCAGTCTGGGCAAATAGAGACCATAAAGTAGAGGACATTCTGGGCAGATAGAGAGACAACAGAATTGAGTAGAGGACAGTCTGGGCAGATAGAGACCATAGAGTACAAGGCAGTCTGGGCAAATAGAGAGACCATAAAGTAGAGGACATTCTGGGCAGATAGAGAGACAACAGAATTGAGTAGAGGGCAGTCTGGTCAGATAGAGAAATCATACAGTAGAGGACAGTCTGGGCAGATAGAGACCATAGAGTAGAGGACAGTCTGGGCAGATAGAGACCATAGAGTAGAGGACAGTCTGGGCAGATAGAGAGACCATAAAGTACAGGACATTCTGGGCAGATAGAGAGACAACAGAATTGAGTAGAGGACAGTCTGGGCAGATAGAGACCATAGAGTAGAGGACAGTCTGGGCAGATAGAGAGACAACAGAGTTGAGTAGAGGACAGTCTGGGCAGATACAGAGATCATAAAGTAGAAGACAGTCTGGGCAGATAGAGAGACCATAGAGTAGAGGGCAGTCTGGGCAAATAGAGAGACCATAAAGTAGAGGACATTCTGGGCAGATAGAGAGACAACAGAATTGAGTAGAGGACAGTCTGGGCAGATAGAGACCATAGAGTAGAGGACAGTCTGGGCAGATAGAGAGACAACAGAGTTGAGTAGAGGACAGTCTGGGCAGATACAGAGATCATAAAGTAGAAGACAGTCTGGGCAGATAGAGAGACCATAGAGTAGAGGACAGTCTGGGCAGATAGAGACCATAGAGTAGAGGACAGTCTGGGCAGATAGAGAAAAAACAGAGTTGAGTAGAGGACAGTCTGGGCAGATAGAGAGACCATAGAGTAGAGGACAGTCTGGGCAGATAGAGAAACCATAGTTTAGAGGACAGTCTGGACAGATAGAGAAACCATAGAGTAGAGGACAGTTTTGGCAGATAGAGATCTTAAATTAAAGAACAGTCTGGGCAGATAGAGAGACCATAGAGTAGAGGACAGTCTGGGCTGATAGAGAGAAAACAGAGTTGAGTAGAGGACAGTCTGGGCAGATAGAGAGACCATAGAGTAGAGGACATTCTGGGCAGATAGAGAGAAAACAGAGTTGAGTAGAGGACAGTCTGGGCAGATAGAGAGACCATAGAGTAGAGGACATTCTGGGCAGATAGAGAGAAAACAGAGTTGAGTAGAGGACAGTCTGGGCAGATAGAGAGACCATAGAGTAGAGGACAGTCTGGGCAGATAGAGAGACCATAGAGTAGAGGACATTCTGGACAGATAGAGAAACCATAGAGTAGAGGACAGTGTTGGCCGATAGAGACCATAGAGTAGAGGACAGTCTGGGTAGATAGAGAGACAAAAGAGTTGAGTAGAGGACAGTGTTGGCAGATACAGACAATAGAGTAGAGGACAGTCTGGGTAGATAGAGAGACAAGAGTTGAGTAGAGGACAGTCTGGGTTAGATAGAGAGACCATAGAGTAGAGGACAGTCTGGACAGATAGAGAAACCATAGAGTAGAGGACAGTATTGGCAAATAGAGAGACAACAGAGTTGAGTAGAGGACAGTCAGGGTAGATAAAGACCATAAAGTAGAGGGCAGTCTGGACAGATAGAGAAAACCATAGAGTAGAGCATAGTCTGGGCAGATAGAGAAAAAACAGAGTTGAGTAGAGGACAGTCTGGGCAGATAGAGAGACAACAGAGTTGAGTTGAGGACAGTCTGGGTGATAGAGAGACATCAGAGTTGAGTAGAGGACAGTCTGGGTAGATAGAGAGACATCAGAGTTGAGTAGAGGACAGTCTGGGTAGATAGAGAGACATCAGAGTTGAGTAGAGGACAGTCTGGGTGATAGAGAGACATCAGAGTTGAGTAGAGGACAGTCTGGGTAGATAGAGAGACATCAGAGTTGAGTAGAGGACAGTCTGGGTAGATAGAGAGACATCAGAGTTGAGTAGAGGACAGTCTGGGTAGATAGAGAGACATCAGAGTTGAGTAGAGGACAGTCTGGGTAGATAGAGAGACATCAGAGTTGAGTAGAGGACACTTTAAAGTGTACCAACAATAAAATGTCAAACACCAGTAAAAAATGATCAACACTAGCAAAAAATGTTCAATACCAACAATAAAATGTCTAACACCAGCAAAAAATGTTCAACACCAGCAGAAAATGATCAACACCAGCAAAAAATGTTCAACACCAACAATAAAATGTCTAACACCAGCAAAAAATGTTCAACACCAGCAAAAAATGTTCAACACCAGCAAAAAATGTTCAACACCAGCAAAAAATGTTCAACACCAACAAAAAATGTTCAACACCAACAATATCCAACACCAACAATAAAATATCCAACACCAACAATAAAATATTCAACACCAACAACAAAATGCCATACACCAACAATAAAATATCCAACACCAACAACAAAATGCCATACACCAACAATAAAATATCCAACACCAAGAACAAAATGCCATACACCAACAATAAAATATCCAACACCAACAACAAAATGCCATACACCAACAATAAAATATCCAACACCAACAATAAAATGCCATACACCAACAATAAAATGCCATACACCAATAATAAAATCTCTACACAGACAAATAAAATGATATGCCAAAAAATGACAGTTGACATTCTAAAGAATGAATTCTATCATCAGTTTCAAAAGGGAATGCAAAATGCTCTAAGATATGATATGAGAGTAATGGAAAAGTTTAATGATAAAGTGAGATCAGATAGGTCACAAGAGAAAATATTAGAGAAATGAGGAATGGAGAATGCAAACGAAAATGGAGATAAATGAAAACATTTTATGCTAAAAATAGCATGACCTTTAATGGTGCTTTTTTCATAATTTAAAACAAAATAACTTAGAAACCAGTATATGGCCCTTTTCGTCTTGTCAGACGGTCTAGTGGAGGCTATTGTGTATTTTTTAAAATCTTGTTTTTGTCAAACGGCTTCTTCTCTGGCTAATTCTACCAATGTTTGACAAACACACACGGCCACAGAATGAACAAGTCAGGCCCACTGATCCACAGGGTTTTCCATCTTTTTTCATGAGTCTTTTCTCTTCTAAGTTTTGCCATAGCACAGTCTCAAATGATGTTATACCATTCCATATACATGCTCCTCATGATGTGCGACCACTTGCCAGATGTGTCAATTTCACAGATGGAGAAGTCATTTAGAGATGATTTAAAGATATCTCTACATTGTAGTTTAGGTCTGGTCTTTTTCTGTGTGCTAGTTCACCATATAGTATTTGCCTGGGGGATGCATTTTTCTTCCATTCGCTGGATGTGCCCCAGCCATCTTAGTCTTTGACATCTGAGCATCGACATGATTGTTGGGGGTCTTAGCACGTTGCAGGACAGTTAAGTTGGTTATTTTGTCCTGCCATTTATGTGCATTATTCTGTGGAGACATCGTATGTGGAAGACATTTAGTCTTTTTTCGTGATCTGAGTACGTTGTCCAGGTTTCAGATACATATAATAGTATGCTAAGCACACAAGTCTGATATATTAAAAATTTGGTCTTTAGTGTTAGTTTTGTGTTGTTCCGGGCCCTTTCTGAGTTTACTGAAAGTCGTTGCTGCCTTACAAATTCGGCTGTTTATTTCATCATCAAGAGAAGTAGTTTGCGTAATTCTGGTTCCACGATACGTGAATTTCTGAACTGATTCTAGTGGACAATCTTTTAAAGTGATTAATAGAAACCAATGAATGTGCAGTATATATATAAATATATGACAGCCACATTTTCACAACACAAACATTCATCATCATCATTTCGATCTCGACAGTTATTTATCATTTATGTTGTTGACCTTCTGCCAAGCCATTCTCTTAAGCTGTCTGGTATCTTTTCACTTTGCTTCCCTCTATCTCTTCGTCCCTCAATTTTCCCAGTTACAATATATTCCAGCCATTTTCTCATTACGTGGCCAAAAAATGAAGATTGTGTCTTCCTATATTGGAAATTAGCTCTCTTTTTGCTTTGGCTTCTTTCAGAATGTCTTCATTACTCTTCTTAGCTGTCCATGGTATTCTCAACATTCTTCTGTAAAACCACATTTCTACAGACTCCAGTGATTTTCTTGTCTGTTGTCCTATTGTCCATGATTCACACCCATATGTTAAGCGTGGCTCTAAATAACATATAAGAACTATTTTTCTTGTCTATTGTCAAAAATGGATTGCATAGTATCTTCCTCAGTTTTAGGAAAGCTGCTTGTGCCTGAGCTATTCTGCATCTCACCTCTGTTGTACATCTTCTGTCTGAGGTTAACAAAGTTCCCAAATAATTAAATTCATTTACCTGTTTTAATATTGTTCCACTTGTCTTTTTCTTTGTTGTTACCATTACTTCTGTATTTTTGCTATTAAAGCTGAGTCCTTTATTTTTGCTTTCTTTCACTATAATGTCTAACATTTCTTATAACTCATTTTCACTCTTAGCTATTAAGACTGTATCATCAGCATACCAGAAAAGACTCATGAAAAAGGATGGAAAACCTGTGGATCAGCGAGCCTGACTTGTTCATTATGTGGCCGCGTGTGTTTGTCAAACATTGGTAGAATTAGAAACAAAACCTCAAAAAAATACACAACAGCCTCCACTAGACCGTCTGACAAGACGAAAAGGGCCATACATCAGCATACCTTAGATTATTTAGCGGTGCCATTAATAATAAGTGTTTCCAGAGGAAATGGAAACACATACAAGAAAGGAGAGAAGCAAAGTAAGCTATGATGGCTGTAAAGAGCCCTGGCAAAATCAATTTACAAAGAACTAGGCAATAAAATAAAAAGTTTGGCTAGAAGAGACAAAAGATCTTATATAGATAACTTAGAATAAAGGCGGAGTAGGAACAATGACAGATGATGTACTAGATGTACAGAAGATGCTAACAAACACTTCATAAAGAAGATGCTAACGAACACTTTCACATCTAGTGGGACGCCTGTTATGAACAAATATGAACCCACATTGACATCAAGTGAAGAAATAAAATCACAATGGGCTGTACGCCTGAAGGAAATATTTAACCACCCAATACCAAAGCAATTAATAGATTCTACATCCAACACTCCAGTCTCTCAGATATAGATTTAGAAAAACCTACCTTGAATGAAGGAAAGTAGGAAAGGAAAGAGTTGAAGAAGTGGTTGGTTACTGTTGCTTAGGAGAGAGAAATGAAAGAGGTGACTAACTTATTGACTGGGCAAGAACAGTGGGAAATGCTAAAAGAATCAATGCAGCAAACATCCAAAAATTGTTCATACCACCAATGAGGACAAATTCAAGAAAGAAATGGATGTTAGATGACATTTTACAGCTAATGGATACAAGAAGAAGAAATAAGCATAGCAAAGATGAGTATAAGAGACTAAATAAAGAAATTGTAATAAAATGCAATGATGCAAAAGAAGCATGGCTAAAATAGGATACAAAGAGATTGAAATAAAACAAAAAAAGAGATACCAAAGCTATCTATAAACAAACTTAGGAATTAACAGGAAGAAAAATGCAACCAAAATTGGATGTTTAAGATCAAAGGAAGGAGAACTGTTGACTGAACAAGAAAGCATAAGGGAACGATTGACAGAATACATTAAAGATCTTTATAATGATGAACGAAGAGAAGTAAATATTCAGAATAATGGGTAGGGACCAGAAATACTCAAAGAAGAATAAAAAAAAAACGTCATGAAAGCATGAAAAGCTCCTGGACCAGATAATATAACTAAAGAAGAGATTGAAGCCATGGGGAATTTCGGAATAGAAATAATAACAAAAATATTTAATGATATCTACAACAGCGGATATATATACTAGACGACCTGTTAAAATCAATATTCATAGCCCTACCAAAGAAATCTGGTGCGATTGAATGCGATGATCATCGCACAATGAGCCTTATGAGTCACATGACTAGGATATTACTAAGAATCATCATGTAAAGAGTGCGAAACAAAATCAGTCCAGAAATTAGTGAGGAACTGTGTGGTTTTGTTGGAGATAAAGGTACGAACAATTTCATATACATCATAAGATCTTTAATAGAAAGAGCTATAGAGGTGAAAACAGATCTATACCTATGTTTCATAGATTATACCAAAGCATTTGACAAAGTAAAGCACTAAGAAATAATAAAAATTTTACAAGGCACTAACATAGACAGCAAAGATCAAAGAATAAGAAAGAACATAAAGTAAAACAAAATTAAAGAAATGAGGAAAAAGTTCTTAAATGTCATGTACAGCCAGTCTTTTAACATATAGTTGTAAATCATGGACAATAGGACAACAGACAAGAAAATCACTGGAGGCTGTAAAAATGTGGCTTTACAAAAGAATGTTGAGAATACCATGGACAGCAGAGAATGAAGCAGAGATGGCTGTAAGGCTCATAGCTAACAACAAGGCTGCAGGTGCAGATGATATAACATTCAAGATACTAAAAGCAATGGATAGCCATAAAATAAAGCACCTCTAGAGAATTTTTTTAACACAATATGATACGTAGAAAAGGTACTTACACAGGAAAAGAGGTATAATTATCAAATTTCCAAAAAGGGCAATCTTAAGGTTTACAACAACTAGTGAGGCATGACTCTAATCAGTTATCAGTTGCCTTTAAGTCATTCTTTAAGATCAACAAGAACAAATTCAAAGATGTCATAGACACTGTTATGTGTGAGAACCAAGCAAGATTTAGAAAAAGGTGAAGCTGCTTTGATCATATTTCCACCCTAAGAATTATATTAGAGGAACATAGAGAAAAGCAGAACCTGTTTCTAAATTTCATTGATTTCAAAAAGGCTTTCAACAATGTACATAGAGACATTGTAAAACATACCGTACCACCAAATATTATTAACATCACCAAAGATTTGTGCGATGGCTTCTTGTGTGCAGTTCACACAGAGGCAGGATTGAGTAAATGGTTCCAGATTGATACCGCAGTAAAATACGGGTGTATGCTATCTCTTTTACTATTTGGAACTGCTATCTCTCTTTAGAGTGCAGAAATACTGTACCGGAAGACATTGGCAGGACATCTGGATCTTATTTGGAGGACCTTGATTTTGAGTATGACTTAGTTCTTATCAGTAACAATGTGAACATGATACAAGTACAAACAAATGCCACATCATCAATGGCTAGAAAAATTGGACTTGAAATCAACCAAGAAAAGACAAAAGTAATGACAAATAAAATACACCCAGAAGAAAAAGCATTCCTGGAAGGAAAAGCAGCGGAAAAAGTAAACATAAAGAAAGAAATTAGAATCAGAATAGCGAAGGCAGCAATGACTTTCAGAAACCTTGATAAATTATGGAAATCAAAATTACTAATAACAAATACAAAGCTCAGGGTTTTCAAATCAAATGTATTATCCACCCTTACTAATGCACACGACCTGGAAAACAACTGAAGAAATAGAAAATAAATTAGATACATTTGAAAACAAATGCCTCAGAAATACTCTGTATACTCATCATCATCATCATCGAGTGCCGTCTCAGCATCGAAAGTTGGCTACCATGGAGCGCCATTCTACTCTGTCTCTTGTTTTGATGGTGCAGATTGTCCATCTTTTGATGTTACTCGTCCATGTTAGTCTTGGTCTGCATCTTTTACCTTGTATTTTCCCTTCCAATATTACTTTTATTAGGCTGTGTCTTTTAACATGCCCCCAAAATTTCATTTGTCTTGTTCGAATTGTGTTTAGTAGTTCTCTTTTCTTTTTTAGTTGTTTTAAAACTTCATCGTTTGTTTTCTTTTCTTTCCATCCAATTCTACCTATTCTTCTATAAATCCACATTTCAAAGGCTCCAATTTTCTGTTCTGTTTTCTTGTCTAATGTCCATGTTTCTGCACCATACAGGAATATTGAGAAGATGTAACATTTTGCCATTTTTAGTTTCAGCCCTGCTGATATTTGTTTTGTTGTTAGTATATTTTTCATGGCATTAAAATTACTTTTTGCCATACCTATTCTTTTGTTTATGTCAGTTTTGCATTTTCCATCACTGGTTATAGTATGTACAAGGTAGTTGTAGCTCTGAACTGTCTCCAGGTCTATTCTTTCAACTTTGACATTTAATTGTAGGTCTTTTTGATATTCATATCTAGTCCATATTTTTTGCTTGTCATGTTTATCACATTAAGCAATTGTTGTAGATCTTTAGGATTTTCTGCTAGTAGTACAGTATCATCAGCATATCTTAGGTTATTGATTATCTTCCCATTAATGTTTAGGCCTGGCATCTCTGAGATGTTTTTAAAGATTTGCTCAGTGTATAGATTGAACAAGCTTGGTGATAGGATTCATTCTTGTCTTACTCCTCTTTTTATATCAATGGGTGTAGAGTTCTCCTTGTTATATTTTATTATTGCTGTTTGCTCCCAGTACAAATTGTATATTAGTTGTATGTCTGTGTCATCCAGATTTATATCTTTTAGGCAGTCTATAAGTTTATTATGGTGTATTCTATCAAATGCTTTTGTGTAGTCTATGAAGTAGACATATATTGGTTTGTTTACTTCTATGTACTTTTCAATCAATGTCCTCATGCTGAATATCGCTTCTTTTGTCCCACTGATCTTTCTGAATCCAAATTGCTGTTCATCTAATTCAGTATTAATTTTATTTTGAATCCTTCCTTGTATAACTTTTAGTAAAATTTTGCTTACCTGGCTCATTAGGCTTATTGTTCTAAAATCACTGCATTCAACTGCACCATTCTTTTTAGGCAATCCAATGAAAGTTGATGTTTTTAGTTCATTTGGTATGTATCCTTTATGGTATATGTCACTGCATATGTCTGTGATCACTTCAATGCCAAAATCTACTAGTGCCTATATCATCTCTATCTGTATATTGTCAGGTCCTGCTGCCTTTCCCTTTTTCATTGTTTTTATAGTTTTTTCTACTTCAGATTTCAGGATTTTATAGCTAGATGTACATTTTATAAATGGTTTTTTGTCCCTTTCATCATGAAATAATTATGTTATATATTCCTGCCACCTATCGATAATATCTTTGTTGTCTGTTAGCATTCTTCCCTCTTTGCAATACATCCGCTTCCTGCAGATTTTTTTGTCTTTATTAGTAATTTTCTTTATTTCTGTGTGCATCCCTCTCAAATTTTGTTTACTTTCCATAGTTTTGATTTCTAGACATCTTTAGTTGAGCCAGTCTTCTTTTGCCTTTTTGCATATTTCATTATCAATTTCATTGTATCTGACAGTGTTCTTCGCTTGTCTTCTTTCTTCCATTTTTTCTAAGATGTTATGTACTGTATAAGTTTTTTTTATATCTTTCTGATTTAAAGCTGTTATATCTATTGGTATTGCTGAATTAGTCTTTTGTTTGTTTCTCTTTAGCTTGATTTTCATTATCGCTTTATTCATTACAGGAATGTGATCTGAATTAATGTCCACTCCTGGATAGGTTTTGGCATTTTTGATGCTGTTCTGGAAATCTGTCTTTTATCATTATGTAATCTATTTGATTCCTCTTCCTATCTCCAGGGCCTTTCCATGTGTGTAATTTCCTTTTCTCTTGCTCAATGTAGGTGTTACATATTATCAGCCTGTTTTCTTCACAAAATTGAATTAATCTTTCTCCTCTGTTATTTCTTTTTCCTAAACCATGATTTCCTATAATGGTCATATTTACCTTTTCCTACATTAGCGTTCATGTCATCCATTATAATCATGATATCTGAAGATTTCACTTGCTTCATAACTGTATTTAGATCTTCATAGTATGCTTCTATTTGTTCATCTGTATATTCTTGATCAAGTGCATATGTCTGTATTATTACTATGTCAGATGGTTTTGCCTTCATTTTTAATAATATAATCCCACCATTGTATATCCAGTAGGTATTTATATATTTTGGTAGTTCTCATTTTATTAGTATGCCTACCCCTCTTTGATGTTCTGTTGTGTCCACTTTTAGTTTGTTCCTAAAACAATAGTTAGAGTTTCTCTCCATGGCTTTCTTTGGACTGTTACGTGATGAGGCTCCAATCTCTTTCACGGTGGTCTGCAATATTCGTCTTTCGTGTTCTGAATATGCCTCATGTGTACCACACACTTTGCTGCTTTCGCTTTCTAGGCCGTTGATCATTTCTGATTCTTCCGCCCCAACAACTGTCACAGACTTTTCCCATTTGGGTTGAACATACCCGGCCGGTGCCATTAATGTTAAAAACTATGTGTTTGCCTGTCGAACCACGAACACACGACAAATAGAAGAATAAATCATATTCCACTTAACTATCAGTAAAGTTCACAGTCCATCCACTTATCAGAAGTAAAACATACATCAAAACGAGGAATAGCAAAACATAATTTCACAACTAGACTTGCGTAAATCATTTAAATATATCAGCAAGATCCGAATAATAAAAACGACCACATGTAGCAGCCATGACACCGGAACTTTTTTCTGTATACTATGGAATGAATTTAAAACCAGTGCAGAAATAAGAGAAATAACAAAGAATAAAAAAAAAATCAACTAAAATCAAGAGAAGGTGGCCATATGTTGGCCATGTAATGAGAAGAGACAAGAAGAGACTCTCAAAGCAAGCCTTCAAATGGGAATCAGAGGGTAAAAGAAAAAGAGGTTCACCTAGAGAAACACTAAAAAGAACACTCAGGAGAGAGGCAAAAACAACAGGCATCAGTTCCTTCGATGAGCTAGAGCAACTCGCCCAGAACAGAAATCTATATTGAAATACAATGCAGGTCCTGTGCAAGGTATGACAATTGATAACAAAGATTGTTGGACATAGACAGTCTAGAATATATGCCCTATATGTTGTCGTCAGCTAGAAAGGACAATCTCCAACAGCGAGGCATACTTCCAACAAATGTTTGTAGGTCAGCTACTTTCATCAATGTTTCTAAGTCCACTCTTTCTAAGTTTTCTAAATCTTTCTAAGATGCAGATGGTCCTGTGTGTCCAAAATTCTTGGTCACCCACTCCATTCTATATACACAGTTCCATTACCAGTGTTTAATAGTCTGCTAAGAAAAGTTTTATAAATGGAACATTGTAGATTATCTTTACTCCAAAATCATGAAATTAACTTACTCTTTGACTTGGCATCCATTTTCTGCTACCAGCAATTATCGTCTACTTTATTAACAAGGGACTTTATGCTTTTTTTTTTTTAAACTTTTGGTAGTGCTTTTAAAAAAAAAAGTTTTAAAAAAAGGCGAAAATTATTGCTGGCCAGGCTACAATATGAAGCTAAACTATCCATGAAGAAAACAGATCTGTCGGGCCTAACAGAGCAAATATTGAAGTTCTGTGGTAAACTAGCGACACAACACAGCCATTAACTTTAAGAGGTGAACACTAAGAATAGAAGGTAGTGTTTGCTCACTTAAGCAGAGAGCAAATTTGGGGCAGAACATGAATACATAATTGGGTAGCATATTTGGCCCAGCAGTAAACAACCATAAGTTTTCCCATACAAAAAGAATTGAACAAGAAAACATGGATATCAACTAATATTTTCCCACCTGTCAGGTATTTTGGTTTTGGAATTTCTGCCAGTATCTGTTTGGCTTTCTTACTCATCTCTCACTGTATACCATCTTAATGCCTATAGGCGATCTCCCCTCCCTAGAGATTAACCCTAGACTACGATACCAGCATTAAAATTACCACACTAAAACACAAATTCCTTACAATTTGATTGTTTGTGGTATTCAAACATTACCCCCCTCCGTGTACCTTCCTAATTACTATTTCTGGTGACCCCTGAGTGTATTTTTGTTTCCATTTTGTGAGATACGATCCTATAATATGAAAAAAATTCCAAATTTCAATAAATTGGTAGTTTTACATCCCTGCCCCCTTGGGAAATTTTTTTGGTTGTCAGTGACATCAAACAACTCTTTGTAACTTGCAAAACTCAGCGGATAACACTTTCAGGTATCCGAACATACCGACAAATTAATGGCTCCTATCTGAATATATAAAAGTAGCACGTCTGGTCCAAATGGTCAACATCAAGTCATAAATCAACCTGAGACAGACAATCTGAGTTCCCTCTTTGTGTAACTGGTAAATACACATTTGTGTGTCAAAAAGTTCAAATAAAATGCCATTTTTAGTGCTCCTAATGTTACAATTAAGTGGTAATATTTTGTACAACAGAATATAACGAAGTTTGCCACAGGTAGGTATCATAATTAAGGATTATACAAGAATATAAATATACAAGCTAACATGAAAATCAATTAGTGAAAGAAATCAGACAGACCACAGACTGATTAAATGAGGATATAATTGAAGCAAGCACACACACAGAAAGTAAACAGACACAAAGCAACATGTACCTAGGGCTTGCTTAATGTGGCCCCTCTTGCCCCATTTGGTCCTTAGCTCCAATGGCTTGTAATAGTCAATGTCCTCTGGAAACAAATACAAACATGAGTTACATATCCCCCACATCACAATTGTGTTGTAAAAATTGGAATCTCAAAAATGTAAAGGTTGCTCCATGTGACTACCTTTCCCGCCATGTATCTTTCCTAATTATTCACATCAGTGACCCTTGATGCATCACTGCGACCTGTGACTACCCTTTCCCGCCATGTACCTTTCCTAATTATTCACATCAGTGACCCATGATGCATCACTACGACCACAGGCTGGGCAATAGCTTTGCATAACCTTTTTTTAAATAAAGGGTAAAGAAGAAAAAAATTGAGGAATTAAAAAGATTGCCATATCAGAATTCTCGTTATGGATAATGGATTCTACAGAATTCTCGTTACAAGTGGATTCTACAGAATTCTCGTTATAAGTGAATTCTACAGAATTCTTGTTACAAGTGGATTCTACAGAACTCTCATTATAAGTGGATTCTACAGAATTCGCATTATAAGTGGGTTCTACAGAATTATCATTATAAGTGGATTAATTCTCCAAAATGATATGCTTTTAGGCAACAATAAAAAATCATGTGATTTAAATGTTCATTTTTGAGATATATAAATGAGATGGGCACATGATGTTCATGAATTACTCATAGACACAGTTCATCAAAGAGAATGTAATCTTTGGAAAATGGTCACTGTAATCCCAATGTTTCTCAAATGAGAGAATTTGACTTTACGAGACACGAGCCTGACCTTAAGAGAAACTTATTAGCAGATTAACTTCCCAGACTGGCTGGACAAAAAATGGTTGAAGAAAAGGAAAATAGCAATATATTGATATCTGAAGGAAAAAATATATTTTTTATTTCATCATCATCATCATGTACCCTGCCGGTTGGCGTAGGCGATCATGTCCCTCCACAATCTTCTATCTACAGTGCATCGTATCAGTTCTGTTGTTGACTGTTTTCCATGCCATGACACCAAGCTATCCAGTATTTTCTCTCTTTGTCGTCCGCGATCTCTCTTTCCTTTTATTTTGCCAGTTGTAACCAAGTATTCCAACTTTCCTCTTCTCATGATGTGCCCAAAAAATGTTGATTGCTTCTTTCTAATGTTTTTTAAGAGCTCCCTTTTTGTGTTGGCCTCTTTGAGAACTTCCTCATTGGTCTTTTTATCTGTCCAGGGAACTTTCAACATTCTTCTGAGAAATCCCATCTCTGTGGCCTCTAACCGTCTTTTCATTTGTTTGTCTACTGTCCATGATTCGCTTCCATAGGTCAGAATTGGTTCTATATAACACTGATGAACTCTCTTTCTCATTTTTATTGAAATTTTATTGACATATGTTTTTATTTCAAACAGTATAAAATATTCAAAAGCAGATAATTTACAATTCAAAATATAATATTTCATGTACCTCTGTTTTCAATGAGTTGAGGTGTGTTGTTATCATTCTTCTAAAAATGGTACACAAACTAATAAAAAGTTAATAAAAAATAGTTTATCTGGTGCATTTATGCTCACAAATAATGAAATTATGCACAAGAAATAGTAGACTACTAATTTCTAGTGAGTGTGGCCACTATTTGTCGCAAATAAACACATATTTAAATTGAAAATTCAATCTATCTACATAAAAAAAAAATACCATGTGGTAATCAAAGGAAGTAATGATATAAAGCTTCTTCTAGATATCATATACGAGTATTGGTGAATATTTATACAGAATCATTTCTTTACTTTAAAATATTCAACTGTACTCGGTCTGAGCCGATATGTCGGCTTTGGTCCCGTAGTACGTTCATAAGTGGAGCCAATGTGTTAAATCTGTTAAAAAAAATACTTCAAATATTACAGTGACATTAATATCTTCTTCTTCTTTCCTTCCTCATTTGCCTTTCAGCGTCGAGGGGAGATATAATTTGCGGTCTTTTGCTCTTCTGTTCGCCTCTGCTGCTGTTATGTTTCCTAGTGCTTCTAATATTCCATCGATCCATCTTTTTGTGGTCGACCCTTGGGTCTGGTGTTCTCACAACGTTTGTTGAAGGCTCGTTGTGTAGTGTTTTGTTCTTTCTGCCTTGTTACGTGGCCAAACCATTTTAT
Organism: Megaustenia siamemsis; assembly: GCA_032433765.1. Lineage (NCBI taxonomy): Eukaryota > Metazoa > Mollusca > Gastropoda > Stylommatophora > Ariophantidae > Megaustenia > Megaustenia siamemsis. Next base: position 1,598,381 of record JAVIAB010000124.1, on the reverse strand, counting down.
CTGTTGTTTCCTTATATATTCTATGGCTGGGGCTATTCCTAGCTTTTTTCTCAGTTCTTCATTTCTGATCTTATCTCTCAGACTGTTTCCTGTCATTCGTCTAACACATTTCATCTCTGTAGAGGTTATTTTTCTTATTGTTCTTGCATCTAGGGTCCAGGTCTGGCATTGGTAGCACAACGTTGGAATGAAGATTGTGTTGTATAGTGCTCGTTTTGCCTCCAGAGTTATTTCCTTGTTGGACGATAGTGGTGATAACTGTCCGATGATTTGACAAGCTTTGTTGCATCTTGATTCTATCTCTGCTGTTTGAGAATTATCGTTTGTCAGTAGACTTCCTAGGTATTTGAATTCCTCTACTTTTTTAGTTGTCTGCCTTCTATAGTTATGTTGATGTTCTGTTTATTTTTGGCGACATTCATGACTTCTGTTTTGTTGATTTTCATGTTGTATTTTGTGCCTGAGATGTTGAGTTTGTTTAAGTATTTTGTGCCTGAGATGTTGAGTTTGTTTAAGTGTTCTTGTAGGTCTTCTATTGTTTCATGTATTAGTGCCTGATCGTCTGCAAATAGAAGCTTGTTGATTTCCTGTCTCTGATGGGTTGGCTAGCTTGCATATATGGTCCATGTATGTAATAAACAGTAGGGGGGATAGTACGCACCCCTGTCTTACGCCTGATCTAACTTCGAAGCGGTCTGTGTAGCCTGCTGCTGTTCTGACCCTGCAGCTGCTGTTTGACATAGAGGCTTTTAATAAGGTTGGTTAGATGTTGGCTTACTCCGTATGTTGTTAGTATCTCCCACAGTTGTTCTCTGTTTACTCTGTCGAATGCTTTTTCCTAGGTCAATGAAGGCTATGTATAAGTTTTGATTGTGTTCTGTTGTTTTTTCTGCAAGCTGTTTTAGTGTGAATAGTGCGTCAGTACGTCCTCTGTTTTTTCAGAACCCCATTTGAGAATCGCTCAACTGTAGTTCTATTATTGGTCTCAGCCTTTTTTCCAAGATTTTGGCGTATAGCTTTCCTACATGGCTGAGAAGAGATACACCTCTATATTGCAGTCTCTTTTGCTTCCTTTCTTTTTCCATATTGGTATGATGATTGCCTGTTGCCAGTCTTCTGGGGCTTGTTGTTGGTGCCATGCTGCATTAAATATTCTGTGCAGCCATTGCATTCCTGTTTATCCTGCTGCTGCTATTATTTCTATTGGTATGTTATCTATCCCCGACGCTTTATTTCTTGGTGCATATTTGATTACTTCTTCGATTTCCTTTTTCATGATGTTGGGTTCAATATTTGTGAGTTCTGGCGTGGTTTTTGTTGTCTTATTGGTAGTTGGTATGTTTAACAGGTCTTCAAAATATTTTTTCCATCTCTGTTGCATACATTGGTTATTTGATATTGGCTGTCCGTCCTTGTCATTTATCAGCTCAGTAGGATCATGGTTTTCTTTTCTCGCTCTTGTGGCTTTTACTGCTTTGTAGAAATCTCTTGTGGCTGTCTTGAAGTCCCTGCTCATGTTTTGTCCGAATTCTGTCCAATTCTTTTGCTTAGCTTCTTTGATCAACATTTTAACTCTTTTTCGAACTAAGGCATATTTTTCATGGTTCTTGTCCTTCCTCCAATTTTTAAACAGTTTCTTCTTTTCTTTGATTGCTTCTCTGATTGTTTCATTCCACCACGGGGTGCTCTTTTTACCTTCTCTTGTTCTTAGCTTCGTTCCACAAACTGTTTTAGAGATGTTGGTTACTGTTTCTTTAAATTGTTTCCATTCTTCTTCTACTGTGCATACTTCGTTGGGGAGTTTCTTGAATTCCTCTGTTAGTTTCTCTTCTAGGGTTTTCCTTGTTTCTTGATCTTTTAATATATTATGATATTTAATTAATTATTGTTTTATTTTTATTGTCTGTTCTTTTCGCTTCTTTTGTTTGTTTTCGTATATTCTTTTGTTTTTGGCTGTCTTAGTGTGATCATAACCATCTTGTGATCTGTGTCGTCTGTAATATTTGGGATTGCTCTGCTGTCGGTTACTCTTTTCTTGTTCTGTTTTCTTGTTAGTATAAAATCTATCTGGCTTCTGCATGTTGTGTCATTCCATTTGTACCAGGTGTATACTTGCAACTCTGTGTATTTGAAGAATGTGTTGGTGATAAATAAATCATTTTGATTGCATAGATCCAGCAGTCTTATAGTACTTATCAGTTCTTAGCCTCCTCCTTGGTAGAAACTTTACACAACTTTTCTAAAATTATATCCCGTTGGAAACACAATATATTAAATCACTTTAATCACACAATCTACACTTTAATCACACAATCGACATTAATATAATCTGACATATTAGAACAAAGCCTACCTCTGTTAAAGAACATATATCTGACCACAACAGATTTCTTGTTGATCTTGAAAGGGGCACCAGTCAACACCACACGCTTAACAATTATTCTATCTGTGTCCAAAGGAAGCAGTGAACCCTTAGCTACCAGGTCAAACTTGCCTGAAGAAGAGTGGTAAGAAAAACAATTCTTTGATTTTAACTGTTTCTTTTTGGTCAAGTTTTGTTTCAATTGTTTAGACAATTGGTTCATTATTATTGTTCTTTATTTAGATAATCTTCAGACTAAAAGTGTACATTTTGAAACATTCAAGCCTAAATTTGACAAATAAAAATGTGCTTTGTCTCTAATATGGTTACCAGTTTATCTGGTTGATGCAACTGCATTGTACTTCTTCAGTGCAAAACAGTATCAGACAGGGTTGTTATGGGATAGCTACGGGCAGACCAATCAACAGATATGTTCCAGGTTATATGTCCATTTGAATGAGCAGTTAGCAATAGACCATACGTAATCAAGGACACAAGAATTCTCCTAGAATGGACATTTATAAATCCCCTGGGACCAGTGGCTGAAAATCTAAGGCAGCCCAGCAAGCCATTCCACTGATCAAAGCAGGCTGTGACAGGACTACATATTTCAGTGATTGATCTTCTATCTCCCAGATATTGGAGGTTGATAAAACTCTGTATGTAGAGACTTCTATATCCCGGATATTGGAGGTTGATAAAACTCTGTATGTAGAGACTTCTATATCCCGGATATTGGAGGTTGATAAAACTCTGTATGTAGAGACTTCTATATCCCAGATATTGGAGGTTGATAAAACTCTGTATGTAGAGACTTCTATATCCCAGATATTGGAGGTTGATAAATCTCTGTATGTAGAGACTTCTATATCCCGGATATTGGAGGTTGATAAAACTCTGTATGTAGAGACTTCTATATCCCAGATATTGGAGGTTGATAAAACTCTGTATGTAGAGACTTCTATATCCCGGATATTGGAGGTTGATAAAACTCTGTATGTAGAGACTTCTATCTCCCAGATATTGGAGGTTGATAAAACTCTGTATGTAGAGACTTCTATATCCCAGATATTGGAGGTGATAAAAAAACTCTGTATGTAGAGACTTTTATATCCCAGCTATTGGAGGTTGATAAAACTCTGTATGTAGAGACTTCTATATCCCGGATATTGGAGGTGATAAAAAAAACTCTGTATGTAGAGACTTCTATATCCCAGATATTGGAGGTTGATAAAACTCTGTATGTAGAGACTTCTATATCCCAGATATTTGAGGTGATAAAAAAACTCTGTATGTAGAGACTTCTATATCCCAGATATTGGAGGTTGATAAAACTCTGTATGTAGAGACTTCTATATCCCGGATATTGGAGGTTGATAAAACTCTGTATGTAGAGACTTCTATATCCCAGATATTGGAGGTGATAAAACTCTGTATGTAGAGACTTCTATATCCCGGATATTGGAGGTTGATAAAACTCTGTATGTAGAGACTTCTATATCCCGGATATTGGAGGTTGATAAAACTCTGTATGTAGAGACTTCTATATCCCAGATATTGGAGGTGATAAAAAAACTCTGTATGTAGAGACTTCTATATCCCAGATATTGGAGGTTGATAAAACTCTGTATGTAGAGACTTCTATATCCCATATATTGGAGGTGATAAAACTCTGTATGTTGAGACTTCTATATCCCGGATATTGGAGGTGATAAAAAAACTCTGTATGTAGAGACTTCTATATCCCAGATATTGGAGGTTGATAAAACTCTGTATGTAGAGACTTCTATATCCCGGATATTGGAGGTGATAAAAAAACTCTGTATGTATAACAGTGTAGTGTAATGGTGTAAGGAGATAGGGTAATGTAGTGGTGTGTTGGAACAGTGTAAGGAGAATTGAGATAATCATGGTGTATTAATTAAGGGAGAGTGAGACTCATGGGGCTGGGTACAAGTTCAGGGTCGCGCATCAAGATTGGAACGAATGGGTCAGTAGAGCGGTCGTGCACTCAGAGTGACAGGTGACCAGAGTTGAGGCATTCTTTAAGGAAAGGGTAGATCTCAGGAATGTTAGGAAAGGCTTTCTAGTAGAAGTGTGTAGGAACAAGGAGATTCATACAGGTTTCTTTCAGAGAGATTCATACAGGTTTTTTTCAGAGAGATTCATACAGATTTCTTTCAGAGAGATTCATACGGGTTTCTTTCAGAGAGATTCATACAGGTTTCTTTCAGAGAGATTCATACAGGTTTCTTTCAGAGAGATTCATGCAAGGAAGTGAAAAAGCCAAATATAGGTAAGTAATTAGAGAAGTGGATCCTTTTTAGCAGTAACAAGGCAATGACAGAAGCAAGGATTCCACATCATTAGAACCTATTAGAGCTATCATTCTTAAGAAGCTCAAAGATAAGCAAGTAGATCATGATCAGATAATAACCAAGGTGAACAAGTGATCAGTCCAGTTCATAATCAGATAATAACCAAGATGAACAAGTGATCAGTCCAATTCATATTCAGATAATAACCAAGGTGAACAAGTGATCAGTTCAGTTCATAATCAGATAATAACCAAGGTGAACAAGTGATCAGTCCAGTTCATAATCAGATAATAACCAAGGTGAACAAGTGATCAGTCCAGTTCATAATCAGATAATAACCAAGGTGAACAAGTGATCAGTCCAGTTCATAATTAGATAATAACCAAGGTGAACAAGTGATCAGTCCAGTTGATAATCAGATAATAACCAAGGTGAACAAGTGATCAGTTCAGTTCATAATCAGATAATAACCAAGGTGAACAAGTGATCAGTCCAGTTAATAATCAGATAATAACCAAGGTGAACCAGTGATCAGTCCAGTTGATAATCAGATAATAACCAAGGTGAACCAGTGATCAGTCCAGTTGATAATCAGATAATAACCAAGGTGAACCAGTGATCAGTCCAGTTGATAATCAGATAATAACCAAGGTGAACCAGTGATCAGTCCAGTTGATAATCAGATAATAACCAAGGTGAACCAGTGATCAGTCCAGTTAATAATCAGATAATAACCAAGGTGAACCAGTGATCAGTCCAGTTGATAATCAGATAATAACCAAGGTGAACCAGTGATCAGTCCAGTTGATAATCAGATAATAACCAAGGTGAACCATTGATCAGTCCAGTTGATAATCAGATAATAACCAAGGTGAACCAGTGATCAGTCCAGTTGATAATCAGATAATAACCAAGGTGAACCATTGATCAGTCCAGTTGATAATCAGATAATAACCAAGGTGAACAAGTGATCAGTCCAGTTGATAATCAGATAATAACCAAGGTGAACCAGTGATCAGTCCAGTTAATAATCAGATAATAACCAAGGTGAACCAGTGATCAGTCCAGTTGATAATAACTAAGGTGAACAAGTGATCAGTCCAGTTCATAATCAGATAATAACCAAGGTGAACAAGTGATCAGTCCAGTTGATAATCAGATCACAAACAGTCGAGTGCCAGTTCAAGCTGAGCCATAGAGAACATCATCATGCTCACTATCAATTGTCCTTTACCGTCACATGGTATCTCAAGCAAGTTAAATGAATCGCACTGATGTGATAATTTGTCACATATGTAAGTAAAGTAAAGTACCCCCGTCACGCCAAGTGGCATATAGGGAAATATGGTGTTAGTGACCCTATATTTTACAGACCTTCAGCACATGATTTTTGGGGTAATGTGGTCAGTATTACGCCCGTGCTGCTTTACTTTCCCAGAAAAAAATCCGGTACCCATTTTAAGGCTGGGTGAACCCGGAAGTCGTCGGTTGGGATCGAACCCTACCCCTTGTCCATGGTAATCCAGTTCACTAACCACTGAGCTATCGCGGCTCCCGTTGTCACATATGTAGAGACTTCTATCTCCCAGATATTGGAGATGGTAAAACTCTGTATGTAGAGACTAAAACTAATGTTCTAAATACCTCATACAACTAAAACTAATGTTCTAAATACCTCATACAACTAAAACTAATGTTATAAATGCCTCACACAACTAAAACTAATGTTATAAATACCTCACACAACTAAAACTAATGTTATAAATGCCTCACACACTAAAACTAATGTTCTAAATGCCTCACACAACTAAAACTAATGTTATAAATGCCTCACACACTAAAACTAATGTTCTAAATACCTCACACAACTAAAACTAATGTTATATAAATGCCTCACACAACTAAAACTAATGTTTTAAATACCCCCCATAATTAAAACCAATGTTCTAAATACCTCACACAACTAAAACTAATGTTCTAAATACCTCACACAACTAAAACTAATGTTCTAAATACCTCACACAACTAAAACTAATGTTCTAAATGCCTCACACAACTAAAACTAATGTTCTAAATACCTCACACAACTAAAACTAATGTTCTAAATACCTCACACAACTAAAACTAATGTTCTAAATACCTCACACAACTAAAACTAATGTTCTAAATACCTCACACAACTAAAACTAATGTTCTAAATACCTCACACAACTAAAACCAATGTTCTAAATACCTCACACAACTAAAACCAATGTTCTAAATGCCTCACACAACTAAAACTAATGTTCTAAATACCTCACATAATTAAAACCAATGTTCTAAATGCCTAATGCAACAAAGATTCCATCAATACTATTGTTGTTTTAATGTTTATGCTCAAAACTGATTCTTCTTCTCAACATTGACCCATTAGGTGGGTATGAATGTGTATGACAGTTTACAACAAAGCTGTGATACTTGTATCATTAGTTTATGACAAAGCTGTGATATTTGTGTCATTAGTTTACAAGAAAGCTGTGATATTTGTGTCATTAGTTTACGACAAAGCTGTAATATTTGTGTCCAATTTACAACAACGCTGTGATGTTTTTGTCATTAGTTTACAACAAAGCTGTGATATTTGTGTCATTAGTTTACAACAAATTGGGATGTTTGTGTCATTAGTTTACGATAAAGCTGTCATGTTTGTGTCATTCGTTTACGACAAAGCTGTGATATTTGTGTCATTAGTTTACAACAAAGTTGTGATGTTTGTGTCATTAGTTTACAACAAAGTTGTGATATTTGTGTCATTAGTTTACGACAAAGCTGTGGTGTTTGTGTCATTAGTTTACGACAAAGCTGTGGTGTTTGTGTCATTAGTTTACAACAAAGCTGTGGTGTTTGTGTCATTAGTTTACGACAAAGTGGTGATGTTTGTGTCATTAGTTTACGACAAAGCTGTGATATTTGTGTCATTAGTTTACGACAAAGCTGTGATATCTGTGTCATTAGTTTACGACAAAGCTGTGATGTTTGTGTCATTAGTTTACGACAAAGCTGTGATGTTTGTGTCAGTTTACGACAAAGCTGTGATATTTGTGTCATCAGTTTACAACAAAGTTGTGATGTTTGTGTCATTAGTTTATGACAAAGTTGTGATGCTTGTGTCATTAGTTTACGACAAAGCTGTGATATTTGTGTCATTAGTTTACAACAAAGTTGTGATATTTATGTCATTCATTTACAACAAAGCTGTGATATTTGTGTCATTAGTTTACGACAAAGTTGTGATGTTTGTGCCATTAGTTTACGACAAAGCTGTGATGTTTGTGTCATTAGTTTACGACAAAGTTGTGATGTTTGTGTCATTAGTTTACGACAAAGCTGTGATGTTTGTGTCATTAGTTTACAACAAAGCTGTGATGTGTATGTCATTAGTTTATGACAAAGTTGTGATGTTTGTGTCATTAGTTTACGACAAAGCTGTGATGTTTGTGTCATTAGTTTACAACAAAGCTGTGATATTTGTGTCATTAGTTTATGGCAAAGCTGTGATATTTGTGTTATTAGGTTATTTTTGGCCTATTATTTTCGACTACTAACAGCCTAAGTTATAACGTGGATGAGGCACATGATACCTTGTTTTTCAGTTTTCTGAGAGAGATGGGCATATCATGATCCAGAGACCAGGGGTGGGTAAAGCCACAAAGAAACCACAGATTAAATTATGGAACATTCAACTGAAACAATTTGAAACAGTTTGTGCTGGAATTTGAACCAAGGACTTCTTCTTGTTGAGAGGATGACATCTTACTTGTAGACCACTCAGTCCCCACACTAATGCTTTGCCCTGGGATGTGAGTATCATCTATGTTCAACTGCAAATTCGCCACCAGCCGGACTGGTCTGATCAAATGTTTCCCTGAAATAGACACCTCACTTCATTTGTTAGCACAGTGATTCTTGGGAGACACCCACTGATCACAAAGTCTACACGGAATCGCCACAAGGTGCATGAAGGTCATACTGCCAGTGACAGCTACCTGCAAGTGTGCATCGTGAGTGGTACAACTTTTGTCAAAATGCTATACTTTCACTAGAACAGTTTGAACAATCAGGACAAACACTATATTGGTTGCTGGAACAGGGCTGTGCAGATATGGAAATGTCTTGCCTGCAGTGATGCCAATGCATTAACAGTGTATAACAAGCATGCTATAGCAACTCTTCAGCATAAGCTGGATAACAATGGAGAGTGATAAAGTTATAAACGTGGAAAGTGATTGGGTGATAGCGGCACCTGGGTGTGTCCATGGTGGCTGTAATTAAAAACTGAAGTTGTAGGTCAAGGTTTCCAGACTGAGTAAGCAACAATTTTTAAAATAAATTACTAGACACGTGGGCGGACGGACACAGAACCAACATTAAGATGTGGTTGTAATGAGATATTTCAAGAAATATATGTTACCAAATACGTGGGCAGATAGACATACAGGCGGAGTAAAGGGAGTGCCCAGCATATAAAAAGACTCACTTAGAACTCATTAAAAGAGGAGCAGTGAGTAACAACGAGCAGAGACATAAACCTTGGAGTTTAGCAGAGAAAGGTAGAGATAAGCACAGATTAGTGATAACAAGCAATAGTTAGCAGAGAGCAATAAGTAAGACTACAATTACTAGCAGATGAGAAGTTAATAAATAGCAGATGTAGTCAGTCCACAACAGGACTGATGTTTAAACATCTAGGTGTTCTGTGATTTACTAATTAAGGATTATGTTAACCAGACCACCTGATAGTTTGATTATAATATTACTGACTGTACTTTATTATATGATAATAAAACTTGTGACTATGTAATGGTATAATAGAACGTCAATAAATGTCTTTGTGTGATGGAACACCTGAAGGTGTTTAACTATCAAAAATAGATGTTATTTTAATGTGTTAAAGAAAACGAATGGCCTATATGAAGTACGAAGAAGTACGGCACTTGAAACATCATCATCATCATCATGTGCCTTACCGGTTGGCGTAGGTGATCCATGTCCCTCCACAATCTTCTATCCACAGTGCATCGTATCAGTTCTGTTGTTGACTGTTTTCCATGCCATGACACCAAGCTATCCAGTATTTTCTCTCTTTGTCATCTGCAATCTCTCTCTTCCCTTTTATTTTGCCAGTTGTAACCAAGTATTCCAACTTTCCTCTTCTCATGATGTGCCCGAAAAATGTTGATTGCTACTTTCTGATGTTTTTTAAGAGCTCCCTTTTTGTGTTGGCCTCTTTGAGAACTTCCTCATTGGTCTTTTTAGCTGACCAGGGAACTTTCAACATTCTTCTGAGAAATCCCCTCTCTGTGGCCTCTAATCGTCTTTTTATTTGTTTGTCTACTGTCCATAATTCGCTTCCATAGGTCAGAATTGGTTCTATATAGCACCGATGAAGTCTCTTTCTCATTTTTATTGACATAGATTTGTTGCATAAGATATTTTTCATTTTCTGAAATGCTATTTTGGCCTGAGCTATTCTGCTTTTTATTTCTGTGGTGCATCTCCCATCTGACATTATTGTGCCCAAGTATTTGAAACGTTGCACTTGTTTCAGATTTGTCTCGTTTATTTTTATGCTGCATGATGGTGATGGTTGTTTCTTCGATATAACCATTACTTCTGTTTTCTTGCTATTCAGAATGAGACCTTTCTTGTTGCTTTCTTTTACTATTATGTCTATCATTTCTTGTAGTTCGTTCTCTGTCTCTGATATTAAAACTGTGTCATCCGCATATCGCAAATTATTTATGTTGTGACCGTTGACTTCAATTCCTTTTTTGTCTATTATTGATCTTGACAGAAACAAATCCGAGACATTATAGTATATTTAAAAGTTCAAATACGTAGAAATCCAGCCTTCGGTTCTACTGCATAAACCAGCCGTCTTATAACAAGCATAATCAGTATCAACTATAAGTTAAAGTATAAGATAAAGCAGAAAAGAAAGACTCTTTACACAGAGAAGTCATGCTTGGAAATGATTTGTTTAACAACTGTAGTGATGACAGTCTTACCCACAACATTCTCTCTGAAGACAAGCACTGGTGCTGGTGCAAACATTATAGGGGCATACATAGAGGCCACAATAAAGCCAGATTGCGGTAGAAACCTCTCCATCTGCAAAACCAAATTATTACCAACTTTATATACAAAACAAAATCTGGAAACCAAATTAATACCTGCTCCATTTGTATCTATCTATCTATTGTCCTTTCGAGCCGAAGACAGCACATAGGGCAGAACCACAATCTCAAAAAACAGAAACCTTGCGTGCCAAAGTGGCACATATTGCAGAGATCACTGCTCTAAAATATATGGCGCTGCTCCATTTACAAAACCAAATTTATTACAACAGTGTATATATAGAATATTATATATAGAATATGTAGATATAATATATAGAATACATCACCACAAGAAGAGGAAAGTTGGAATACTTGGTTACAACTGGCAAAAAAGGGAAAAAAGAAAGAGAGATCGCGGGCAACAAAGAGAGAAAATACTGGATGGCTTGATGTCATGGCATGGAAAACAGTAAAACAACAGAACTGATATGATGCACTGTATAAAAATTGTGGAAGGACATGATCACCTACGCCAAACAGTATGGCACATGATGATACATAGAAAAAATCACTGGAGGTGATACAAGAAATGTGGTTTTACAGAAGAATGTTAAGACAGCTAAGAAGAATAATGAAAAAGTTCCAAAAGAGGCCAAAGCAAAAAGAGAGCTAATCTCCAATATTAGGAAGACAGTCATTTTATTGGCCATGTAATGAGAAGGGAACAGCTGGAATATATTGTGACAACTTGGAAAATTGAAGGATGAAGAGACAGCGGGAAGCAAAGAGATAAGATACCAGACATCTTAAGAGAATGGCTCGGCAGAAGATTAACATAAATTATAAATAAATAACTGTCAAGATCAAAAGTTGTGGAGAGACATAATCACATACATCAGCAGGCATGGTACTTGATGATGATGATATATAGAAACCCAAATATATTACAGCAGTATGCATAGAAAATTTATTAACAGTTACATTTACTAAACCAAACCCATTAATAGTTCTGTTTACTAAACCAAACTTATTAATAGTTCTATAAACTAAACTAAATCATTACTAGCACTGCATGTGAGGATGGTTGTTATAATATTCAACCTCTGTGCAGGGAAAGTATCATTTCTCACCTGCATATCTAAAACTTTGTAGCAGTTTATGTTACACTCCACCACTTGTTCTCTTAAAACTCTGTAGCAGTGTATGTTATACCCCACCACTTGTTCCCTGCAAAACTAAAACTCTGTAGGAGTGTATGTTACACCCTACCACTTGTTCCCTGCAAAACTAAAACTCTGTGCAAGAGTCCATTTAGCTGAGACATTACTATAGTTGTAAGTGCTGCACTAATGTGTCATGCGTTGAGAGTTAAGTTAAGTGCAGGTGTGAATGTGCGGGAGAATTCATTTATCTAAGACAATGATGTGATATTGAGTATGGCCACTATTATGTCAAAGGCAGAGAGATTAATGTAATTTTGAAACTTAAGTGGAGTTGTCTGTCATGCTGTGATGTTCAATGTGATACTGCCCAAGAACTACTGAGTCCCATTAAGTCATGTGGTAACAGTTGAGAGGTGAAGTTATTGTGCTCAATTACATAAATTGAATTACACTAGCACACCACCACTTGTTACCTTTAAAACCCTAATCCTTTTAAAAATACTCTCCTTGGGCCTGCAGACACAAATTTTTGGAAGGTCTATCCCAAGTGGGGAATAACTGGACCATGGTACTATGAACAATATTGTCTCATGGCTCACAATGGGCCGCTTTCAGCTTGGGAAAGTGTCATATATCTGGTCACCACACAGCATCCCAAAGGCAATGGATGACGTTCCACAAAAAGGTGTGTTTAAAAATGATCTGACCATTTTTTCCTATCTTACTTATTCATCAGCCCTTGTATATAAAACAAATGAATGTCTATGAGCTAATCTAAACTAAACACATTTACATACATGAAGCACGCGCACACTCAAAATAAAGCTAAGAAAAACAAAAAGGAAACAAAATCTGCACTGACCTTGAATTTATTTTGGTATGCATGCTCTGAAAATAGAGGACAGGCAGAAAATCTTCTAAATCCAATTTGGAAAATAAGTGGGTCCTTAGACTTGACAGGCGATGTGAAGCCGGGGGCTCGACTGATAAGAGAACTGATAAGTGTCATCTTCTGCTCATTAGGGAACACACCAAACAGTGTCACAGGAGCTCCAGGAGTGTGAGTGTCTGAGGGGTGACCAAACATCATATTAGCAAACATTGCAACTTGTACTAGTCCAAAACATGAGTACTCACGTACATTTCATACGAACAGCCAAGAGTGTGTGTGTGTGTGTGTGTGTGTGTGTATGTGTTTATCAAATTAGAATAATAATTACACCTAGAGCTACTCAAAAACAGTGGTATCACAGAAAGTAAATAATTTGCAGATCTGTTGTACAACAGCTAGCCATCCTGGCACATGTTCATCATCATAGTGTGCTATATCAGTTGGTACAAGTCTGTTGTACAACAGCTAACCATCCTGACACATGTTCATCATCATAGTGTGCTATATCAGTTGGTGCAGGTCTGTTGTACAACAGCTAGCCATTCTGACACATGTTCATCATAGTGTGCTATATCAGTTGGTGCAAGTCTGTTGTACAACAGCTAGCCATTCTGACACATGTTCATCATCATAGTGTGCTATATCAGTTGGTGCAATCTGTTGTACAACAGCTAGCCATTCTGACACATGTTCATCATCATAGTGTGCTATATCAGTTGGTGCAAGTCTGTTGTACAACAGCTAACTATCCTGGCACATGTTCATCATAGTGTGCTATATCAGTTGGTGCAAGTCTGTTGTACAACAGCTAACCATCCTGGCACATGTTCATCATCATAGTGTGCTATATCAGTTGGTGCAAGTCTGTTGTACAACAGCTAACCATCCTGGCACATGTTCATCATCATAGTGTGCTATATCAGTTGGTGCAGGTCTGTTGTACAACAGCTAGCCATTCTGACACATGTTCATCATCATAGTGTGCTATATCAGTTGGTGCAAGTCTGTTGTACAACAGCTAACCATCCTGGCACATGTTCATCATCATAGTGTGCTATATCAGTTGGTGCAGGTCTGTTGTACAACAGCTAGCCATTCTGACACATGTTCATCATCATAGTGTGCTATATCAGTTGGTGCAGGTCTGTTGTACAACAGCTAACCATCCTGGCACATGTTCATCATCATAGTGTGCTATATCAGTTGGTGCAAGTCTGTTGTACAACAGCTAACCATCCTGGCACATGTTCATCATCATAGTGTGCTATATCAGTTGGTGCAGGTCTGTTGTACAACAGCTAGCCATTCTGACACATGTTCATCATCATAGTGTGCTATATCAGTTGGTGCAGGTCTGTTGTACAACAGCTAACCATCCTGGCACATGTTCATCATCATAGTGTGCTATATCAGTTGGTGCAAGTCTGTTGTACAACAGCTAACCATCCTGGCACATGTTCACCATCATAGTGTGCTATATCAGTTGGTGCAAGTCTGTTGTACAACAGCTAACCATCCTGGCACATGTTCATCATCATAGTGTGCTATATCAGTTGGTGCAGGTCTGTTGTACAACAGCTAACCATCCTGGCACATGTTCATCATCATAGTGTGCTATATCAGTTGGTGCAAGTCTGTTGTACAACAGCTAACCATCCTGGCACATGTTCATCATAGTGTGCTATATCAGTTGGTGCAAGTCTGTTGTACAACAGCTAACCATCCTGGCACATGTTCATCATCATAGTGTGCTATATCAGTTGGTGCAAGTCTGTTGTACAACAGCTAACCATCCTGGCACATGTTCATCATAGTGTGCTATATCAGTTGGTGCAAGTCTGTTGTACAACAGCTAACCATCCTGGCACATGTTCATCATAGTGTGCTATATCAGTTGGTGCAAGTCTGTTGTACAACAGCTAACCATCCTGGCACATGTTCATCATCATAGTGTGCTATATCAGTTGGTGCAAGTCTGTTGTACAACAGCTAACCATCCTGGCACATGTTCATCATCATAGTGTGCTATATCAGTTTGTGCAAGTCTGTTGTACAACAGCTAACCATCCTGGCACATGTTCATCATCATAGTGTGCTATATCAGTTGGTGCAAGTCTGTTGTACAACAGCTAACCATCCTGGCACATGTTCATCATCATAGTGTGCTATATCAGTTGGTGCAAGTCTGTTGTACAACAGCTAACCATCCTGGCACATGTTCATCATCATAGTGTGCTATATCAGCTGGTGCAAGTCTGTTGTACAACAGCTAACCATCCTGGCACATGTTCATCATCATAGTGTGCTATATCAGTTGGTGCAAGTCTGTTGTACAACAGCTAACCATCCTGGCACATGTTCATCATCATAGTGTGCTATATCAGTTGGTGCAAGTCTGTTGTACAACAGCTAACCATCCTGGCACATGTTCATCATAGTGTGCTATATCAGTTGGTGCAAGCCTGTTGTACAACAGCTAACCATCCTGGCACATGTTCATCATCATAGTGTGCTATATCAGTTGGTGCAAGTCTGTTGTACAACAGCTAACCATCCTGGCACATGTTCATCATCATAGTGTGCTATATCAGTTGGTGTAAGTCTGTTGTACAACAGCTAACCATCCTGGCACATGTTCATCATCATAGTGTGCTATATCAGTTGGTGCAAGTCTGTTGTACAACAGCTAACCATTCTGACACATGTTCATCATCATAGTGTGCTATATCAGTTGGTGCAAGTCTGTTGTACAACAGCTAACCATTCTGACACATGTTCATCATCATAGTGTGCTATATCAGTTGGTGCAAGTCTGTTGTACAACAGCTAACCATCCTGGCACATGTTCATCATCATAGTGTGCTATATCAGTTGGTGCAAGTCTGTTGTACAACAGCTAACCATCCTGGCACATGTTCATCATCATAGTGTGCTATATCAGTTGGTGCAAGTCTGTTGTACAACAGCTAACCATCCTGGCACATGTTCATCATCATAGTGTGCTATATCAGTTGGTGCAAGTCTGTTGTACAACAGCTAACCATCCTGGCACACATGCACAACAAATTTATCATCTTAGTGTGCCATACCAGTTGGTGTAGGCGATCACATCCTTCCACAGCTCTGTCCACGCTGCATCATATCAATTCTAATGTTGACTGTTTACTGTGCCTTGACAACACACTAAGATCTTCTCTCTTTGTCATCAGCAATCTCACTTTCCCTGTATTATGTCATTTGTAACCAAACTTTCTCATGTGCCAGAAAAACACATTACTTATTTCTAATGTTTTTAGGAGCTCTCTCTTTTTGTATTGGTTTCCTTGAGAAGTTCCTTGTTGGTCAACTTCTGAGACATCCTAACCCTGAGGCCTCTAATTGTCTTTTGATTTGTTTGTTAACAGTGCATGACTCACTTTAATCATCAGAATAGGCACCATCAGATTGGTGATTAATTAGTTCTTATCAGGCCAAAGTGAAACAGGGTATAGCAGCGACAAACTTGAAATAGAGTGTAGCAGTGACAAGTTTGAAACAGAGTATAGCAGTAACAAATTTGAAACAGGGTGTAGCAGTGATGAGTTAAGTGTGGGCTAAATAGTAAACAAAGAGGGAGATAATTAGGGCTGTATGATAGGTGTTCAGGTGTGCGTGAAATAGGTGAATGCCTCAAGGAGCACGAGAAAACGTGAGAAGCAGGAAACAAAGATTAGAGTGAGAAAACAAAGGAAGAGATCAGCTCAGTTGCAAGCTAGCAGTAGTTTGATGCGGACGTTTGTAGAAATACAGATCGGTACCGTGAACTGGAGAAGTTGGTTCGGAAGTTGAAAGTTAGTTGTAGGGCGACAGCCATGTAGATTAGTTGTGTGAATTTCCTGGGGACGTGTCAGTTATTTGTGATTAATTGTGATACTAGGTTTATCTAGGTACAGTAGGGCTGTACAATAACCCGCAGATAAATGTTCATATTACTTTATTTGCAAGAATTTGATTGTGAGTCAGAACTTGATTGTGAATCAGGTGGGTACAGCATTTTTGAGAATTTCGGAGATTCATGTGTGATTGCCACAGTGGAAGACTGGAGATAGTTTGTTCCACAGATACATTCTCATAGCTTGAACAGCTTATACCATGTATAGAGACATTTTCCGATCCTGTGTGATCGCCCACACCGGAAGACTGAAGAGAAGTCGTTCCACAGATACATTCTCATAGCTTGAATAGCTCATACCATGTATAGAGACATTTTCCGATCCTGTGTGATCGCCCACACCGGAAGACTTAAGAGAAGTCGTTCCACAGAGACATTTGCGTAGCTTGAATAGCTCATACCATGTATTGAGACATTTTCCGATCCTGTGTGATTGCCCACACTGGAAGACTTAAGAGAAGTCGTTCCACAGAGACATTTGCATAGCTTGAATAGCTTATACCATGTATAGAGACATTTTCCGATCTGGTGTGATCACCTACAGAGGGAGACTTAAGATAAGTTGTCCCACAAGAGACAATTAGCAGAGCTTGGAGAGCTCAAACACATGTGTAGAAATAAGAGTCAGATCCTAGGGGATCGTAAACAGACGGAGTTGTGATGCAAGTCTGGATAGACATTTATAGAATATTATAGTGGAAGTTAGTGCAACTCAAGTAGCATCATAAGGGATTCGGTGCTGACATGAGGCTGTGTGTCAGCTGAATCTGACATTAGTGTGGGAGGCAGATAACACTGCCTTTCAGCTCTGAGGTTAATGGAGCAAGGAGGGAGCTAAATAATGTTAACTCGTACATTGTGTCTTTGTGCATCGTGATGTATGATCCGGACATGTTCTTGTGTCAATTAAACTGTTCTATGTGCAAATCATAGGTGTTGAGAATACATTGCATCATACTAGCTGTCTTGATAAGCCCTAGCGATTGAACGAATGCAGGGGTCGCTGTACAAACAAATATCACAACGTGAAGTCAGCGAAGAATCGATCATGTGCAAGTGAGGGATGCAGGGTCAGGAATAGGGCCATCAATCCTTCATGAAGGCCAACTGGTGAGGCTCGGCCATTGTGAGCTTTCACCTAAAAGAGTGGGTGCTGAATCAGGGCACTCTAACCATCAATAAGATATGTGCAAGCTGGGGAAACAACTCAGCCGGCTCAAGGGCAGTAGCAAGGCTGTCTTTGGTTTGGTGGGAGACTAATACGCCATTGGTCCCATACCTGTCACTCATCAGCAAGTCAGAGAATCAACAGGAGGCTGGGCTCCGTGAGTGAGTCCAGACAACGTGGCAGAGGCGGCGGTTCGATGGATGAGGTTGTCAAGTTTAACTCAGCAGTCACAGCAAGTGGTCTGTGGCATCAGGTCGCATTGTCGCGGATAGATCACGGAGCAACGATCAAAGGGCTTGTGTCATATTGAGTGCAGCATATAGACGGCTGGGGGCGACAGAGTTAGAGAGTAACCCGGCTCAATGTAAAGAAGACTTGGCCCAGTAGTAAAGATTATTTTTCCCCCATTACAAAAGATGGTCTGTAAGGCAACAATTTAAAAAAGATGTCCGAAGATTCACTGACTCAGCACAATGCAACGCGCTACAAGTTCCTCCATGCCTTGATAAGGCATAGAGGGAATATAGTGTATTTGACCATATTTTTCTAGGACCATGGCAAATTTTTGGGTGATGTGGTTGATATCACACTAGGCTGCCTTTACTTCCCGGAAATATCTCAGGTACCCATTTTTAGAGGCTCGGTGAACCTTACTCTGTGTGACCTGCACAGGAAAAGTCATCACACAATGTCATTAAATCACCTTCAATTGTTGGCCATATTCCACAAGTCAGGATATACCAAAATCAGTGTGTATGCCAGTGAAACCCTTATTATGACCAAGAAAATCACATATAAACTGCAGACTTGTAAGAACATGTCACATTTGCTTAAAATACATCAGGCAGCAAAATTAACACAAGTACTTGAAAACAGAGGCTGATATCAGCTAACAAATTAGCTCACCAAGTGTCTCCTTTATTTAGAAGCAAATTATAAAATTGTTAAAGTTGGGATTTGACCATTACAGAATAAACAACAATGTTACCTATGAAAGACTTTGGTACATTCTTCACATGAACAGTGATGAAGCTTGCAGGCTGGGAAAATAAAGTACATTGTCAGACATAAAGGCTAGATATTTCAATTACGAATTACTTGTCCTTACAAATGGTTAAAAAAAAAAAAAACTGTCTAAAAGTATGCTATTTGCATTTAATTATCCATTTTATTTCATTTTGTTTTTTTTTTGTATTAAGAGGCATCAAGAGAGAATATTCTCTTAACTACGGCATTAATAACGATGAGAGCCGAAGGGAAAGTAGAGATGCTAAAATGTAGAGATCACACAATGGGACAGTAGAGATGCTAATTGATAGAAGTATAGATATATCAAATAATTATTTGAAATGTCTGCAAAAGCTGGGCAAGGACCACAAGAAAATTCACAGCTTTCAGACAATCACCATGCAGAATATGATAGGTAAACTGTTGGAGAAGATTATTGCCTGGAAAGTAACCTGCAAGCACAGAGCAGTACCTTTGTTTGTAACATTGGAGGACACGGTTCTAATAGAGAGATTGGGGCAGTGCTGCTAATTTTTTCTGACCCGGCTCTTGCTGACGTGTTTGAACTGGACTACAAAGGACAAGGAGTAGGGATCAATCCCAACCGACGGCTTCTGGAATCACCCAGCCATAAATGGGTACCTGATTTTTTTTTCTGGAAAAGTAAAGCGGCACAGGCGTAATACTGACCACATTACCCCAAAAATCAAGTGCTGAAGGTCTGTAAAATTTAGGGTCGCTAACACCATATTCCCTATATGCCACTTGGCGTGACGGGAGCTCTTTACTTTACTACTTTTACCCACTGGACATGATAGGATTATACTATTCAAGATGAAAGCAAAACCATTCAACAAAGCAATAATACAGACATACACACCTACTCAAGACTACACAGATGAACAAATAGAGGCATATTATGAAGACCTAAATAAAGTTATGAAGCAAATGAAATCATCAGACATCTTGATTGTAACGGGTGACATGAATGCTAAAGTAGGAAAAGGTATATATAAGACCATCATAGGAAATCATGGTTTAGGAAAAAGAAGTGACAGAAGGGACAGATTAATACAATTCTGTGAAGAAAATAGGCTGATAATGTGTAACTTCTACTGTGAGCAAGAGAAAAGGAAACTATACACAAGGAAAAGTCCTGCAGATAAGAAGAGGAATAAAATAAATTACATAATGATAAAATATAGGCTTTGTAACAGCATCAAGAAAGCCAAAACCTAAACAGGATCAGATATTAACCCAGATCACAATCCTGTAATGATTCAAATGAAAATCAAACTAAAGAGAAATAAGCAAAAGTCTAATTCATCAACAATACTGCTAGATATAACAGCTTTAAATCAAAAAGATGTTAAAGATACTTATATAATACAAGTAAAGAACACTGGGCAATGCATAAAGAAAAGCACACAAGAAACTTGCAACACCTTACTCAATATGGTGAGATTTGATAAAATATCTTTAAAAGAAAACTGCTAGAATAAAAATGCAGATATGAGAAGGTGTATCTTGGTCTATGCCCTATGGGCCGGCAACGGCTCGAAAGGTCAATAGATAGATAGATAGATATTTTTGAAACCCTAATCCAGGACAGATTAATTTGGTGTAAATTTTCCATCAATAAAATGAAATTTCTTCCATCTTTTTCAAGTGAATAATACATATATTTTAAAAATAATTAAAACACCTAACAATATAGGCTTACAAAATGTTTTCAGGAGATAAAAAAAAACATTAGTGATACTCACTTTAATGGAAGGTGAAGCAGAGTTGCTGTACTTTCCTGATGAGTGGATTTTTTTAAAAAGATCTTTTTTTGTTTCTATTGACCTTTCGAGCCGTAACCGGCCCATAGGGCATAGACCAAGATACACCTTCTCCTATATGAATTTTTTGTTCTAGCAGTTTTCTTTTAAAGATATTTTATCAAATCTCGCCATCTGTCTCTGTTCTGTGCAAGCAGTTCTTTCTCATTGAGGGAGCCGATTCCTGCTGCTCTTGCCTCTCTCATCAATGTTCTTCTCAGTGTCTCCCTGGGTCTTCCTCTTTTTCTCTTACCTGTTGTTTCCCATATGAGGGCTTGCTTTGCTATTCGGTTATTATCTCTTCTCATCACATGTCCAATATATGACCATCGTCTTTTCTTTATTACTGAAGATATTAGTGGTTGATTGGCGATTTCTCTAATTTCCTCGTTTGTTTTGAATTCGTTCCACGCTATACCAAGTATTTTCCTTAGACATTTATTTTCGAATGCGTTAAACTTTGTTTCTATATCTCTTGTTGTTTTCCAGCTTTCACACGCATACATAAGGGTTGATAGTACATTTGAATTTGAATAGCCTAAGTTTTGTGTTAGTGCTGATGAGTTTTGATTTCCACAACTTTTCAAGGCTTCTGAAAGACATTGCTGCTTTAGCCATTCTGATTCTAATTTCTTTACTTGTATCCCTTCTCGATCAATGTGACTTCCAAGATAGATAAAGTGATCGATCTCTTCTACTGGTTTTTTGTTTGGAGCATTTAAAAAAATTCAACACGTTTGCTCATTGTTCACTTTGGTGTTCAACATGGCCTTTAAAGTGTCCACACTTAGATGTATTTTATCATTTGTCCACAAGCTTTTCATCAGTGAAAACAATCTTTCCGTTGCAGCATTTATTCCTGAAGTAATTTTGATGCGCAGTCCATAGATCTAAATGTATGGTTGTGTATCACTGTATGAAAGGCAAATGCACCTTCTGTAGCAGCTAACTGTTCTTCTTTGTCACCAATCTGTTCAGCTCAAAAAAATGTTGTTAACTATGAGCTTGATGCAGCTGCAGCGATGGCTCTCTTTATCTATCTATCTTTCGTTCGCCTGAAGTATTGTCTATATCTGCAATGTCGTTTCCTGTATAAATTTTACTGTCTTTTGTAATTCTTGCAGTGGCCCATATAGTTTTGTCTGTAGTGTTGTATCTATGGGCCAATGGATTTTCCTCAGTCTACTATATTCAGTGCAGTCTTGAAGTATGTGTTCAGCAGTCTGGGGTGCCTGTCCACATGTACAAGTAGTTGATGTGCCGATCTTGAATTTTGTATACATGTAACTATGGAGTCGATTGTGTCCTGTTCTTAGGCGTATAATGATAACTTGTTCATATCTATTCATATTATGAAAGGCATCCTGATTTGGGGCTTGTGGTCCTCTGATTGATTTGATTATCTGTTTCTTATGATGGTATGTAACTGGTGTATCTAGTTGTGTGCCTGTTGAACCTTCCTTTGCCAACTGATCTGCTTTCTCATTTCCTGGTATTCCACAGTGAGACGGGATCCACTGCAGGGCAACCCTGTGGTGCTTGCAGAGTTCAGTCAATAAGGTCTGCAGATGTGGTAATTTTCTGGATTGTAGTGCCTGGAGTACTGATCTTGCATCTGTCAAAAACACTACAGGCTGTGGGCTAAGATTACTGTTCAGCAGTTTTTCTATTGCCAACTTTATTGCTTGTATTTCCGCATCATAATTGTGACAATATTTCCCTGTTGCTATTTTATTCATATCCCTAGTGTTATTTGGGTACTCTATATATGCACCTGCTCCCCCATTCTTTACTGCATTCTGTGCTGATCCATCTGTGTACACACGAATCCATAGGTCTTGTGGGTATTCTTCATCCAGGAAACTGAGAGCTATTGTTTTTCGCTGTAGACTATTTTGTTCCTCTTTGTCAACTATTCCTTTCACTTCTGTCCGTATTTGAACTGATAATCCTGATTCATCTGTCCAGGGAGTCTGTTCTGGTATGGGCAGAAGGGGTTTAACAACTCTTGGCATGTCTGGTGTTTGTCTACTAATACGCTTGGCTTGGTGGATAAAGCTGCTTCTCTTAAGTCGTCCCAATGCAAGATTTTGGAATCTGTCCTTCATTGGATGTCTTGGCATGCATACAAATTTTTCTGCCTGTATCAGCACCTTTGTGTCTCTCCGTTCTCTCAGTGCTGGTATCCTCCACAATTTCTCCATCTCCAATATTGGTGTTGATTTCATTGCTCCTGTGATGACCCTAAGTGCCTGGTTTTGTACTTTATCCAGTTCTTGCAATGTGGTGTTTGATGCTGAGCACCATGCGGATGATCCATATTCTAAATGTGGGCGTATACACTGTTGGTAAACTTTACTGAGTATTTTCCCACTCGCACCCCATGTGGTTCCACACAACTTTCTTAGAATAGCCAATTTCCTCCTTGCTTTTTGGGTTGCCTTATTTATCTGCTGTTTCCAAGATAGTTTGTTATCAAATGTAACTCCGAGATATGTAGCTTGTATGTCTTCTTTCACAGGCTCATTGTTTATGTAGATGGCTCCTGCTTTTTGTTTTGGGGAGAGTGTGAAAAGTGTAGTACTGCATTTGTCTGTATTGATGCTGATACACCATCTATTTGTCCATGAATTCAGTGCATTCATAGCTCTTTGTAGCAATTTGGAAGCCACTGTTGCATACTCCTCTGTGCACCACATTACCAAGTCATCTGCATACATTGCCACTTTGATGCCATGTGGTAGTTCAGTAACTAGGTCATTGATGTAGATCAGAAAAAGTGTTGGAGATAGTACCCCTCCTTGTGGAATGCCCTGGCGCAATAAGACCTTCTTACTCTTAAGACCATCCAGTTGCACTCTGGCTCTCCTGTTATGCAGGTATGCTTTGACCCATTTGTACATCCTGCCATTTACTCCATAATTTCTCAGTTTCTTCAAAAGCCCTTCCTTCCATACCTTATCAAATGCTTTCTTTAGGTCTATCCATGCTGCTAGTACCAGTTTCTTTTCTTGAAACGCATCTTCAATTTCCTGGGAAAGATAGGTTGCTTGATCTTCGGTAGAGTAACACTGTCTAAAGCCTGCTTGTTGTGGGACAAGGAGATTTTCACTTTCCAGGTACCACTGCAGTCTGAGATTGATTATACGTTCCATTGTTTTACACAAACAACTTGTAAGGCTGATTGGTCTATAGCTGGATGTCATTGAACCATCTTTTCCTGGCTTTAGTAATGGTATCATAATTGCTTCTCTCCATGCCTGTGGCACTCTACCTGTGATCCAGCAAATGTTGTAGATCTGCAGTAGTTTTGCTTTAGCTGCTGTTCCCAAGTTCTTAATCATTTCATTGGACACTCCATCACTACCTGGTGACTTTCATTTTTAATTTGGATATTGCCAGCTCTAGCTCTCTTTGTGTAATGGGTGTTTCCATTACTTCATGTGTGGTCTCTTCTTGTCTTGCATTTTGTTGTTTTAAACGGGTCTCTTATGTTTCGCACCATTTATGTGACTCTTAATATCACCACGTCCACTATGGTTAATTGAAAACCCAGAGGCACATGTACTGCATCTTACAGTGAAGTCTGATGTATACTTTTTAGAAAGGGGCATTCCTTTTGTAAATCTTGATTGAAACTGCATTTATGTTTTGATGCCATTTGTTGCAACAATTACAAACTTTACAAACTAACTTTAGTTTAAATAATAATTTTCTATGACTATTATATGCTTAGCATAAGTTCTTAAACATTAAAATGTCAAGTAACTGAATAATAGCACAATGTAAATCAAATCTAATGAATGCAATAACCTCTCTCACTAAACAACACAATAAAAAGAACTAGTTCGTCGGTAAACGAAAGTAACACAATGAACATACAAGAATATGAAATGTTGTGGCCGTAAGGGCTACTTGTTGAGTTCCAGTTTCAGTTTACAAGATTTAAAACGTGGAGCACATTTTACTGTTACTGTTTCGCCAAATGAACAGCCAGTTCAACTTTTTAAACGTCTTCTACACAACAACGGAATAATGTATATTTTTAAGTCAAAGTCGATTACCATATTGGCTAAACTGGTAAATGTTTGTGTCCCTAATGTATTTTAACAAATCCGGAACAAAAGCCAAAAATCAGCCAAAATCAGGACAAATTCGGGACAGTAACAAATCTGGGACAAAGGTTGAAAAAAAAGTAAAAATATCAGGACTGTCCCTGAAAAATCGGGACGTCTGATCACCTTATTTTTTATTAAATTTACAAATAAATGAAAAGAAGTATAATAATTATCCATAAACATTCTATATCCCTGACTGAAGAGGTTTTACATAATTTTATGACAATGTCAGATTCTAAACCTTGTGTTGAGAAGCTGAATCTTTCCCTGTGTGTAATTCAAAGTTATATGTATCTCCTGTTACTGCATCTATGATCTGCTGCTACCCACAATTCCATTTTCCATTTTCTTGGTTTATCCTTGATGTACTTGATATATATATATATTAAGACAATAAGAGACCATGGTTAGTTCCGGTCAAGATGGCCACCGAAAGTAGCGAAGCTTCTGGCTCTCGATTTTTGTGTTTAATTACGCAGTAAAATGCTATCGTGTGGAGAAGTCCTATGCCGACAATTCATTCTATGGATGTTTTATTCATTAAATGGATTATGAACTGTTTCAGTGATGTGTTTTTCACGGATATGGTACTTGTGCATTGGAGTAATTTCTAGCCTAGCATTGACTGGTAATGTGTTTTCTCGGACGTTAGGGCACCTGAGCCTGACAAAGGCGTATCTTTAGATATCGCTCCGGGTAGACGGGACTCGTAAACCTTGGCTGGCAACCCGTCTAGTGGAAGGGAAACTTCGACCACAGAACCCTCCACTACCTTGTGGACTAGATTCTAGTTAGAATTCCGAGCCTACATCCATTTGCCCAGCGCTGCCACAAGACTCACCATTGTCACCAGTTCTATTTAACGTGTACACAATAACGATCACGGAACAACAGCTGGATGGGAGGGGAAGAACTATGACTTTTGCTGATGATATCTGGTATATCGACAGACGGGGAATCGCTTCCACAATGCAAGACAAACTCGATCGCATTTCTTCCTGGTGTGGGGTATCAGGTGCCGTGGTTAATCCTAATAAAGCATCAGTTTCATGGTTCTCCCTTAACAATCATATCGTTCATAGGACCACACCGGTAGTACGAATGGGAGCTGATGAGATGACCAGGGACAAGTTGATGACATACCTTGGAGTTAAGTTTGATCGCAGCCTGTGTTTTTGGGACCACGTCGACCATGTGATAACAAAATCCCGCAAAGGATTAGCCGCCTTGAAGGTCATGGCAGCTGCCAACATCGAGCAGAGGCTACTTACCCTTCTGTTCCAGGGATTAGTCCTCGCACCAATCGAGTATGCCCTGGCAATTCTTACTGTCAGTACGACTCAAATTGATAGGCTGGAGAAAATACAAAATGAAGCCATACGCATTATCCTGGGATGTACGAGGGACACTCCCTGTGTAGCAATGAGGTATCTTCTTGACTTTCCAACCAAGGATGACAGAATCAAGATCTGGAGAGCACGAGCATACCTGAAGATTAGTACAGATACAGAGCATCCATTGCACCACATGCTCAACACAGAGATAGGTACCAGGCTAAAAAGAGGCAAATCATGGGTTGGCCGAGCAGAAGATGTCATCAAACAGGTTTGTGGGCTTACCAATATCAACGTTGGTGAGGAGTGGATACCGGTGCCTATGTCATTCAAGGGGACTCTCTCGTGTATTGTCACACTCGACAGGAAAAGTAGGGAACAGAACCCGGTCATGGTTAATGCTGAGGTCAACGGTCTCATCTGCGATAACACCGATGAGAAAGATGCAGTCATCTATACAGATGGATCTGTAAGACGACACCAAAGAAGTGCATGGGCATATACAGCACGCTCGGCAGGCAGAATAGTCTACGAAGACAGTGGTGCATACGACGTGACCACGAGTAGCATGACAATGGAGGCGATGGCAGTGACCAAGGCATTCAAATGGTTAGTCACAAGACTACACACACGCATGTATACTGAGTGATTCGATGAGCATGATAAAAAAAAGTGGAGGCTGGCTCTGTACACATGCAATGGGCAGAGTCGTTGCAGAAATCCAAAATACGTAAGGTCACCTTTGTCTATGTCCCTGGACATGCGGGAGTACAGGGAAATGAAAGGGCGGACAGGTTGGCTAGCTGCGCTGTCGTTGAGGACGAGCAACTAATGGATCGGGCAGACATCATCAATGCCCTCCGAGATGTGGGAAGAGCACAGGACTTCGACAAACACAGATCCACGTCACTTCTTCGGATGATGGAAATGGGAGTTAAGTTGGGCACAGCCAGAAATGAGACACTTAGTGGCCGTGTAAGAAGACTTATCAACCAACATAGAACTGGAGTCGTCAGTCGCTGGACACTGAGGGAATTGCTGAGGAGAGGATCTGAGCACCCATGGACATGTTCGGAGTGCAATGATGATGACCCGCAAATAACTCAAATTTTAGTTAGAATCGAAGGTTATGGGAGTACATCCAGAGTAAAAATCCGGAGGGAGGAATCCTAAGGCAGTGGACGGCGTTAACAGTCTTTCTGGCATCCCCTGCACCTTCTTTCAATTCCGAACATATGGACTTTGTCCCTCCTTCGGAAATCCTTGAAACAAAGTTGAGAGGGGGATAGTGTGACTAGGTAAAGCACTATCTCCATATTCCGTGCCCAGGCAGATAGGCAAAGTGAAATGAGGAAGAAAGCACCAATGTTTAAACTTGGCACATGGAACGTAAGGACCATTTGCCCTGGACTTGCTAAAGCAAACACACTGAAAGAAGGACAAATTAGAACAACAGCCCTCATAGATAAAGAACTAAATAGGCTACATGTTGATATTGCTGCCCTACAAGAAACAAGACTCTCAGATTGTGGCTTTGTAAAGGAAGAAAATTATACTTTTTTCTGGCAAGGCCTAAGCCCCGAAATACCACGTATACATGGAGTAGGCTTTGCTGTACATAATAAACATATAAACTCCAAAACCACGCCAAAAGGAGTTTCTGAACGCCCGATGATACTTCAGCTGCATACGAAGAGTGGTTAATAAATATCATTAGTGCTTATGCACCAACGTTGGCTACATCAGGCGAAGAGAAAGACAACTTCTACCAACAACTGCAAATGATCATAGACTCACTTCCAAAAGAAAAGCTATTATACATACTCAGTGATTTCAACGCACGCACAGGATCTGATCAGCAATCTTGGCCAACATGCCTAGGTCATCACGGCATTGGAAAAATCAATGAAAATGGTCAGAGACTCCTAGAATTCTGTCCAGATAATCATCTATGCGTAACTAATACTTACTTTAATATGAAACACAAACATAAAGTAACATAGCGTCATGCTAGAAGTGGTCATTGGCAACAACTAGACCTAGTTCTTACACGTAGGCAGTCTTTAAATAACATCAGAATAACACAAACATATCACAGTGCAGACTGCAATACAGACCACGCTCTCGTCATCAGTAAGATCAAAGCTAGAAGTAGTCGTATTTACAAATCAAGAGAGCCTGCAGCAGCCAAGATCAACATCACAGCGACAAAAATCACATCAACCAAAGACATTTTTAGATCTAAGTTTGAAGAACTGGTAGAAGTAGAAGATGCATCAACTGTGGAAGACAACTGGTGCTCCCTGAAAACACACATCTATAATTGCGCTCTATCCACCTACGGCCAAAAACGGTTCTCAAAGAACGACTGGGTCGAAGAAAATGTAGCAAGACTAGACCCACTAATAGCTAACAAGAAAAAGACTCTACTGAACTTCAAAAATAACCCCAATCAAATCACCAAGGATCAGCTTAAACATGCACAAGCCACCCTACAATGTGAAGCAAGAAGATGCGCAAACGAATACAGGAACAATCTATGCTCTGAGATACAGAAAGCCTCAGACAGGGGTGACTCAAAAACCATGCATGACAATATAAATAAGGCCCTTGGACCAAAAATGACCAAATTAGCCCCCCTAAAATCCAAGTTTGGAGAACCTATTACTGACAAGGGACAACAAATGGAAAGATGGGTTGAACACTACTCCAATCTACACAGCTCTAGCACAATCAATACCCAAATATCCTACAATGTCTGAGCTGGATGTTGAGCCTACTATGAACGAACTTGCTGACGCTATAAATGCCCTCTCAAGAGGAAAAGCTGCAGGAAATAACAACATTCCCACAGATGTATTAAAGGACAACTTACACGTACTACTTCCACATCTATACAAACTGCTAATTAAATGCTGGAGACACGGAGTAATATCTCATGATATGAGAAATGCCAAGATTATAACGCTGTACAAAAATAAAGGAGACAGGGGCGACTGCAATAATTACAGAGGCATTTCTCTCCTTAGCACAACCAGCAAGGCTTTTGCTAGAGTTGCTTAATCGCCTGCATAGACTTGCAGAACGTGTGCTTCCCGAGTCCCAATGTGGCTTCAGAGCCGGGAGATCAACCATAGATATGATCTTCACTCTTAGACAACTACAAGAAAAATTTCGAGAACAAAATATGCCGCTCTATATTGCCTTTGTGGATCTCACAAAGGCCTTCGGCACAGTAAACAGAGATGGGCTCTACAAGGTATTATAAGGCATAGGCTGCCCTTCTAAATTACTTGCTGATAATTTCCTGCCATGAAGACATGAATGGCAAAATCCATTTTGATGGGAGTTCATCAGAGAATTGAAAAGTCAACAAAGGAGTGAAACAGGGATGTGTCCTCGCCCCCACCCTTTTTGGTATAATTTTTGCTGCCCTCCAAAATTATGCCTTCGAAAACAGCTCAGGAGATATTTACATTCGCACAAGACCAGATGGCTCACTGTTCAACCTAGCACGACTAAAAGCAAAAACCAAAACAAATGTTGCCCTACTTAAAGAATTTTTATTTGCTGACAATGCAGCCCTAGTCGCTCATAGTGAAGCCACCCTACAGTCGCTGATCAACAACCTGGTCAAAGCATGCGACCTTTTTTCACTGTCAATTAACGTTCAGAAGACAGTAATACTAAATCAAGGTGACATCAAACCTCTATTTATTATTCTAAAAGACTGCCCACTAGAATCAGTACATACATTTACATATCTTGGATCCACAGTTACGCAAACCATCTCTCTTGATGAAGAAATAAACTATCGAATTGGTAAGGCAGCTACAACCTTCGGCAAACTCACAGAAAGGGCATGGAACAACACGAAACTAACTCGAAAGACTAAACTCTTAATATATCAAATGTGTGTGCTTAACACACTTTTATATGGATCTTGTCCTGGACAACATACTCAAACCAGGAAAAAAGACTAAATGTCTTCCACATGCGATGTCTCCGCAAAATAATGCACATCAAATGGCAGGACAAAATAACCAACTTAACTGTCCTACAACGTGCTAAGACCCCAACAATCATGTTGATGCTCAGAAGTCGAAGACTAAGATGGCTAGGGCATGTTCAACGAATGGAAGAAAAGCGCATTCCTAGGCAAATACTATATGGTGAACTAATACACGGAAAAAGACAAATCGGCAGACCTAAACTACGATATAGAGATATCTGCAAATCATCTCTGAAAGACTTCTCCATCTGTGAAAACGACTGGCAACATCTGGCAAGTGATCGCACATCATGGAGAGCATGTATAAGGAACGGTATAACAACATTTGAGACTGTGCTAAGACAAAACTTAGAAGAGAAAAGA
Organism: Megaustenia siamemsis; assembly: GCA_032433765.1. Lineage (NCBI taxonomy): Eukaryota > Metazoa > Mollusca > Gastropoda > Stylommatophora > Ariophantidae > Megaustenia > Megaustenia siamemsis. The sequence continues at coordinate 1,567,791 of JAVIAB010000124.1, read as the reverse complement.
CTCATGAAAAAGGATGGTAAACCATGTGGACCAGCGAGCCTGACTTGTTCATTATGTGACCGCGTGTTTGTCAAACATTGGTAGAATTAGCCTTGAGAGAAGCTGTTCGGCAAAAACAATACCTCAGAAAATACACAATAGCCTCCACCAGACCGTCTGACAAGACAAAAAGGGACACACAAGAGACCATGAGACAAGCAGACAGGCACTGAAAAAGATATAAGCAGATTAGTGATTAGCAAACCACATTTAGCACAGAGCAATTAGAAAGGCCCGTGTGTTACCGGGGCCTGTGTGTTTCCCATGTGTTACCAGGGCCTCATTATGAGGGAGTAAAGAATAGTGACACTGTGACCTTCCAGGCATGCCGTAAGAGGCGACTAAGGAGATTGATCGATGGCTTGACAAGCTGTCATTGTAAAAAGTATTGTTATGGAAACAGAGTCATAGATTTTGGAAGCAGTAATCTCTGCAGTATGTGACATTTTGGCACGCAAGGTTTCTGTTTTTAAGATTGTGGTTCTGCCCTATGTGCCGTCTTCGGCTCGAAAGGACAATAGATAGATAGATCGAATTAGAAAGGCTGCTACTAGTATAGATTGCTAAGAAGTTAATAAAAAGCAGGTGTAGTTAGTCCACAACAAGATTGGTGTATAGATACCTAGAAGTGTGATCTGTGATGTGTATAATAATTCCAGGAGTATAACTGAGTCCAGTGATTATCCAGACCAACCGGTAGTATTATTATAATATTATTGACTTTAACCTACAATCGAAATATCATCCATAGAATTTATTATATATCAATATAACTTGTGATTACAGGACTTTAGCAATAGTACATAAATAAATATGGTTTCATGTTATGAAACACCTCAGGTGTCTGTTGTCATGCACAGATGTTACTTGAATGTGTTAAAGAAGGATACGAATGGCCTATATGAAACACAAGAATTAAAGTATTAAGTTATGAAAGAGACATTATATTTAAAAGTTCAAATACATAAAGATATCCAGTCTTCTTTACAGACTTTTGTCCCACTGTTCTTCCTGAATCCAAATTATTGCCAGCTAGACCACTCCTATTTCTTGGGCATCTGGCATGGTCAGTCCTGGGAACTATGCTTTACAATTTTAAGACAGTCATCCCACTTACTGCTTGCTTGTCAATCACTCCTATCAATTGACTCCTTAAAACCAAGCTGACCTTTATATTTCCTGACTAACAATATCTCTCGTAAGAAATCTTCAGATCAGAGAGATCTTTAAGTCCACTACTGCTGGACATCAGAGAAGTTTGGGTCCTTGACAACTCCATGCGGTCTCCACGGACGAGGCTTTTCTGTCCTGGAAAGGTCTGTAGTGGGTTTTTTTCTGTTTCATCACTCGCCGTTCACCATTAGTTGAACAGAAGTATTACTCTCTCTGTTCATGGAACGTCTACGAGTTGCCAGCTATCAACTGTCATTACAATCCTATGTCAGCATTTCTGTTTGTCAAAGTAAGTTTATACATCCTAACTGTTGTTTATTCGTTATTAGGACTGTTCACACTATAACAGGAACCATCAAGAAAATGAACATCACCATCGAGTGTCTTCTCCACAACGAAGGTTGGCTACCATGGATCGCCATTCTACTCTGTTTCTTGCTTTGATGGTGCAGGCTGTCATAGATTGACTTGTCCATCTTTTGATGTTACTCGTCCACGTTAGTCTTGGTCTGCCTCTGCCTCTTTTACCTTGTATTTTCCCTTCCAATATTAATTTTAGTAGGCTGTAACATGCCCCAAAAATTTCATTTGTCTTGCCTTAATTGTATTTAGTAGTTCTCTTTTATTTTAAGTTGTTTTAAAACTTCATCACTTGTTATCTTTTCTTTCCATCCAATTCTACCTATTCTTCTATAAATCCACATTTCAAAGGCTTCAATTTTCTGTTCTGTTTTCTTGTCTAATGTCCATGTTCCTGCACCATACAGGAATATTGAGAAGATGTAACATTTTGCCATTCTTAGTTTCAACCCTGTTGATATTTGTTTTGTTGTTAGTATATTTTTCATGGCATTAAAATTACTTTTTGCCATACCCAAAGCTGACAGGAACCATCAATAAAATGTATGTTTTAGTTTGTTAAAAGTCAACTATTTTTTAGAAAAATCAAGATGTCAAGAAAGAAAACTGACCTCTGCAACAGCATCTTCTTTCTGTTCAATACCTCTCATGGAGACTTTCCTCAGTCTCTTATAGTGGTGCTTGCTCACTCGATAAATTTTAGCAAAGTCATGAGGCAAGGATTCATTGGAGTCCCATGAGCTGGTCAGGAAATTGTCAAGTCCACGAAACCTATTAAGAGTTGAAAACATCAGACCTATTGAGAGTTGAAAACACCAGCACACACATAATTCATATTAGTGCAACAAATGCCAACTGCACATTATGACAATATATCAAACCATGCCTGGTGGCTTAGAGGTTACTGCTTCTTCGACAACACAGCATCCTCACAAGTGTTTATCAATTCTGCTATGGACTTCACACCATGCAATCATCTTAAGCTGTAGCTATTTTGTCTTCCTTTACCTCTTCCTTCAATATATTCCACCTGTTCCCTTCTCAATATATGACTAAACAATTATTACTGCTTTCTCCTTTTTGCTCAGACCTCTTATAGAACACCTCTATTACTCTTTTCAGCTATTTATGGTACTCTTAACATTCTTCTGCATAACCACATTTGCATGTCTTTCTATGATTTTCTTCTGTTGTCTCATTGTCCAGGATTCCATATGTTAAGATTTTTTCAACTTCCTTTCTCTCTCATCAAGAAAAGTATAGCGGCGAGGAGAAGTTAACAAAAATATTCCAGTGCCTTTAATATTTCACTGATCTATCTTTTTTTTGTGATTGGTTGTTTGATCTGTTCATCTAGTATTTGTTGAAGGTTTGTTGTATCATATTTTGTTCTAACTATCTTGTATAATCAAACCATTTTATCTGGGGTTTTTTTTAATGTATACAATGACAGGAATTTTCCTAGCATACTTCTTAGCTAATTTCTGCCTCATCTCTAAGACTTTTTCTTGTCATGCATTTAACTAGAGTCCAGTAGAACAACATTGGAAAAGAGATTGTGTTGTAGAGTGCCCACTTTGGTGGCTTATCTGATTTTCTTGAGCTCAGGTCTTGCATTGGTAGGATAACATTGGAAAGAAGATTGTGTTGTAGAGTGCCCATTTTGCCTCTTTCCTTGTCAGATAGCAGTGGTGACAAGCCTTGATACATCTCTTATGTATATTGTTTGTTGTCTACCATATGTTGCAGTTTTTTTGGTGACATTTATTCCTTCTATCTTGTTGATTTTGATTTCCAAGTTGTATAGGGTGCGATCTTGCAGACCTATTATTCCATTTTTTTCTGGTCATCTGCATATAGAAGCTCAATATTTTTCTGTCTCAGACAAACTGACTAACTTACATATGAGCCTATGTTAGTAATAACAAATAGGAGAGACAGTACACACCCCTGTCTTACACCTGATCTGATTTCAAAGTGATCTGTGAAGCCTCAGACTTTAACACAAGTTGGTTAGACTCTAGTCAAAAAGTAAAGTAAAGTACCCACATCAAGCCAAGTGGCATATAGGGAATATGATGTTAGTGACCATAAATTTTACAGACCTTCAGCACATGATTTTTGGGGTAATGTGGTCGGTATTACGCCTGTGCCACTTTATTTTCCCAGAAAAAAATCGGGTATCCATTAAAGGCTGGGTGAACCGGAAGCCGTCAGTTGGGATCGAACCCTACTCCTTGTCCTTTGTAGTCCAGTTCACTAACCACTGAGCTATCGCGGCTCCCAATTAGACTCTAGCTTACTCCATACAGTGTTAGTATCTCCACTTGTAGTTGGTGCCCTCAAAATATTCTCTCAATCTCTGCAGCCTTTTTTATTTTCGTGTAAAATTTTTGGCATCAAACTTTCTTTTGGCACATAATACCTGCTCATTCTTTGACTGAACTCTCTCTCTCCTTGATCAAAAACCCTTCAGTGCTAAGACATTTTTCATATTCTCCAGGCTTTTCTTTTCCTTACAATCTTTGTACAGCTTCTTTAACTGCTTCTCTCTTTGTGTTCACTACCATGCACTCATCTTTCCTTCTTTTTTCCTTAGTTCTGCTTCACATGCTGCCGTTACAGTGTTGGTAATAAAAAAAATATGTTTTCACTCTTCTGCTATTCTTTTGACTTCAATAGGAAGTTTCTGTTCCATATGGATAGTGTATCCAATCCCATATCCAGCTTTCATAGTTGCACCATCAGTATATACCTGATCCAGTCCTTTGGATAAATATCTATGGTTTTTCTTGTGGTGAATGTTATTGATACAGTATACCCTCTCACAAATTTTTTAAACCTTACTTTGAAATCCACCACCCACCATTTCTATCCATGGTAAGAATCATGGTCTGCAGCAGGCAGGGTTTTAGATCTCCATCTTTACTGGACCAGGATGAAGTCTATTTGGTTTCCTGGTGTTGCCATCTGGACAGGTTCAAGTGTTGGCAGTAGCAAAATACCAAGTTGTCTTGGCAAAATTCTATGAGCTTTTCCCCTCTTCTTATTGCCCTATGATAAATGGCCCTGAACATTGTACTCTTCCTCTATTCTTTTCATGCCAATTTTTTGCATTGAAACTGCCCTTGATTAAAATTGTCTCTTTTACCTAGACTTTCTATGGTATCCTGTACTGAGTTTTAAATTTGGCTGTTTGCTGCTGTTGTGGATGTTGAAAGACTGTGAGGTGACATACATGTTGGACCAAAAGGCACAAATTAAATGATAAGATAAAGCATCAACACCAAGAGATAGCCATCAGGTTAGGAGGTAACTCACCTAGTAAATGGTAAACACACTGAAATATCCAGTGGTGAAGCGTATAAATATTTTAGAGGTTAACTCACCTACTAAATCATACAAATCTCTATGAAACACATTGAGTTATTTGTGGGTCATCATCATTGCACTCCGAACATGTCCATAGGTGCTCAGATCCCTTCCTCAGCAATTCCCTCAGTGTCCAGCGACTGATGACTCCAGTTCTATGTTGGTTGATAAGTCTTCTTACACGGCCACTAAGTGTCTCATTTCTGGCTGTGCCCAACTTAACTCCCATTTCCATCATCCGAAGAAGTGATGTGGATCTGTGTTTGTCGAAGTCCTGTGCTCTTCCCACATCTCGGAGGGCATTGATGATGTCCGCCCGATCCATTGGTTGCCCATCCTCAACGACAGCGCAGCTAGCCAACCTGTCCACCCTTTCATTTCCCTGTCACCCGCATGTCCAGGGACATAGACAAAGGTGACCTTACGTATTTTGGATTTCTGCAACGACTCTACCCATTGCATGCGTACAGAGCCCGCCTCCACTTTTTTTATCATGCTCATTGAATCACTCAGTATACATGCGTGGGTGCAGTCTTGTGACTCTAACCATTTGAATGTCTTGGTCACTGCCATCGCCTCCATTGTCATGCAACTCGTGGTCATGACGTATGCACCACTGTCTTCGTAGACTATTCTGCCTGCCGAGCGTGCTGTAAATGCCCATGCACTTCTTTGGTGTCATCTTACAGATCCGTCTGTATAGATGAAACACATACTAAATCATACAAATCTCTATGAGTAAACTCACCTAACAAATCATACAAATTTCTAAGAGTTAATTCACCTAAAAAATCATACAGATATCTATGAGTTAACTCACCTAACAAATCATACAAATCTCTATGACTTAATTCACCTAACAAATCTCTATGAGTTAACTCACCTAACAAATCGTACAAATCTCTATGAGTTAACTCACCTAACAAATCGTACAAATCTCTATGAGTTAACTCACCTAGCAAATCGTACAAATCTCTATGAGTTAACTCACCTAGCAAATCGTACACGTGCTAAAACATTCTGTGGTGTATCAACCTCATCAGGAAAGTGCACATGTTGCCGCTCCTCTTTCATAAGCTCATACCTGGAAAGTTGAGAATAAAACTGACTGATCAGAAATTATGAAAATAATTGGTAAATTCACATTGTATCCTTAGCCTTTCTCTATGCAGATGAGATAAAAATACACTGCAGATTTTTTAAGGCAAACTATCTGAACAAGTAAATTACAAAAATAATCATTTTAGTTCTCCATGCTAATTTATTTCCCAGCTTTCATTATTCATTATTGAGTGCCATCTCCGCATCGAAGGTTGGTTACCATGGAGTGCCATTCTGCTCTGTCTCTTGCTTTGATGGTGCAGGTTATCATAGGCTGACTTGTCCACCTTTTGATGTTACTCTTCCATGTTAGTCTTGGTCTGCCACTTTTACCTTGTATTTTCCCTTCCAAGATTACTTTTAGTAGGCTGCTGTGTCTGTTAACATGTCCCAACAAAACATTTGCCCTGGCTGAATTGTATTAAGTAGTTCTTTCATTTTTAGTTATTTTAAGATTTCATCGTTTGTTTTCTTTTCTTTCCATCAATCCTACCTATTCTTCTATAAATCCACATAAAAAAAAAAAATCCACATTTCAAAGGCTTAAATTTTCAGTTCAGTTTACTTGTCTAATGTCCATGTTTCTGCACCACACAGGAATGTTGAGAAGATATAACATTTTTCTATTCTTAGTCTTAGCCCTGTTGTTTGTTTTGATGTTATTTTTCATGACATTAAAATTACTTTTTGCCATTCCTATTCTTTTGTTTATTTCAGTTTTACATTTTCCATCACTGGTTATAGTATGTCCAAGGTAGTTGTAGTGTAAACGTGATAATGTGTTTTAATGCGAGCTTGATGACGTATAAATAATGAGCGTGAATTGTCAACGGAGCTATATATGTTAAACACGCCTGATGTCACTCTTGTGCGCCTAATATGCCAGCAGCTGCCAATACCTTAAGAAGGCCGTTCATTTGACGTAAACAATCAGGCAGCTGGTCTAATTGCGCTGAACTGGATCTGGAACTTTCCTGTGTTGTGAAACAGACCTGTCACCCTCAGGCGACCACTGGCTCATGCTGGAAGAATTGTCTGCTTCACAACTGGCCAGACACACCTTGTGTTTCTCCGTGAATCATTAATTGACAGTACTTCGTGCTGGTTTTTTGACGTTCCGGTCTTGTTAAGTTTGATGCCCAAGATTCTCAGCTTGCCCCAGCATTCGTTCATCACTAGTCCACTGATGTAATAAATTGACTGAAGGCAAATGCCACATAAAAAGGTACTCACTGTTTATTCACAGAAACCCTTGCTGTATCCACAGGGCAGTACATAGTTCATTCAGCCATACTAAATGGTTCTTAGTGGCTTATCAGCATTAGCAACATACACAGTCACCATAACAGTTCTTGGCTGCTCAAAAACGTTAGCAACTCAAATGTCAGCCACAGTAAACGTTTTGCATACTCACACTAATAACTTCTCACATCTCTAGCACAAATATACTCCTGAAGCATATACTCCATATAAGAAATATACTCCAACTACAATCTTATTCACTAAGACCTCTACTGACTTGATATAACTTGCTGGTTCCTAATTCAACACAATGGACGCTCAACACTGCCTCCCTTCTGGTCACTGGTGGAACTGGTTAATGGTTCACTCTATATGTCTACTGGTGTCTAACTCAGTACCGTTAAAACGTTAATTTAACTACTAATTTCCATCCTGAGAAATATTCTCTATTCTGAGGCGAACAGAAGAGCAAAAGACCGCAAATTATATCTCCCCTCGACGCTGAAAGGCAGATGAGGAAGGAAAGAAGAAGATCTCAGTGATGTTTTTAAAGATTGCTCAGTGTATAGAATGAACAAGCTTGGTGATAGGATGCATCCTTATCTTACTCCTCTTTTTATATCAATGGGTGTAGAGTTCTCTTTGTTATATTTTATTATTGCTGTTTGCTCCCAGTATAAATTACATATTAGTTGTATGTGTCGTCCAGATTTATATCGTTTAGGCAGTCTATAAGTATAAGTTTGTTAATGGTTTATTCTATCAAAAGCTTTGGTATAGTCTATGAAGCATATATTGGTTTATTTACTTCTGTGTACTTTTTTTTATTAATGTCCTTATGCAGAACATGTTTTCTTTTGTTCCACTATTTTTCCTGAATCCAGATTGCTGCTCATCTAATTCAGTATTGATTTTATTCTGAATCCTTCCTTGTATAACTTTTAGCAAGATTTTTGTTACATGGCTAATTGTTCTAAAATCACTGCATTCAACTACACCATTCTTTTTAGGCAATGCGATGAAAGTTAATGGTTTTAGTTCATTTGGTATGTATCCAGTATGGTGTATGTCATTTGTATATGTCTCCTAGTGCTGCTTGTATCGTCTCTGTATGCTGTCAGGTCATGTTGCTTTTCTCTTTTTCATTGTTTGTATAGGCTTTTCCACTTCTGATTTTAAAGACTGATGTACATTTTATAATTGGTTTTTGTCCCTTTGATCATGAAAATGTTCAATTATATATTACTGCCATCTATCTATTATATCTTTATTGTCCGTCAGCATTTCCCTAGCTTTAAGTTGGGAAATAGTTGGAACTTCTGTAATGTCTATGTTTTTCTAGAATTCCGCTTATCAAACTTCTAAAATGATCACTTGATTTATTGTATGTGTAAAATTTGTTGATATGTAAAAGTTGTAAAAGTATTGTATATGTAAAAGTTGGTCTGTCTTGTGGGCCAAATCATATAAATTGTATCTAGGTCACAGGAATTGAAGGCACAGGAGTAGAGAGATAGAGCCACAACATGTGTTGGTGTGGAAAGAGAGGAGGTAGGAGGTTTATAAAATGGTGGTGTTTACACTTCATGGATGAAGAGAGACCAAGATGTCTAAGAAGATTAGCCAAGGAGGTAGATATATATGAATAGAGGGTGAGCCTACATGACCAAGAGGCACATAGGTCCATGACCACTCTTATTCTTCTGGTCATTCAGACCCCACGACGTCTCACTTTGCCATTTTGAGATGATTGATTGCCATCATGATTGATACCTCCTGATGACATGGTTAAGACATGCATGATGATTGATTCCTGCTGATGATGACCATTACTGGCCAAATAGAAATCAAGTAAGGAAACAAATAACATAGACAAACAGAAAGATCCATCTATTACAGCTGTTTCTGTAACAGCCATTACCATAAATTAATATATATGGCCCTTTTTGTCATGTCAGACGGTCTAGTATAGGCTTTAGTGTATTTTTTTGAGGTTTTGTTTTTGTTGAACAGCTTCTCTCGTGGCTATTTCTACCAATGTTTGACAAAAATATGCGGTCACAGAATGAACAAGTCAGGCCCACTGGTCCACAGGGTTTTCTATCCTTTTTCATGATTCCTTTCTCTTGTAAGTTTTGCTGTAGCACAGTCTCAAATGATGTTATACAGTTCCTTATACATGCATTCCATGATATGCGATCACTTGCCAGATGTTCCCAGTCATATTCACATATGGAGAAGTCATTCAGAGATGATTTACAGATATCTCTATATCGTAGTTTAAGTCTACCGATTTGTCTTTTTCTGTGATTTAGTTCGCCATATAGTCTTTGCCCGGGGATGCACCTTTCCATTCACTGGACATGCCCTAGCCATCTTAGTCCTCAACATGATTGATGGGGGTCTTAGCATGTTGTAGGACAGTTAAGTTGGTTATTTTATCCTGCCATTTGATGTGCATTATTCTGTGGAGACATCGCATGTGGAAGACATTTTGTCTTTTTCATGATTTGAGTATGTTGTCCAGGACAAGATCCATATAAAAGTGTGTTAAGCACACACATTTGATATATTAAGAGTTTGGTCTTTAGTGTTAGTTTCGTGTTGTTCCAGGCCCTTTCTGTGAGTTTGCAGAAAGTTGTAGCTGCCAAACCAATTCGGCTGTTTATTTCATCATCAAGAGAAGTGGTTTTGCGTAATGGTGGATCAAAGATACACAAATTTCTGTACTGATTCTATTGGACAATCTTTTAGAGTGATCAATAGAGGTTTGATGTCGCCTTGACTTAGTATTACTGTTTTCTGAACATTAACTGAAAGTGAAAAAAGGTTGCATGTTTTGTCCAGGTTGTTGATCAGCGATTGTAGGATGGCTTCACTATGAGCGACTAGGGTTGCATGGTCAGCAAATAAAGTTCTTTAAGTAGGACAACATATGTTTTTGCTCTTAGTCAAGCTTAGTTGAACAGTCAGCCATCTGATCTTGTGTGAAAATAAATATCTCCTGAGCTGTTTTTGAAGGCATAATTTAGGAGGGCAAAAAAAATATACCAAAATGGGTGGGCGCAAGGACACATTCCTGTTTCACTACGTTGTTGACTTTGAAATTCTCTGATGAACTCTCATCGAAGTAGATTTTAGCATTCATGTCTTCATGAAAGGACAATAAAATAATAGACATTTGACAAAAATATCATATTTATATGTTATTGAGTTATTTGCGGGTCAGCATCTTTGCACTCCGAACATGTCCATAGGTGCTCAGATCCCCTCCTCAGCAATTCCCTGTGTCCAGCGACTGACGACTCCAGTTCTATGTTGGTTGATAAGTCTTCTTACACGGCCACTAAGGTTCTCATTTCTGGCTGTGCCCATCTTAACTCCAATTTCTATCATCCGAAGAAGTGACGTGGATCTGTGTTTGTCGAAGTCCTGTGCTTTTCCCACATCTCGGAGGGCATTGATGATGTCCGCCCGATCCATTGGTTGCCCATCCTCAACGACAGCGCAGCTAGCCAACCTGTCCGCTCTTTCATTTCCCCGCACTCCCGCATGTCCATGGACATAGACAAAGGTGACCTTACGTATTTTGGATTTCTGCAACGACTCTACCCATTGCATGTGTACAGAGCCCGCCTCCACTTTTTTTATCATGCTCATTGAATCACTCAGTATACATGCGTGGGTGTAGTCTTGTGACTCTAACCATTTGACTGCCTTGGTCACTGCCATCGCCTCCATTGTCATGCTACTCATGGTCATGACGTATGCACCAATGTCTTCCTTGACTATTCTGCCTGCTGAGCGTGCTGTAAATGCCCATGCACTTCTTTGGTGTCGTCTTACAGATCCGTCTGTATAGATCCGTCTGTATAAATGACTGCATCTTTCTCATCGGTGTTATCGCAGATGAGCCCGTTCACTTCTGCATTAACCACGACCGGGTTCTGTTCCCTACTTTTCCTGTCGAGTTTGACAATACACGAGAAAGTCCCCTTGAAGGGTGTAGGCATCCACTCCTCACCAACGCTGATATTGGTAAGCCCACAGACCTGTTTGATGACATCTTCTGCTCGGCCCACCCATGATTTGCCTCTTTTTAGCCTGGCACCTTTCTCTGTGTTGAGCACGTGGTGCAATGGATGCTCTTTATCTGTACTAATCTTCAGGTATGCTCGTACTTTCCAGATCTTAATTCTGGCATCCATGGTTGGAAAGTCAAGAAGATACCTCATTGATACACAGGGAGTGTTCCTCGTACATCCCAGGATAATGCGTATGGCTTCACTTTGTATTTTCTCCAGCCTATCAATTTGAGTCATACTGACAATAAGAATTGCCATGGCATACTCGTTTGGTGCGAGGAATAATCCCTGGAACAGAAGAGACCGGTGTGGTTGTATTAATGATATGATTGTTAGGGGAGAACCATGAAACTGATGCTTTATTAGGATTAACCAAGGTACCTGAAACCCCACACCAGGAAGAAATGCGATCGAGTTCGTCTTGCATTGTGGAGGCGATTCCCCATCTGTCTCTTCCCTGTTGATATACCAGAATATCATCAGCAAAAGTCATAGCTCTTCACCTCCCATCCAGCTGTTGTTCCGTGATCGTTATTGTACACACGTTAAATAGAACTGGTGACAATGGTGAGCCTTGTGGCAGCCCTGGGCAAGTGGATGTTGGCTCGGAAGACCAACTTCCACATCTGAGTATCACCTTCCTCTGAAACAGTGCTGCGGTGATCCATCTAATGAGGAAGGGGTGCACCGCCAGTTTGAGGAGCATATGCATGAGACATTCAAATAGTACCCTGTTGTATGCATCCTCCAGATCTATAGCAGCAGCACATGTCTCCTCTCGTCTGTGGAAGCCTTCGAAGACGTCATAGGCAAAGACTGCCGCATGAGCCATGTCTCTTTGTTATATCTATAACCTCCGAGTGTGGGTGGGAATACGCGTTTCTGTTCAAGGTGACAGATAAAGACACGGGCAACTATTTTCTCCAGCAGCTTGCCGCAGTGTTCTGCATTGTGATGATTCTGTAGGTACTGATCTGAGAATGGTCCTTGTTTGGCTTCGGTAGCGGTAGTAAGTAGCTGTGTAGCCACTCCTCCTTAATCTGGCCACTCCGAATGCTGGCATTAAACTCATTGGCCAGTTTTGTCAAGTCGTCATCAGCTAAATCAACTATGTCATCGTACCGAACACCATCTGGACCAGGAGCAGTGTTGTGTGACCTTTTAAGTGTCGTGCGAATGGTATCGGTTGTGATTGCGAGATCTTCTTCCAGCCCTACATCCTTAAACAATTTTGACAAAGATCCCCGTATCCTCATTCTTACAGCCTCATTTCTTTGGTCCGTCTGCTCAATGTAGCGGGCAAGCAGGGCCATCCCTTTGCTCTTATCAGATTTGTGCCACATCTGGCCTGTGCTCTGAAAGTCTGGTATGCCTCTGTGTCGTGTTGTGCCATTCATGCACTGATGAAGACGCCAGAATGTGGCAAGCGATTTTTCTGAGCACACTTTTTTTTACAGAAGTCATCCCATTTGGCATCCTTAGCCTGCTTAGCGCATAGTTTAATGTGCATCATTTTTTGGTCGACCTCTACTTTCAGACGCTTCAAGAGCTCAGGTTGTGTTCTTCCATTCCTTCTGGCTTTCTGCCATGTCTTGACCGTTTATCTCTTGCTCCACCAAGCTTCCTCGACATCTACATTCCACCAGGGTGGCTGCGTCCATCTCTCCTGCCTCCTACGAGGGGCGCTCTGTTTCCTATGTCTGATTTTGCTAATGATGTCCTGGTCTGTTTTCTCGTAGTTGAATGTGTGGAGCTTTCTTTTCTGGCTTTTATTTCTGCTTTTCTCAATTAGGAGGACACATGGATAGTGATCACTTCCGTGGAACCCCAGTGCTCTCCACCTGCAAACTGGTGCGAAGATGGAACACACCAGTGCCAGGTCTATGACACTATCAGAGTCCCCTGTTCAAGTGGCCATTCTTGTTGCCCTTTCATCATTCAAGCACACTAAATCGGCCGATACCAGTGTGTTCTCTAGGTCTTCTCCCTGCTTGTTGGTTATGATGTTACCCCACTGGTTTCCTCTAGCATTAAAGTCTCTGCAGAAAATGACATTCTCTTCATCGAACTCGAAGATATTCTGCCATTGTTGTGTGTTCACCTTCCCATTACAGGCATACACATTATCAATCACGAAATGAACTGGGGTCTGCACCCTAACCGCATGTACCTGCAATTCTGCATTGTTCCACACAGACATATCAACCTCAGCTGCCACCATATTGTTGCGCACAAGGATGGCCTGCCCAAGGTGTCGTCTATTGTAAAAACAATGAAAGCCAGGACTACTTACTGTCCTGTCACCAAAAAGAGTTTCTTGCAAAACCATTATATCGGCGCCGTACAGTAGCTTATCAAGAAAATTTATATGTACAGAGAGCTGTAGGCAATATTTGAAATATTGTGAAAGAATTGAAACACACAAAAAAAAAAAAAAAAATATATAAATCATCATCATCATCATCATCATCAAGTACCTTGCCTGCTGGCGTAGGTGATCATGTCTCTCCAGAACTTTTAATCTCAGCAGCTATTTATCATTTCTGTTGTTGACCTTCTGCCAAGCCATTCTCTTAAGCTGTCTGTTGTTTTTTTCTCTTTGCTTCCCTCAATTTTTCCAGTTGTTCTCTTCTCATTACATGGCCAAAAAATGATGATTGTTTCTTCCTAATATTGGAAATTAGCTCTCTTTTTGCTTTGACCTCTCTCAGAACATCTTCATTACTCTTCTTAGCTGTCTATGGTACTCTCAACATTCTTCTGTAAAACCACATTTCTACAGACTGCAGTGATTTTCTTGTCTGTTGTCCTATTGTCCATGATTCACATCCATGTGTTAAGACTGGCTCTACATAACATTTAAGAACTCTTTCTATTGTCAAAAATGGATTGCATAGTATCTTCCTCATTTTTTGGAAAGCTGCTTTTGCCTGAGCCATTCTGCATCTCACCTCTTTTGTACATCTTCCGTCTGAGGTTAAAAGTTCCCAAATATTTAAATTCATTTATCTGTTTTAATATTGTTCCACTTGTCTTTATTTTGCATAATACAGTCGAACCTGGTCTTAGGACCACCTGTTTAAAGCGTTTCCCTGGTTATAGGACCGGGTCTACAATTTCCCCGAGTTTTTTACTATATGCTAACACTGATTACGGCGCTCACCGTATGACGCGACCAGAGACCAGGCTAATTAACCGCCGCCAATGTTATTTATCCCGTTTACGACACGCGGGTAATCCGATGGGAGCCATAAACGATCGACACAGGTGTCTACAGGTGTCGAGGTTTTCCCGTATTTAGTGAGTCCCAGATTACAGTGGGACGTGTTACGTTTATCAGTCAATACTGGTGTGAGAAAAACGGCAGACACAGATCTATGATTCGTGAAGTGACATCACTTCGCGGTTCCGTCTAGACCAGAGTAGACCATTGCGTGGCCCGTATAAATTACAGGAATTAACTAAAGAATTAGTTATTGCCCGCTTAGAGTGTATTCACGTACATGTACAGTATCTCAGTGAATTATTTTTGTGGATTTTAAAAGGGTTACACACAATATAGGAAATGGCCAGTGTCAAAAGTGTAAAACCAAAAGCATTAACGCTGGAAGAACGAATATCAGTGATTCAACAAAATATTTTTGTGTGTTTAACTATCGTGTTTTATGAAAAGTGTCCAACCAGTGGCTATTGTAGACCGACATGTGCACTATGTTCTACTCATGGATTACGCTGATTTGCAGGTTAGTTTTCATAGTGCTTAGGATACAATTTTTTTTATCGCTCTATTTATTATGTGAAACCTGTGAGGCAGGACCACCTGTCCTATGGGACCAGTTTTTGAAAGTCCCGTGAATGGTCGCCTTAGACAGGTTCAACTGTATAAATAAAAGCCACTAAATATCAGAGAGGTGAAAAAACATGGGAGCTAGATATACATAACGATACAGTGTTGTCAGAAATAAAATGTCAAACTAAAGACAGTAAAAATAGGACCTAGCTAGACAAGCAGAAGCTAAACAGTATATAGCATTGTCCTATAAAATGACAAATGTCATCAGCAGAAAGTAAAGTGCAAACATCACAAGTAAAAAAACAAAAGGCTAGAATTCACCACGACAGATATTGGACAAGAATAATACAGAGATTTGACTACACACACAAAAATCACTATGTACACAATACAGAGATTTGTGTTTGACTACACACACAAAAATCACTATGTACACAATACAGAGATTTGACTACACACACAAAAATCACTATATACACAATACAGAGATTTGTGTTTGACTACACACACAAAAATCACTATATACACAATACAGAGATTTGTGTTTGACTACACACACAAAAATCACTATAAACACAATATTTACACTTTTTTTCAATTACACAAAAAAACACTTTCTCCATTTATTGTCCATGAAATGCCTTGAAGCATGCATTTGGATGAAGATGTGGTTTAATTTGACATCCTGAACAGAAAAAATGAGTCCGTGCACGCTTTGTTGGAGTTGAACAATATATGCATTCACGGTCTCTTGCAGCATAATCCACAATGTGACAGCTTCCTCTGGAGTTTGTGAGACAGCTTGCCTCTGGCTGCCTTCCTGGAAGTTTCATTTCTTGTTGAATGACAACGTGTTGTGTCAATTGACTCATCAACATTTTCTTATACTCTTTTAAAGAGACTCTTTTGTCGCCAGTGTCTCGGCATAAACAAAATAAAATGTACACATTTACCTGTGACACTTCCAATAGCCAGAAGTAAATTTTTTTCCACCATTTAACAGTTTTGCGTTCAAAGACACAGTAATATGCCACCTTCTGGTTTAATTTGTCGCACCCATTCATATTTCTGTTGTAGAAATAAATCATTTCTGGCTTGTTTACATCTTTTACTGCTTGTTTGCACTATGGCATCAGAGGATACCATCACAACATTTTTTTTTTGCCTTTTTATCTCTGAATGTAACACAGAGCTTGGTTTTATCATTATGCATGTACCTATTAATTGCTCTGTACTCCAGAGATAATGTTTTCGTGTGGTGTAATAGCAATCAGCAAAAATTTTATGTCCTGTGCCAACATGCTCCAATAAAGTGTCAAAAACTTGTACAGCATGTCCACCATCTGTATCAGCCTCAGGATTGTATGAAGTGTTTCTTCCAAAATAGGTTAGAATGTTGACAACATAACCCATGGCAGCGTCGCATAGACCAAAGGTCTTGATGTGGTACTTGCTTGGCTTAGAGGCATTGAACTGCTTGAACTGCCATCTACCCTTATAGCCTATGACCATCTCATCAATGCTAAGTTCCTGAAAGGGATAGAAGGCTTTTCGGAACTTGCGAAGGAGAAGATTCATGAATGGTTCTATTTTTTCTTTGCCTTCCACCGCCTCATTACCACAGTGCAACATTGTGTGGTATATGTCCTGGAATCTTACTCGATTGAAAGCATGGTGGATCCAAGGAATATACAATTCTGCTGATAGTGACCAATAGTCAGCAATAGAGGAAGCTTTGAACAAACCCATATATATCAGCAGTGCCAAGAACTTGTCAAGTTCAGGTCTTGTGATGTCTTGCCACCTTGCAAACACAGAGCGCTTGCATGCAGGAGTGTTGATATCAGTTCTTTTCTTTGCAAAAGAATTGATGCTAGATAACAAAGTTTCACAAACTTCATCATCAAACAATGGCCCAAAAAAATCCAATGCAGAGCAAGAATCTGTGAGGTGCTCAAGACTAACTCCTGGCTTTCGCAGTGGATGAAAGCGAAAGTTATTTTCAGTGCTGCCAGTTGTAATTTCTGACCACTCAGACTCAGCTGAGATGATAGGTCTAGATGAGCTAGGCCTGGCAGTTGTAATTTCTGACCATTCAGCTGGGATGATAGGTCTAGATGAGCTAGGCCTGGCAGTTGTAATTTCTGACCACTCAGACTCAGCTGGGATGATAGGTCTAGATGAGCTAGGCCTGGCTGTTGTAATTTCTGACCACTCAGACTCAGCTGGGATGATAGGTCTAGATGAGCTAGGCCTGCCAGTTGTAATTTCTGACCACTCAGACTCAGCTGAGATGATAGGTCTAGATGAGCTAGGCCTGCCAGTTGGGCTAGATGTGGCTTTCTTGGTAGTTTTATCACTTCCTCTGCCCCTACCTGCAGCTGCTTTTGTTTTTTTTGGTTCTGAAGGAATGTATTCCTCATCACTGTCAATATTCAACATGAGACTTTCATTTTCCTCTACTAAAATATCAATATCTGGATCACTGTCATCACCATTGTTGTTATCAACATCAACACACTCTGAACTATCATCGGAATCATCAAGAAAAATTAATTGACAAGCTTCTTCAGCCGTCATCAACTGACTTTTAGCATTACAATCACTGCTACTGGAAGCCATTTCGATCAGCTGATATTTGTTTACAATTTTTTTACGATAAACACTAAATCCAAATGAAAAAATCACACGTTAGAGTACATCTTTTCACTTAAACCTCGTGGGGAAGAAGGAACTCTCCAGTGAAGGAATCTATATAAAATAGTCAAACTAAAATATAGGAATACAGTTTGTTGCCGGTTTACACAAAACAAATTATGTTTGGCGCACTATACGGCTGATCGTACGCAATTGAAATGGATTTGGCGCACCATACGTCAGAACGTACGGAAAGAGTTAAAGAACTGAAAATTCCCAGGCTTGCCTAAATACAAATGTTCAAAGTAGAACAAGCATTAATAATTTTTTTTTTTAATGAAAGCAACACATTTAATTGAAAAAAAAAATAAATAAATAAATAAAAAATACAATTATACACTTCCACAATAAGAAAAAAAAAACAGACAGAATAACCAGAATTATTTACTTCAGACAGAAATAACTGGAGTGTGTAGTAACTCACCACACTGTTGGTTACGCCAGACAGTCAAGAACATTATATGTCGAGGAAGAGACATTCAAGAAGAATATTCAGAAAAAGAGTTGAGAACTTTACTTAGGATTCAAGATTTCGACTAGACGTCTTCCTCATGTCATCATGTGAAATATCGGACACGAGTGATAACATTTGGATTTGCAGTTTCTGTGTTGTGAATTAATCACACTTTGTTGAGCATGTAGTCAACGGTTGCATGTAACAGGATTGTTTTTTTTTTTTACTTACATATTCTCTATCCTTTGTGTATATTTAATCACGTTGTTACATAGTGGAATTACTTTTTCCCAATAGCCAGCAGATTGCAGTAAATGGAATAGAATTACTTTATTCTCAATAGCCAGCACAATACTCAACAGGTCACAATTGAGAGATTCTGTAAAACAGCAGATTCAAAACCATGGAAGGAGCAAGTATGTTGCAGAAGGAAAAGACTAAGATAATATAAAGCACAAAAATCACTTAAGAAACTTCATACAGCTATTATTAAAATGGCAGAGAAAAACAGCATTAGGAGTTATGGACAACATATAAATATTAGCTTTGGCAACAACCTTCAAGAATATACTTACATCTTTTTCTCTTCATTCATATCCATCTGCTCATCATAGTTGTCAGGCTCATCTAGATCACTGACCTAAATCAAGGTTGCCAAATTCAAATTTTAGAAAACAAAAAAGTCTTTTCTTTTCAAAATAAAAAAAAAAAAAGCCAAGCTAACCATCATACTATTATGTCTTCTTCAGTAGAACAAAGCTAACTATCATGACATGTAAAGTTCTAGGTCAATTCTTTGTCTTCCTCATTAGAACAAAGCTAACTATCATGACATGTAAAGTTCTAGGTCAAGTCTTTGACTTCCTCATTAGAACAAAGCTAACTATCATGACATGAAAAGTTCTAGCATAATGATTATTTTCACATGCTTTACTTTGTCAAATGCTTTTGTGTAGTCTATAAAGCACATATATAGATCTTTCTTTACCTCTATAACTCTTTCTATCAATATTCTTAATTGCATTATTGGTGCCCTTTCCTTCCACAAATCCACATTGTTTCTCACTTATTTATGGTTTTATTTTGCTTTGTACTACACATCTCATGATGATTCCTAGTAATATTTTCGTCATATTGCTCATGAGACTAATAGTACGATGGTCTTCACAATCAGTGGCGCCTGACTTCTTTGGTATGGCTACAAAGATAGATTTTAGTAGATCTTTGGGTATGCGTCCAGTGTTATATATGTTATTGAGTAGTTTTGTTATGACTTGTACTCCCAGCTCTCCTAATGCATTTATCTCTTCGATTGTTATATTCTCAGGACCTGAAGCTTTGCCTCTTTTCATGTGTTGAATTGTGTCCTCCACTTCACTCTACATAATAGTGTCTTTGTTTGAATTGTTTAGCTCTGGTCTTTCATCATTATAGAGTTGACTGATATTTTCTGTTCATCTTTCTATTGTCTTCTCCTGTCCCATTATTATATTTCTTTCCTTTGATTTAACACATCTCAGGATGTGTTTGACTTCTTTTCTTCCTGTTAATTCAGATAGCTGATTGTGCATAAATTTTGTGTTTTTCCATTTCTTCACATTTCTGTTTTAACCAACCTTCTATTGCTTCTCTGCATTTGTTCTGGGTCTCTTTGTGCAATATTTTGTATGTCCATTCTTCTTTCTTATGTTTTCTTCTTTCATCCATTAGTTGTAGTGAAACATCAAATATTTCTATTCTATATGGATTATGTGTCAAATTTCCAATTCCAGAGAATGATATAATGTGATCTAAAATATCATCAAGCAGGATAGACATATAACATTTGTTTTTTAAGGGTGTTTAATAACAGTTTTTGTGTGAAAACAACACGAGGAGAAAATGGGTCACGGCCAACAGTGACCACAGTGCGTGGGCAAGCACTGGTAACATAAACACAGCCCTTACTCTGCGACAGAACTAGCACAGCGGCAGAGGACAATGTAACATACACACAACAGTGCTCAGAGCCAAAATAATGGAGAAACAATCACGATCATACAGACATAATGTAAATAAAATTGCAACCATCAATATTTGCGGTATCAGAGACAAAGAAGAACAATTAATCGACGCAATGATAAAAAGAAGAATCAAAATACTTGGAGTAGCAGACACAAGACTGAAGGAGAAACAGACAAGGAAAGCGTACATGAATTATACCATAATAAACTCAGGAGTTAACACCAACGAAGTAGCAAAACACGGAGTAGGATTCATTGTAGACCCAGAAACGTCCAAAAACATTATAGAAATACATCAACATTCAGAAAGGATAATTACCCTAAGAGTAATAGAAAACAACGTCAATATAACATACATCCAAATATATGCACCTTGCAACAACAACGACGAAGAGAGCGAAGAATTCTACGAAACACTTAACGAAATCATAAACAAAGTAAATAAGAACGAAGATCTACTGGTGATGGGGGACTTTAACGGGAGAACAGGAAAACGCAATTATGAGAACTCCAAATATCTGGGCCCATTTGGAGATAACACAAATAGAAAGAACGAAAATGGCAACCGAATGCTTGAATTATGCAATCAACATGAATTATGCATAACTAACACTTTCTTTAAGCATAAAGACTCACAAATATACACATGGTATAAATGGAACGATAACAATTGTAAAAGTCAAATAGATTTCATCCTAGCGAGAACACAAAGGAAGAGGAAAATCAGAGGCAGCAGAGCGGTGCCTAACATCACAAATGATACAGACCATAAAATGGTGCTAATAACCATCCAGAAAGCAAAACAAGACAACAAGAACCAATTGAAAACAAGAAAACAATCCGAAAGGACAATAAAATTAAGCCAACTTAAAACAGAAGATAAAAAGAAAGAAATAGAAAAACAACTAGAAAACCAATTTAAACAACTACCACAACAAATAACTACAGTAGATAACGAGTGGCTAATGTTCAAAAAATCATTGACGAAAATAGCAACCACAATATGCGGAACGAAGCAAAGGAAGAAGGAGGGAAAGATGAGCACACCATGGTGGAATGACATAGTCAAGAACGCCATAAAAAGAAAGAAAAAACTATATAAAATCTGGCTAAAAACTAAAAAGCCAAGCGATTATGATATATACACAATAGAAAGAAGAGAAGTGAAGAAATTAATCAAAGAAGAAAAACATAAAGCATGGATAAAATTTGGAGAAATGATTAGTAACAACCACAAATCAGCAACCAGAGGTTTCTATAGAACAGTTAAAGCCATAAGACAAAAGAAAGACAATTATGACCCAACTGAAGTCATCAATGATAAACGAGGCCAAGCAATAACAAACAAAGAGCAAATCTTAAAGAGATGGAAAGAATATTTCGAAGAGATTTTGAATGTAGAAACAAGTCCAAAAGCTCACAAAAAACAACTAACAGTTGGCGATAAAGAACCAAATATACTAATGGAAGAAATAGAAGAAACATTACGACTAGCACCAAGAAACAAAGCCCCAGGAATCGATAACATCCCAGTAGAAATGCTAACAGCAGCGGGAGAGGCAGGATGTAAATGGCTACACAGAATATTCAACGCTGCATGGATACAACAGCAAGTCCCAGACGATTGGAAACAGTCCATTATATTACCAATATGGAAAAAGAAGGGCAGAAGAAGAGACTGCAACCAATATAGAGGAATATCGCTATTAAGCCACACAGGGAAGTTATATGCCAAGATAGTTGAAAAAAGATTGAGACCAATTATAGACCCGCAACTAAGCGATGCTCAGATGGGCTTCAGGAGGAACAGAGGTTGCACAGATGCCCTATTTATCATAAAACAACTAGCGGAGAAAACAATAGAGCATAATAAAACACTGTATACAGCTTTTATTGACCAAGAAAAGGCGTTCGATAGGGTGGACAGGGAACAACTATGGTCCGTATTGCCCTTGTACGGAGTGAGTCACCACCTAGTAGAGATATGCAAGAGCCTCTATGAAAGTAGTCGCACTACAGTAAGATCTTCAGCAGGTTACTCTAAACATTTCACCATTAACTCGGCTGCGTGCTTTCCCCCTTACTTTTCATCACATATATGGACAATATATGCAAATTAGCATGCCCAATCAGAGGAAACATACCAACACAGATGACAACAAATGATAACACAGAAGAGAACGAAATATGCGTACCAGAAAACAACAGAAGAGAGGAAGAAATAAATGAAATACTATTTGCAGACGACCAAGTTCTGATACATGAAACAACTGAGGACCTACAAGAACATATCAACAGGCTAAACAACACTTGTAAACAATACAACATGAAGATCAACATAAGCAAAACCGAAGTAATGGCAATAGCGAGAAAGAAAGAAAAACTAAACATCATTATAGATAATACATCTTTGAAGCAAGTTGACAATTTTAAATATCTGGGTAGCACGCTAACACAAGACAATAACCAAGAAACAGAGATAGATATAAGGTGTAACAAAGCATGCCAAGTTATAGGCCAAGTATCAACACTATTGAAAAACAAAGCAATAACTATCTATCTATTGACCTTTCGAGCCGTAACCGGCCCATAGGGCGTGGACCAAGATACACCTTCTCCTATATGAATTTTTGTTCTAGCAGTTTTCTTTTAAAGATATTTTATCAAATCTCGCCATCTGTCTCTGTTCTGTGCAAGCAGTTCTATCTCATTGAGGGAGCCGATTCCTGCTGCTCTTGCCTCTCTCATCAATGTTCTTCTCAGTGTCTCCCTGGGTCTTCCTCTTTTTCTTTTACCTGTTGTTTCCCATATGAGGGCTTGCTTTGCTATTCGATTATTATCTCTTCTC
The DNA here is from genome assembly GCA_032433765.1 of Megaustenia siamemsis. NCBI lineage: Eukaryota > Metazoa > Mollusca > Gastropoda > Stylommatophora > Ariophantidae > Megaustenia > Megaustenia siamemsis. The sequence goes on along the minus strand of JAVIAB010000124.1, from coordinate 1,544,624 downwards.
ATCACATGTCCAACGTATGACCATCGTCTTTTCTTTATTACTGAAGATATTAGTGGTTGATTGGCGATTTCTCTAATTTCCTCGTTTGTTTTGAATTCGTTCCATTCTATACCAAGTATTTTCCTTAGACATTTATTTTCGAATGCGTTCAACTTTGTTTCTATATCTCTTGTTGTTTTCCAGCTTTCACACGCATACGTAAGGGTTGATAGTACATTTGATTTGAATAGCCTAAGTTTTGTGTTTGTGCTAATGAGTTTTGATTTCCACAACTTTTCAAGGCTTCTGAAAGACATTGCTGCTTTAGCCAGTCTGATTCTAATTTCTTTGCTCGTATCCCCTTCTCGATCAATGTGACTTCCAAGATAGATAAAGTGATCGATCTCTTCTACTGGTTTGTTTTCCATGTATATTTTGTCACTTGTTGGAATTAAACTTTTCATGACTTTAGTCTTTTCATGATTGACCTCAAGCCCAATTTTGCTGGCTATTGATGATAGTTCATTTGTGTTTTCCTGCATCGTTTTTATCTGACTGCTGATGAGAACTATGTCATCAGCAAAGTCGAGGTCCTCCAAATGGTCTCCTTGTATCCATTCGATGCCTTTATTACCAGTGCAGCATTTCTTCATTATGAAGTCCATAACAATTCCAAATAACAAGGACGATAAAATACATCCTTGTTTAACCCCAGTTTCTATTGGGAAACATTCGCTCAGTCCTTCCTCTGTTCGAACTGCACATGTGTAACCATCATACATGTCTTTGATAATATTTATGATTTTTGATGGTAAGCCATATTGCTTCAGAATTTTCCACAAAGAATCTCTATGAATACTATCAAATGCTTTTTTGAAGTCGATGAAGTTAAGTACAAAAGGTTTTTGCTTTTCAATGTGTTCCTCCAATATAAGTCGTAGAGTGAAAATGTGGTCAAGACAGCTTCTCCCTTTTCTAAACCCAGCCTGTTCTTCACGCATCACTGTATCTATTGAATCCTTTATTCTATTTAGGATGATTTTACAGAATAACTTTGAGGCAACTGACAAAAGTGTCACGCCTCTCCAGTTGTTACAATCTCTAAGATTGCCCTTTTTTGGGATCTTAACAATGATTCCTTTTTTCCATTTATGAGGCGTCTTCTCTGTTTTCCAAATGATGTTGAACATTTTTTGGAGATGTATTAAATTATGGCTATCAATTGCCTTGAGGATCTCAGCTGTTAACTTATCCTCTCCAGCAGCCTTGTTATTGGTCATTAGCTTTAAGGTGGTTTCTATTTCACTCAAGGTGAAGTCATCTAAATTTACATCTAATTCTGCTGCTGGTGTTTCAGCTTCAAAATCTATTAAACTGTGAGGTAGTGGACGGTTAAGAATTTCTTTGAAGTAAGCAATAACTACGGAAGCAAAAAGGGCAATATACAAATCAATTTTTCTACCAACTCTGTGCTATCAGTGCCAGAATTGGACGCTGGACTCTAGAACAATAAGAAAGATAACGACCACCAAAATGAAATGTGTCAGAAGAATGACAGGAAACAGCTTAAGGGACAGAGTAAGAAACACTGACCTGAGGAAGAAACTCGAAATTGAACCAGCCATTGAATACATAAAGAAACAACAGATAAATTGGTTCGGCCACATAACAAGACAGAAAGAACTAACAATGAATCAAAGAGCCATAAACAAACGCTACGAAAATGTCAGATCAAGAGGAAGACCGAGAAAGAGATGGATAAAGGGAATACTAGAGTCACTAGGAGGAATAACATCAGAAGAGGCCAACAGAAGAGCAAAGAATCGCAGATTGTTTCTCCCCTCGACGCCAACGGCAATAGAGGAAGGATAGAAGCAGAAGAAGATCCATTAGTTGTAATATTTCTGTCATCCATTTCTTTTTGTTGATTCTTTTGGTCACTGGTATTACTTCTTTCGACGTTTGTTGAATCGATTGTTTGAGCATTACCAACTGCTTCTCGATGTCCTGTATTTTCTCAATAGCATTTTATCTATTTTGTACTATCGTGCTGTATTTATCACTCATCTGTTTATCTACTCTAAGTATATCTAGTTCTAATTCTATATTTCTTGGGGATTTCTTTGCCTTGGGGATTTACACTGTTACATGGTCATTTCTAGCTCATTGTAAAAAGTGTCAATCTTCTTCGCTATTACTTGTTGGTGCAAAAGATTGAATTATGTTGATATCCATTGGTCTACCTCTCAATTTTACTAGCAGAATTCTTAACTTAAAGTTTTACTGCAATTAGAATGTGATAATGAAATATCAAAAACTCTTTAGAAGATGGTAAGAGGCTTTGGTTTAACTTTTCGAAAATCTGCTATTGGTAGAAATATTGTTTGTGAAAAACCACATCTGACTGCTGCCCGTAGCAGATCTGTGAGCTACGGATGGAAGGCTATGATGTAGTATATTTGGATAAAATGTGGGTCAATGCTCATCATACAAATGAGAAAGAATGGTAATCAGTTGAATCAGTTGACAGAGAAAATAAGAGAAGCATTCCCAGCAGCAAAGGACAACGCATTATATTGGTACATGCAGGCAGTAGAGAAAATGGACTTGTTAATGACATACAACTGATCTCTCAATCAAAGTCTACAGACGGTAGGAACTTCCACACAGAAATGAATGGACGAATTTTCAGAGACTGGATAGAAAACACTCTATTCCCCATTCTGGATAGACCTTCATGTCTTGTAATGGACAATGCATCCTATCGTAATGCGGTAGCACAGGAGGACAAAGGTCCTAATTTGTCAAGCACAAAACATCAAATCATCACATGGCTTAGAAAAGAAAATGTTTCTTTTCACAACACCTTGTTAAAACCAAAGTTGTTGCAACCTGTTAGACAGACTAAGAAGACAAAGTTATATCAAATTGATAATATAATTGCAAAGTATGGCCACGTATCTCTTTGGTTCTCGCCTTATCATTTGCACCTCAACCCAATAGAACTTGTGTGGGCTAAAGCCAAAGGGCAAGTTGCTGCGCAGAACTGGGTGATTAAAATTTGTGATGCCCTATCCATGATAGACACTGGAGAAAATGTGACGACCATGTGCTCAGAGAAGAGGAACAATACTGTCAACAAGGATTGCAGTTTGTCCAACTGATAACAATTGTTAACCTCTTAGGGACTTCTGATTCAACATGAGATATGTCTGACATGTGCACAATTTTGTTGATGACACTCTTACTATTTGCTGACCATATGTTTTTAATGTCCCATATATTTTTGTTGATGACACGTCTGTTATTTGGTGACTGTGTGTTTGATACTTTGGTCAAAGTTTACCTATCTCTGTGACGAAGATATAAAATCAAATGAAAATTTGTGCCCTCTTCAATGTGATACTGATACGCCTTTGACTTGCATTACTAGAAAATTAACGTAATTGATAGTAAAATCTAATGTTTATTGCACACAGTTTGATATTTTCATAAAATTATATAACAAAAAACGATTTGTGCAAAATTCAGACTACCTTTGTACTTAAATGTTATAACATCTTAAGTCTGATGAAAAAAAAAATGACTGAAGCCCATCAAACAGGTTTCGAGATAATTGATAAACTCTGTTGGCACAAATTTCTGAATGAACTATAGATCTTCCAGTAAATGCTTCACCTCAACAGTTGACAATCTCATGACAAACATCAATAATGATTATACCAAGTATAAGATAGATATGAGAACACCTGTACACAGATATTCAATTTCTAGCTGTCCTGATTGTCATGGGAGTGAATTCAAAAACTATTGGGCCATTAAACCAGAGTAGTCCTTGGTTTAGAACAATGCTCAGCCAGACCACATGTGTACTAATTTATCAATCTATGCTCCATATGACTGTACCTGATGCGGATGTAAAATTGAGCTGTTCATCATTTCACTGATTGCTAGTTTTCAGGAAACATTTTATATATGACCATCATCTTTTCTTGATTACTGAAGATATTAGTGGTTGATTCTATCTATCTATTGACCTTTCGAGCCATAGCCGGCCCATAGGGCATAGACCAAGATACACCTTCTCATATCTGAATTTTTGTTCTAGCAGTTTTCTTTTAAAGATATTTTATCAAATCTCGCCATTTGTCTCTGTTCTGTGCAAGCAACTCTATCTCATTGAGGGAGCCGAATCCTGCTGCTCTTGCCTCTCTCATCAATGTTCTCCTCAGTGTCTCCCTGTGTCTTCCTATTTTTCTCTTACCTGTTGTTTCCCATATGAGGGCTTGCTTTTCCACAAAGAATCTCTATGAATACCATCAAATGCTTTTTTGAAGTCGATGATGTTAAGTACAAAAGGTTTTTGCTTTTAAATGTGTTCCTCCAATATAAGTCGAAGAGTGAAAATGTGGTAAAGGAAGCTTCTCCCTTTTCTAAACCCAGCCTGTTCTTCACGCATTACTGTAAGTGGTTGATTGGCGACCTCTAATTTCCTCATTTGTTTTGAATTCGTTCCATGCTATACCAAATATTTTCGAATTTGTTCAACTTTGTTCTCACTTGCACACATAAGGGGAGATAGTACATTTGATTTGAATAGTCTTAATTTTTGTGTTATAGATTTTTACAACATATTTTTATGACATTATTGTCATAAGAGTAACACCAAAAGATGGACAAGTCAACCAATGACAATCTGCACCATCAAAGCAAGAGACAGAGTGTGCAGAATGGCGCTCCATGTTAGCCAACCTACGATATGGAGACGACACTCAATGATGACTAAAAAAAAAAAATAAAAAATTCAGTACAATTTATGCAGAACTGCTAATTTATGCAAAACAAGTTCACAAGTAATGGTCCACAATCCTTTACAATGTGTTCTGTTTGGACAACATTACCAGATAATATAAAACACAAAAAGGTATGGAGCAGCTAAACTAATAAGAAGTCAAGACAAATTACACAGTCCAAAAAGAATGAACAACAAATGTTTGCCGAAACGTAGTCTTGTCTCTCTATTCTATTAGCTGCTCCTTACAATTTTATTTTATTGTACAAGATCTCTGCTGCATAGCATTTAGTATTTGCAATATATTTGACATTAATGCTTCACATTACCAGAACCTGGTTCATACATTGGGTAAACACTATAAATGTTGGAGTTAAAAAAATTGAAGCATAAAATGGTAAATTTATCATTGACAAATAAATGGTGACATTTAGCTTCCAAAAACAAGAAGTAAATAAAATAGTAACAAGAAGTAAAACACATAATCAACAAAATGACAAGACTATATAAATGAAATAGAGACCAGCATAAAAAGAATGATGAGTGCACAACACTATTGCTGGCAGAGAAACACTTACAATTTCATCAGCAAATTCTTCTTCTTCGTGACAGTCAGTCTGACAATCTTCCAGCTGATCATCAGAATTGTGAGCATGTGTCATGCTCACATCAGGAACATGGGCATCACAATCACCATCATCTGAACTCTCCTGCAAAAACAAAAGCAACAAATCAGTGTAGTACTCACGAACATTTCTCAAATATCATAATCAAGCTTCTTTATTGGACACTGGAACACAAGCCATCAAAAGTACACATCTTGTTACAAAAACGGAATGAAAATACATAATCAAATGGCACTACAAGTTATTTGGTTATGAAAGGCCCCGGTATCACTGCAAACGAATTAAAATCCATAATTGCTCAACCGCCCGTGCCAGCGTAATCATCCGGATATCTCATCTCCTAAACAAAGGTAACTGTAGTCCACATTGTAGCCGTCTCAGCACACGCCAAATGACATAAGGCAAAACAGCACATAAAAGTGAACACAGCCAACTGTTCCTTGTCATACAATATCATCATTCATCGTAAACAATTTGAATATAAAAACATGATCAAAACGGATGAGACACACAGCTCACGGTGTGCACAGATCACTTAACTCAGTAGCTCCTGCAACAAGCCAGACTTGGAATATGAGGAAACTGCAACAAGGAACACTTTTCATGCATAGTTATGTCCTACAAAGGTTTACGCATTTATCTGTAGCAACAATTGTAATATTTTCCCACCGTACAAGGTTTTTTTTAAAAATGAGGTGTAAGTTGCACAAATTGATGAAATAGTAATAAAGTGATTTAATATAACTGGCCATAATAAGGGATTATAACTACTCACAAACAAATACAATGAATGTATTAATAAAATATACAAAAAATTTACAGGCAACTGTATCAACTCTAAACAATAATCACTGCGGACTGACAGTTACTGATTTGACTAACATCTGAGGCAGGTATGTCCAAGATCCATTGTCCTTGATACTGAGATACTCCTTTGAGAGTCTTCACCTTGAGTGCTGTGGACATTAAAGAAATTTTTTTAATAAGTCAGAGCATTTCTACATTTGTCAATCTACAAACACATAGAAGAGACCAACAGCCACAAAGAAAAGATCTACAGCCACAAAGAAAAGATCTACAGCCACAAAGATGAGATCTACAGCCACAAAGATGAGATCTACGGCCACAAAGATGAATGCTACAGCATTTATAAAAAAGGCCAAAGTTACAATTGCTCTAACCAACTGTCAACAATACTGCACCAGGACTAGATAACCAGCAAAGAAACTCAATTTGAAAGTGATATTTGTGAAGATTGCAGCCAACAGAACAAGCATGTGAAAATGATAGAATTGTTATTTGACAGACAGATAAAATGGTGTTAACTACAAACTTATATCATCACCACACAAGATAAAATAACTAAATCTGCATCATATGGGATATAGCTCAGAAATGGCACTATTGAAAGCATAAAAGTCCTACGTGTCTTGTTCTCCATTTCTTCCGCTACTGGCCACATGTGATCATCATCATCTATAGTGTCGAGAATGACTTCTGACTGCAAGGATTCTGGCTGGGTTGCCTTGACAAGAAAACGACTGCCAAATGTGGTCTGGAGATATTTAATTTTTGACAAATGTTAAGTATTCAAAAATAATATATCATCACGCCTGACACACTCAATAACATTATGAAGCATTTAATAACATTATCTCACCATGTCACACACTCAACTTTACTTCACTGTGAGATACATTCAATAACATTATCTCACCAAGTGACACACTCAACATCACTTCACTGAGTGATACATTCAATAACATTATCTCACCAAGTGACACACTCAACATCACGTCACTGTGTGATACATTCAATAACATTATCTCACAATGTGATACATTCAATAACATTATTTCACGGTGTGATACATTCAATAACATTATCTCAGTGTGATACATTCAATAACATTATCTCACGGTGTGATACATTCAATAACATTATCTCACCAAGTGACACACTCAACATCACTTCACTGAGTGATACATTCAATAACATTATCTCACCAAGTGGCACACTCAACTTTACTTCACTGTGGGATACATTCAATAACATTATCTCACCAAGTGACACACTCAACATCACTTCACTGAGTGATACATTCAATAACATTATCTCACAGTGTGATACATTCAATAACATTATCTCACCAAGTGACACACTCAACATCACTTCACTGACTGATACATTCAATAACATTATCTCACGGTGTGATACATTCAATAACATTATCTCACCATGTGACACACTCAACTTTACTTCACTGTGGGATACATTCAAGAACATTATCTCACCAAGTGACACACTCAACATCACTTCACTGAGTGATACATTCAATAACATTATCTCACAGTGTGATGCATTCAATAACATTATCTCACAGTGTGATACATTCAATAACATTATCTCACCAAGTGACACACTCAACATCACTTCACTGAGTGATACATTCAATAACATTATCTCACACTGTGATACATTCAATAACATTATCTCACGGTATGATACATTCAATAACATCACTTCACTGAGTGATACATTCAATAACATTATCTCACGGCGTGATACATTCAATAACATTATCTCACTGTGTGATACATTCAATAACATTATCTCACGCTGTGATACATTCAATAACATTATCTCACTGTGTGATACATTCAATAACATTATCTCACGGTGTGATACATTCAATAACATTATCTCACCATGTGACACACTCAACTTTACTTCACTGTGTGATACATTCAATAACATTATCTCACCATGTGACACACTCAACATTACTTCACTGAGTGATACATTCAATAACATTATCTCACCATGTGACACACTCAACTTTACTTCACTGAGTGATACATTCAACAACATTATCTCACAGTGTGATACATTCAATAACATTATCTCACCATGTGACACACTCAACATTACTTCACTGTGTGTGAAACATTCGATAATAAAGCATATGACAAAGTAAAGCACCAAGATAAAATCAAAATCTTAGAAGGCATAAACGTAGACAGCGAAGATCTAAAAATAATATAATAAAGCATATGACAAAGTAAAGCACCAAGATAAAATCAAAATCTTAGAAGGCATAAACGTAGACAGCGAAGATCTAAAAATAATAAAGTAACATGTACTGGCAACAAACAGCGGCCATAAGGGCTCAATTGGGAATGTTTCAACAAATAAAACAGAGTGTTAGGCAAGGTTATGTGCTGTCACCAGATTTGTTTAATATGTATAGTGAGATTATTTTAAGATCGATAAGGGGCATGCCTGAAATAACAATCTGAGGTCATAAAATAAATCATCTAAAGTTTGCTGATGATACAGTCTTAATCGCTAAGAGTGAAAATGAGTTACAAGAAATGTAAGCCATTCTAGTGAAGGAAAGCAAAAATAAAGGACTCAACCTTAATAGTAAAAAGACAGAAGTAATGGTAGCAACAAAGAAAAAGACATCACCACAATGCACAATAAAGACAAGTGGAACAATATTAAAACAGGTAAATTAATTTAAATATCAGGGAACAATGTTAATCACAGATGGTAGATGTACAACAGAGGTGAGATTCTGTGAGATATTGTGAGAACTGGGGAAAATTGTGGGATGAAGAGATAACTTTCTACAGTTAATGTAAATATGGCATTGAAACACACAATAACACATGAGACTAACCTCTGTCATCTCTTCATCCATTAATTCCCCTTTGTTTTGCCTTCTGTCCTTGTTGCCCTTGACAACTAAAGGGTAAGGGTCATCAGCTTCATCAATTTGAATCATTTGAAAATCGCCCCAGCCTGGTAAGTGCACTAACTGATTGACATTCAAACTCTGACCTCTGAGATATCCACTGACTAAAAGAGTGCCACATTCTGTCTGTTAAAGAAAAAGAGAGGAGGCAGACCACTGTAATATCTACTGGCTTATAAGGAAATCATTTATTGAGTATCTCTTACTTTCTTATCATTAACAAAAAAGCAGCTGCTACAGTTGTTAGTCCATGAAGTATATTTTGTCCACAAATTTCACTGTTGGGACATTGCAAAAAACCTATTTCCTTTCAAACTGTTTTCACTGTGATGTAACACAGAATTTAACATAACATGTCAACTTTGTCCAATGTGTATGTTAGTTCTCCATGGTTTACCAAACTTACATGGCCAGGGTGTTAACATTTATATCATTGATATGGCCAATGTATTAGTTCTCCACATATACAAAGCTTTAAGAGTTCACACAGAGTCACTTCATTATCTCATCCCCATATTGCACCAAGACAGGAATAAACCTCTGACTAATTAAGAACATGCTCAATTTAAAAAATACTACCAAAATGGTGCCTATTCAAGCACATTCAACAGTTCTAACAAAAAAAGGCAAATATATCATGTATATGGTAAAAACAAATATTCCATATGAATATCATGTTTCCAGCATACAAATTATCTAAAGTAGAACATTTCTTGTAGTTTATTCTCTGTCTCTGCTATTAAGTCTGTGTTATCTATCTATCTATCGTCCTTTCGAGCCAAATACGGCACAAGGACAGAACCACAATGTCAAAAACAGAAACCTTTGGTGCCAAATTGGCACATATTGCAAAGATCACTGCTTCTAAAGTTTATGGCTCGGTTTCCATAACAATACTTTTTACAATGACGGCTTGTCAAGCCATCGATCAACCTCCTTAGTCGCCTCTTACGGCATACTTGGAAGGTCAGTGTCACTATTCTTTACCCATAATGAGGCCCCAGTAACACACAGGCTCTGTTATCTGCACATTGCTAAATTATTATGTTGTGACCATTGATTTCAAAGTTATTCTGTAAAATCATCCTAAATAGAATAAAGGATTCAATAGATACAGTAATGCGTGAAGAACAGGCTGGGTTTAGAAAAGGGAGAAGCTGTCTTGACCACATTTTCACTCTACGACTTACATTGGAGGAACACATTGAAAAGCAAAAACCTTTTGTACTTAACTTCATCGACTTCAAAAAAGCATTTGATAGTATTCATAGAGATTCTTTGTGGAAAATTCTGAAGCAATATGGTTTACCATCAAAAATCATAAATATTATCAAAGACATGTATGATGGTTACACATGTGCAGTTCGAACAGAGGAAGGACTGAGCGAATGTTTCCCAATAGAAACTGGGGTTAAACAAGGATGTATTTTATCGCCCTTGTTATTTGGAATTGTTATGGACTTCATAATACAAACACAAAACTTAGGCTATTCAAATCAAATGTACTATCAACCCTTATGTATGCGTGTGAAAGCTGGAAAACAACAAGAGATATAGAAACAAAGTTGAACGCATTCGAAAATAAATGTCTAAGGAAAATACTTGGTATAGAATGGAACGAATTCAAAACAAACGAGGAAATTAGAGAAATCGCCAATCAACCACTAATATCTTCAGTAATAAAGAAAAGACGATGGTCATACGTTGGACATGTGATGAGAAGAGATAATAATCGAATAGCAAAGCAAGCCCTCATATGGGAAACAACAGGTAAAAGAAAAAGAGGAAGACCCAGGGAGACACTGAGAAGAACATTGATGAGAGAGGCAAGAGCAGCAGGAATCGGCTCCCTCAATGAGATAGAACTGCTTGCACAGAACAGAGACAGATGGCGAGATTTGATAAAATATCTTTAAAAGAAAACTGCTAGAACAAAAATTCATATAGGAGAAGGTGTATCTTGGTCTACGCCCTATGGGCCGGTTACGGCTCGAAAGGTCAATAGATTGATTTCAATTCCTTTTTTGTCTACTATTGATCTCATAATATTTTCGTTGTAAAGTGAAAACAAATCTGGCGACAGAACACAGCCGTATCTGGCTCCTTGTTTTATATATTGGAATTGTCCTGTTTGGTTGCTAATTCGTATAGCTGCTGTTTGTTGCCAGTAAGGTTTTCATGATTCGCAGATCCTTGCTATCAATGTTTAATTTCTCCAGCATATTGATCATTTCCATAGTCTTTACGTTGTCAAATGCTTTTGTGTAGTCTATAAAGCACATATATAGATCTTTCTTTACCTCTATAGCTCTTTCAATCAATGTTCTTAAGACGTATATTGCATTATTGGTGCCCTTTCCTTCCACAAATCCACATTGTTCCTCACTTATATCTAGTTTTATTTTGTTCCTTACATGTCTCATGATGATTAGAAAACAATCTACTATTTGGTAGGAGTGTATGTTATACCCCACTACTTGCTCCTGCTACAAGCTGTACCACAGCACTGCAATTATTTGCCTGTTCCCTACTATTTGCTAATAAAACATGCACACATAGGTACCTTGATCTTCTTCAAATTCCCTTCCTCATTTTCCTTTCAGTGTCAAAGGGAGATATAGTTTGCAATCTGACCTCTGTTCATCATCATCATGGAGTGCCATCTCCACATCAAAGGTTGGCTACCATGGATCGCCATTCCACTCTGTCTTTGATGGTGCAGATTGTCATAGGCTGACTTGTTCATCTTTTGATGTTACTTGCCCATGTTAGTCTTGGTCTGCCTCTGCTACCTGTGTTTTCCCTTCCAATATTACTTTTATTAGGCTATTGTGTCTTTTAACATGACCAAAAAATTCATTTGTCTTGCTCTAATTGTGTTTAGTAGTTCTCTTTTCACTTTTAGTTGTTTTAAAACTTCCTCGTTTGTTTTTTCTTTCCATCCAATTCTACCTATTATGCTATCTTCTTCTTTCCTCTTTCACTGATACCTAAAAGGTGTCGTGGTTTATATCATTTGTCGTTCTTGTGCTGCTCGAATTGTCTGAATTAGTGATTTTCCTTTGTTGTTACATGCCTCTGTCACTGCATCTATCCATCTTCTTCTGGGTCTTTCTCTTGGTCTTTTTCCATGCATTCTTGAGAAGAACGCCCTTGATGGTGATTGGTGAGGATTCATTCTGACCAGGTGGCCAAACCATTTAAGTTGTTGTTGTTCTATATATTCTTGGCTGGGTTTTGTTCCTACCATCTTTCTTATGGTTTCATTTGGTATTCTATCTCTTCTTATGTTGTTTGTTACTTTTCTCAAGCATCGCATCTCACATGTATTGATCTTTCTTAAATGTGATTTAGAAAGGGTCCACGTTTGACTTTCATAGCACAAAGCTGGTATGAAGATGCTATTTATCATTTGTTGTTTAGCTGGCATAGAAATGTTTGGATGTCTTAGCAATGGTGAAAGCTGGTATGTGACAGCATTTGCTTTTTGTATTCTCATGTCAATTTCTCTGTCTAGTTTTCCATCTTCTGTGAACATTGTGCCTAAATACTTGAATTCCTCTACTTGTTTTATTTCTTTATCTTTGATCTTGGTGTTTAATTGGTGTCTTAATTTGCTTATTCTTATAGCCTCTGTTTTTGCTGTGTTAATTTTCATACTGTAGTTTGTGCAGCTTTTATCTAGAGATGTTAAATGCTGATGTAGCAGGTTTTCATCCTCATATATTAGGCATTGGTCATCTGCGAAGAGTAGCTCATTGATGTTGGAGTTTTCTACCTCTATGTTATTATTTGATTTGTCCTTATTGTTGGTTGTTTCCTGATTTATTTTGTCCATATATATGATGAAGAGGAGTGGTGAGAGGATGCATCCTTGTCTTACATCTGTTGTAAACTGAAACCATTCTGACAGACCTTCCGATGTTCTAACAGCACTTTGACTGTTTTTATATAATGCCCTTATATTATCTAGTAGTTGTCCTGCTACCCCGTAGGTTTCTAAAGTTTGCCAAAGTTTGTTCCTGTCCACACGATCAAACGCTTTTTCCTGATCTATAAACACTATATTTAGGTTTCTGTCATATTCTATTGTTTTTTCACATAGTTGTCTCAATGTAAATACAGCATCAGTACAGCTTTTGCCTTTTCTGAATCCGAATTGATTATTACTTAAATGAGGTTCTATTATGTATCTTACTCTCCTCTCTAATATTTTAGCAAACATTTTACCAACTTGACAATGGTCCTAGGTATAATTCCCATGGTGTTCTCCTTTGTCCTACTCTACCGTTGAAGTCTCCTAGTACAAACAATTTCTCTGCGTCTTTGACTTTATTTATTGTGGCTGATAGTTCATCAAAATATTTTTGTTTGCTGTCCTCACTATATGTGTTGTTGCATGGAACATATGTTTGAATATAAGTGGTATTTCCTCCTTTTTCTGCTAATTTGATACTTATAATTCTTTCCGAGATGTAATCTATTTCTAGTATATTTTTGGCAGTATTACTTTTGATAATGAAACCAACCCCGTGTTTGTTTACTTCCGCCATGTTGTTAATTCTGCTCGTGACGAGTGTGTAGCTTTGGTGTATTTCTTTAATGATTTTACCTCTCTTTCTTGTGTCAGCTAATCCTAAGATTTTTATATTCCTTTTCTTCATAAATTCAACTATTTCTGTGCTTTTATCACCTAATCCGCAGATGTTCCAAGTATTAAACGTTCTGATTGTTTTCTTTGTGTTGTTGTAGATTTCCTGCTTTTTGACATTTTTCTATAAATCCACATTTCAAAGGCTTCAATTTTCTGTTCTGTTTTCTTGTCTAATGTCCATGTTTCTGCACCATACAGGAATATTGAGAAGATATAACATTTTGCTATTCTTAGTTTTAGCCCTGGTATTATTTGCTTTGATGTTAGTATATTTTTCATGGCACTGAAATTACTTTTTGCCATACCTATTCTTTTATTTATCTCAGTTGTACATTTTCCATCACTGGTTATAGTATGTTCCAGGCAGTTGTAGTTCTGAACTGTCTCTAGATGTATTCCTCCCACTTTGATATTTAATTGTAGGTCTTGGGTATTTTCTTTGTTTATGATCATAGTTTTAGTCTTTTTGATATATATATATCTAGTCCATAGTTTTTGCTTGTCATGTTTATTACATTAAGTAATCGTTGTAGATCTTTAGGATTTTCTGCTAGTAGTACAATATCATCAGCATATCTTAGGTTGACCTCTTTTAGTATTTTTAATATCCTATCAATCCAAATTTTTCTTAGTTGACCCTTGAGTCTGGAGTTCTTGCAATGTTTATTGAAGGCTCATTGTGTTGTGTTTAGATCTTCCTGTCTTTTATTATGCAGTCAAATAATTTTTTTAAAATGTATTCTATGGTGGAACTTATTTCTTGCTTTTTCATCCTCAGTTTTTCAACTTTGATCACACATCTCTCAGGCCATTTTCTGTCATTTGTCTACAACATGTCATTTCAGCAGCGGTCATTTTTATTTATTGTTCTTGTTTGTAGTACCAATCATAACCTCAACAATTTTTTAAACAGCTGTTCAAACATAAAATAAACTCTATCTGTACCAGTGCGTTTAATTGAATTGATTCTTATTCTTTGATAGTGATTTGATGAATCGATGTCTACTACATGATGGTACCCTTTCTTTACCTGAACATTGACATTACTGAAACTATTCCCTGTGGATGGTTTTTATGAATTGCCATTGATGCTCTATGTTTACTTATTAGAAATCAGCTACCGTGGTCACCAACGCCTGTCGCCCTGCCGTGAACATAATACCTCAATGTTTACATGAAGGCCTTCGCGACGTGTAACGCCTGTCACTCTCCCCTCGAGGCTACAAGGCGATCATGAATGACAACTTGACCTGGCCTAGTTCGGCCATAGCTGACCACCCCCAATCAGGCATGACTGACTGTGCTGTGTCAATTAGTACTTCGTGTTGTGGATAATAATTGGACAACCCCAGTCCGTTCATCACAAAGCCTTATGACAACTACTAAACTGCAACACATTGACAAACTCACTATTAGAACAAATGAAGAACTTTATTGTAATTACGTCTGTAATCAGTGTTCTAGCAGCCCTGTGAATACCATCATGCACAAATTGAATCTGTCACTCACACTAGTCTATCACACTTGAATATTGGCAAACACCTGGGCTATTCCAGCAGCTCTACGTCTGCCAGCAAAACAAACATATTTATGATCATTTGCACTCATTAATTTGACCATTGTCTCAATTAAGACACATATCCATTGTCTCAATTAAGACACATATCCGTGTCTCCTTAGCAGCAATGCCGCTGCCATCATTAGAACAACTTTGAAACTCTTGTGCGCTCCGCTAAATTTGATAATGACTTGATTAAGACACCACATGTGTCTCGTTCAGCAATACTATCGCTGCCAGCATAAGAACAACATTGAAATTCTCTTGCATCCCATTTAAATGACACATGACTTGATTTAACTTGACAAAGACCTGATTTAAATTGACAATGACTTGAGTAAAATTGGCAATGACTTGTTTAAGACACACACTTGTGTCTCTTCAGCAATAATCTCGCTGCCAGCACAAGAACAACATTGACTCTCTTGCGCTCCATTTAAATGACAAATGACTTGATTTAACTTGACAATGACTTGGTTATTTAACAGAACCAGCTCACACACATAGTAACCAAGCGGGTGAGTTTCTTACTCACCAAGTCTGAATTACACACATCCTTGTCTTCTGCCAGGTTCTCGCCGAATCACACGGCATTGTAGAACAAAAACTATCACTACGCTAACTGGATGTAGTACCCAACTATTTCTGGATTACTATCTAACATCGTCCCTTCTCAAGGGCTTTGGATACTTCAGTACTAACTAATCACTAACTACTATACGAGACGCTGGCCTCCTGCTGGACTGGACAACCTTCTGCGTCTCGAGCTGGTCTACCTCTGACCAAACAAATATCACACAAAATTATGTACAACATTTTCAAGGGTTGTTAGCTACCCAGGCTAACGCCCTTTGGCAGGACCTGTTCCTCAGTCCACCGCTAGCTCGTAACCAACTTGTTTTCACATTTTCTTCTCAACCTGTCTACTTTGTCACATGATTCATACACTTCTCGTGCAGCACACCTTTCACGCTTTCCTGTCATTTCATCTCTCACCCGGCCTCTTATTCTAATTCTTCCCTTCTCCTTTTAACTCTTTATATGACCTTCACCCTTTATTTATCTTTATATTTCCATCTCCCTCTCTGTCTTTTCTCTCCCTCTCTCTCTCTATTTTATATCAACTTACAAAGGAGCCGCCATCCTCAAACAAAAAAATTAACATTTCATAGAAAAATTATAAATATAAATTCTTCAATCTACATGAGATAACAATAAATGAAGAGCTTGCTTTTTCATAAGAATTCTATTGTAAGTAGACAGGGAGTACAAAATTCCATTAAAAATCACACACCCTTACCCTAGTGACACCCATGGCAGCCAGCCATTTGAGTAATCAAAGGACATATTGACATAACACAAAAATAATGAATTACTTCAGCAGGAACACAACACAGCTAGACCAACAAACTCTGACCTGATCAACTGTATTTGTCTCAAACTCCACCCTCTCTGCTAGTAAATATGGTCGGCTGTCACGGAAATGAACTTTAACTTGAGTCAGGTTGGCCAACTGCCTCCACAATGTTTGAGCATCCTGCCAAGTGTCAAGGTTACGAACTTTGTGTCCTGGAAACCTACTCGAGACAGAGCACAAGTTAAATGACAGATCATCTTCATTGCACATTAGATAACTCCGTAGTGTTCAGAGACACCAACTGCCATAATATGCTCTTTTAGAATATTTTGACCAAGGGTTGTTTAAGAGTAAGTGGTCAAATCAATGAAACTTTATACAGAGCCTGTCAAAAGAAGAGCCTCCCGACAGACTTAAGATGGGTAGGGAAACCTGGTGTAACTCCTTGATGATCGCCTCCTTAAAATGTCCTGGTTTAATAAACTGTCAGACTCTACTACTAGCTTTCATTGGTTAAGACTGGAGCCTGCAAGAAACTTCCAATTGAATTTATTCTTCCACTAAACCATTCTCACCTGCCACAACCCTAACTAATCCAAAATCATTGGGTGTTGTAGAAGCCCCAAGGTCTCATTTGACCCTTAATGATACCATAGTAATAATTACTACAAATTAAAAGAAACATTAGATGCTCTAAAAGTAGTAATGTGTAATTTCTTTTACACAGTCCTGTGTGTTCACACTAGGCAAAACATGGGGACTCAAATGTCCTGGCTCAGGTTGATGTATGACCTGAGTTTCACCTCATGGACTGGATGTGTTACAATGTCTATCGGTATGGTCACCATAAGTCTGTCAGTATATTTGGTGACCACATATCATTATTTGCTGTGTTTCCCAAGTCACAAAGGGTTGTTTGATATCTGCCAATGACCAGGAAATTTCCCTGGTCAGAGAAAAACAATTCCCCCCCCCCCCCCCCCCTAAATTGGTGATTTTTTAAGCAACCTTAGAATATGACACCATAGTAAAATCATCAAATCACACCACATCAAATCACAAATGCTGGCTCTGTCGAAACATAAAAAATAATCTGATTTTAGACAATTAG
This sequence comes from Megaustenia siamemsis, assembly GCA_032433765.1. NCBI lineage: Eukaryota > Metazoa > Mollusca > Gastropoda > Stylommatophora > Ariophantidae > Megaustenia > Megaustenia siamemsis. The sequence continues at coordinate 1,526,787 of JAVIAB010000124.1, read as the reverse complement.
GTGACTAAAGAAGTGTTGCGTAGAGTTAGTGTAGTTAGTTAGTGCTGAACATATATTATAAGCTTTAGAGTCAATACAGCAGGAGGTCGACACCTGGGAGTCATAACCCAGGCGGGCCCACCTCCCTTGGAGTGTCAAGAAGCTAAAAAGGGCCAAAACACTTGATTGACATGGGGGTCCCTTTTGATGATCAGATTGCATCCTGCTGTGAAGCTCTGTTTAATAAAGAGTTTCCTATTACTTATTAAAATTCAAAGGATATGCTAATCTATATATAATATAGTCACACTTGTATTCATCATTTAACAGGGGGCCTCAGGCAGTGTATAATGCTTGTTTTATTTTATTCTTAAAAAATATTATCACAAATAGTCCAGACTTTGCTTAAGTCAATAGGGAATTATATAGCCAGCAGTGTTTGGTCTAACTGCAGCATTATTGTTTATCCTCTGTTAAGCAACAAAGCTTGTGTGCTCGTGCATCTCGTTTTCAATATTACACACACAGGTGGCAAGACACTATCTCTGCTGGTTCGGCAACAGCTTTAATTGCTAATTACTGTAAGAAATGAATAATGTATTATTCTAAAGGGAAAACAATAAGTACCGTTTCTCTACATGCTTGTCAATTTTTTTCCTTGCATCCAACATTTTCACTTTGCTCAAATTTGACAGACCCTGTAACAGAAACAAGCATCACAAAGTTATTGTAAGTGTAAGATACAAGAAATGTGAACAAATTTGGCAAGCCTTGAAATAATAAGGGTGATAGCAAAGTATAATGACATGAGAGAGAGGAATGGAGGGAGTGAGAGAGAAAGAGGGGGTGGGGGAAGAAATTTGAGTAAAGATGGGTACACCCAGAAACGAGAGGCTTAGTGGGAGAATATGGGGATTTATCAACCAACACAAAGCTGGAATTGTCAGTCGCTGGATGTCATAGGACATGCTGAAGAAAGGGGGGAGGAGGAGCAGGGAGAGACCATATGGACATTTTCTGAGTACGATGATAATAATCCACAAATAACTCTTGTAAGAACAAGAAGAAAACACGCAACAAGATTAAGGGCGAGTCCAATTTTATTGGTATGCCAAAACCTGTAAGAAAGGTTGAATAAAGATGGCGTCCTAGCTTGTTTGTCCTTCAAGTCCTTGTGTATTTTAATTAACGAGGATAGCAGAGGATGTGATTGTTGTCATATTTCTTAGATGATGTATGTCAGTGTTAGTCATGCCTCGTATCGCTATGTGCATGTTTGTGTGTGTCACATCTCATATCTTTGTGTGTGCATGTCTGTGTTAGTCACCTCTAGTGACTCAGGCAGATGGTGCTCGTAAACCTGGGAGGGCCGACCATCTAAGGGCAGAATCCCCCTACAGAAAAGATCACCTGCTGCCTTGCAGGAAGATTGGGGACAATCAAAGGCTAGGGAAAGCGAACCTGAATAAAATGCTGGCTGAAATCGGATGCACTGAGCCACTGGTGCAGAACACAGTGCAACGTTTTTAACGGGTGTTCAATCAGAGTGGATCTGGCAGACTCTAATTGTGATGTTCTGTTTGTAACACACCTAACCTGACAGCTGAGTTCATGTGAGGAGCTGGAATCCTACTCTGATTGGGTCCTGATCGCAGAGAGAGATGATGTTTGTAGAATTTCATTGATAACGACTGGATGGACCTGTCTAGCAGGTCTACCCATTAACGGAATAGACTTTCAGAGTAAACCCAGAGATGGCGGTCCCTAAGGCAGTTGAGTGTCGTTTTTAAAACTTGCACTGGCAGCTCCTGCAACACAGTTGGCACCAAACTGCTCTTGCCTTGTTAGACCTTTGGATTGTTTGACTGTGTGGAGAGAGGGAACATGGGCAAGAACTTAAAGTAACTTTAATGCCATGAAAAATATACCAACATCAAAACAAATCGGGGCTAAAATGTTACATCTTCTCAACTTTCCTATATGGCACTGAAACATGTACAGTAGACAAGAAAACAGAACAGAGAATTGAAGCCTTTGGAATGTGGATATATAGAAGAATAGGTAGAAGTGGATGGAAAGAAAAGAAAACAAATGATGAAGTCTTAAAACTACAAATGAAAAGAGAACTACTAAACACAATTCAAACAAGACAAATGTGATTTATGGGTCATGTTAAAAGACACAACAGCCTACTAAAAGTAATCTTGGAGGGGAAAATACAAGGTAAAAGAGGCAGACCAAGACCAACATGGACGAGTAACATCAAAAGATGGACAGATCAGCCTATGACAACCTGCACTTTCAAAGCAAGAGACAGCAGAATGGCGTTCCATGGTGGCCAACCTTTGTTGCAGAGATGGCACTTGATGATAATGAAACAATGCTGGAAAGACAGCAACAATCAATAACGAAATGAAAACACTTCAGGTGGATATAGCCACATTCAAGAGATCTGATTGGCAGACACTGCGAACATCCATCTGTAAATGAAGGAATTTATCTTCATACTACATCTGGCGGTCGGTTGTTGCAAGACAAAAATCAAGCCCCAAAATTATTATAATGATGATCCACAAGAGACAGTGCAGCACGATATTGCAACAACATGAACTGTGTCAACAAAGCCCTATGTACTCATCATCATCATGTGTCATACCGGTTGGCGTAGGTGATCATGTCCCTGCACAATCTTCTATCTACAGTGCATCGTATCAGTTCTGTTGATTGTTTTCCATGCCATGACACCAAGCTATACAGTATTTTCTCTCTTTGTCGCCCGTGATCTCTCTTTCCTTTTATTTTGCTAGTTGTAACCAAATATTCCAACTTTCCTCTTCTCATGATGTGCCCAAAAAATGTTAATTGCTTCTTTCTGATGTTTTTTAAGAGCTCTCTTTTTGTGTTGGCCTCTTTGAGAACTTCCTCATTGGTCTTTTTAGCTGTCCAGGGAACAGGGATCCTGTATGTACTACAGAGACCAATTTTCTTACGCTTCAAATGAAGCTATCTCTGACTATCGCTACTCAAGACAATAAAAATCAGTTTTGTGTTGCTGGTCTGAAGGAAATGGAAGATTTCATACACAATGTTATCCCTGCCTTGGTACCCTAGATGGGAAAACCACCCCACTAGCTACTGATGTTTGGACAACCGCTGGAAGCAGAGTGAATGTACTCGTGGTTGTGGAAAAAAAACCCAAGGTCAACCTAGCCATCGGCAGAAATGGATATCAGAATTGCACTCAGAGAAGGTGAGGAATGGCGCCTCACTCGTGAGCTATGATGCTTGAGGCGACACTAAACTTAGTCTCCGAACACTTGTGGATAAAAACCAGCATGCTAAGAAGCAGATTCTCATACATTTACCATACCCTGTAGAAATAATCTGTATCAGGAAATGGAAGATCTTATGAGCAGCGTTTTCCTTACAGAAATAAACTAAATTAGAACAAGGAGAACTTACCTGGCAAGCAAATACATGAGATGGGATGCCTTGAGCAATGACACATGTTAAACAATGCTCCCCATAGTTATCCAGTCCACATTCACCAAACAGAAACAGAATTACATCTGCAACTTTTGCAGCATCCAAGACTGACTGCAAGTCCCCAAACTCTGGTGCAAGAAAACTCATGCGCTTTTTCCACTGACAGGCACTACAAATTATGAATGGAAAGATAACATGTCAAGGTTAGGATTGTATACAGTGGCTTGTGGTAACAAAGACATTAGAAAACAAATACAAACACTAGCTACTAACTATTGTCCCATTTCTGCAGCCTTGTAGGTGTTTGTAGAATGGCAGATGACAATGGTTGAATGCCCAGTGCAATCACAACATAGTACATTCCTAACATGCAGTATATGTTCATGTATTTCAACATGCTCACTGATAACTCAGTACAAAGCTTTAGGCCCTGTCCTCTCCTGCATCAAAACCCTATTGAAATAGCGCAATCTCACATGACAAGCACACATTCCATAAATCACATTCTAACAAAGAACTATTTTATGCTGAATTGCAAAGGGTAGACGATAATATATTGGACAAAATAAAAAGCTGATGGCTAAAGATGCCACTAAAAGACTTATCAGTCCTGATGCTGGTGGTCAACTCGGCTATGTGAGTGCAGCCAGCCATGAATGAAAGCTTAACAATAATTTAAAATTAACCAATACAAAATCATATTCCATCATAGCAATACTCAAAAACATTCATGTCATAAGGACTTGCACTGGCCTCATCATGATGATCTTCAAACCAAATCTAGCAGAGTGATCCTCACCAATACCACTGAAAGAACAACATACACCATCAATAAAAGTTCTTTACACCATTTCTGGTGTAAAAAATCAATTCACTGAAAGACAAATGTCAACTTCTTGTCTAACTATCTCTATCAATCTTAGCATTTACCCATTAAGTGGGCGTTGATGCGCTGTGTCACCAGTTTGCAGCAGAGCAATTTTTTCCTTTTTATTTTTTTTCCTTTTAAACTGCCAAAGATTCTTTGCCGAGCGCATGCAGGACATCCTATTTTTTCACCACTTTCCAAGAGAGCTAGACATTGGATCCAAGCCATAGTCTTAGACTTAGGTGTGATCACATGGTTACAAGCACCGATTGGCTCCTTATAGTTTATATTTCATTCCCTCCACCACTAATGCCATCTCGACATTCATCTGGCATAATTTTGTGCATTAATGTCTAAATTCTTTTATGTAATGACACATATGTTGCTGCTGGTATATTAGTTTATCAATCACAAAATAAAGGTTTACATTAATAGTTGCATTATAACTACTAAATATGATATCTCTATACCTCATAGTCACAGCTTCATAACAAATACTGGATAGATTCACATTTACATATGTATCAAAGATTGGTTTCATTAACAGCATTATAACACACATATAAAACAATATATGCCTGCTTCCTAGACTATACACCACTAAAGCTTTTGATAGAATACATCATAAACAACTTATAGATTGCCTAAAAGACATTCATCTAGATGACACAGACATATGACTAATATGTAATTTTTACTAGGAACAAGCCACAATAATAAAATATAACAAAGGGAACTCTACACCCATTGATATAAAAAGAATAAGACAGGGATGCATCCTACCACCAAACATGTTCAATCTTTACACTGAGCAAATCTTTAAAAACATCACAGAGATGCCAGACTTAAACATTAATGGGAAGATAATCAATAACCTAAGATATGCTGATAATAACAGTATTATCAGCATGTCTTAGGTTATTGATTATCTTTTAGGCAGTCTATAAGTTGTTTATGATGTATTCTATCTATTGACCTTTTGAGCCGTAGCTGGCCCATAAGGTATAGACCCAGATACTCTTTCATCATCATCATCATCATCATCATGTGCCATACCGGTTGGCGTAGGTGAACATGTCCCTCCACAATCTTCTATCTACAGTGCATCATATCAGTTCTGTTGTTGACTGTTTTCCATGCCATGACACCAAGCTATCCAGTATCTTCTCTCTCTGTCGCCCACGATCTCTCTTTCCTTTTATTTTGCCAGTTGTAACCAAGTATTCCAACTTTCCTCTTCTCATGATGTGCCTGAAAAATGTTAATTGCTTCTTTCTGATGTTTTTTAAGAGTTCCCTTTTTGTGTTGGCCTCTTTGAGAACTTCCTCATTGGTCTTTTTAGCTGTCCAGGGAACTTTCAACATTCTTCTGAGAAATCCCATCTCTGTGGCCTCTAATCGTCTTTTCATTTGTTTGTCTACTGTCCATGATTCGCTTCCATAGGTCAGAATTGGTTCTATATAGCACCGATGAACTCTCTTTCTCATTTTTATTGACATAGATTTGTTGCATAAGATATTTTTCATTTTCTGAAATGCCATTTTGGCTTGAGCTATTCTGCTTTTTATTTCTGTGGTGCATCTCCCATCTGATGTTATTATTGTGCCCAAGTATTTGAAACGTTGCACTTGTTTCAGATTTGTCTCGTTTATTTTTATGCTGCATGATGGTGGTGATTGTTTCTTCGATATAACCATTACTTCTGTTTTCTTACTATTCAGACTGAGACCTTTCTTGTTGCTTTCTTTTACTATTATGTCTATCATTTCTTGTAGTTCATTCTCTGTCTCTGCTATTAAGACTGTGTCATCCGCATATCGCAAATTATTTATATTGTAACCATTGACTTCAATTCCTTTTTTGTCTATTATTGATCTTATAAAATATTCGCTGTAAAGTGAAAACAAATCCGGCGACAGAACACAGCCTTGTCTGACTCCTTGCTTTATATATTGGAATTGTCCTGTTTGGTGGTTAATTCGTATAGCTGCTGTTTGTTGCCAGTACATGTTTTTTATGATTCGCAGATCCTTGCCATCAATGTTTAATTTCTCCAGCATATTGATTATTTCCACATGCTTTACTTTGTCAAATGCTTTCGTGTAGTCTATAAAGCACATATATAGATCTTTCTTTACCTCTATAGATCTTTCTATCAATGTTCTTAAGATGTATATTGCATTATTGGTGCCCTTTCCTTCCACAAATCCACATTGTTCCTCACTTATTTCTGGTTTTATTTTGTTCCTTACACGTCTCATGATTATTCTTAGTAATATTTTAGTCATATGGCTCATGAGACTAATAGTGCGATGGTCTTCACAATCAGTTGCTCCTGACTTCTTCGGTATGCCTACAAAGATAGATTTTAGTAGATCTTCGGATATGTGTCCAGTGTTATATATGTCATTGAGTAATTTTGTTATGACTTGTACTCCCAGCTCTCCTAATACATTTATCTCTTCGATTGTTATATTGTCAGGACCTGGAGCTTTGCCTCTTTTCATGTGTTGAATTGCGTCCTCCACTTCACTCTGCATTATTGGTGGTCCTGTGTCTTCATTTGAATCGTTTACCTCTGATCTTTCATCATCATAGAGTTGACTGATATATTTTGTCCATCTTTCCATTGTCTTCTCCTGTCCCATTATTATATTTCTTTCCTTTGATTTCATACATCCTGAAACTTTGACTTCTTTTCTTCCTGTTAATTCATTTAACTGATTGTGCATAAATTTTAAGTCTTTCTTTTGTTGTTTTTCCATTTCTTCATATTTCTGTTTTAACCATCCTTCCTTTGCTTCACTGCACTTGTTTTGGATCTCTTTGTGCAATATTTTGTATGTCCGTTCTTCTTTCTTATGTTTTCTTCTTTTGTCCATTAGTTGTAATATTTCTTCTGTCATCCATTTCTTTTTGTTGATTCTTTTATCCACTGGTATTACTTCTTTCGATGTTTGTTGAATCGATTGTTTGAGCATTTCCCACTGTTCCTGTATTTTCTCAATAGCATTGTATCTATTTTGTACTATCATGCTGTACTTATCACTCATCTGTTTATCTACTCTTAGTATATCTAGTTCTAATTTTATATTTCTTGGTGATTTCTGTGCCTTCCGCAGTTTTATTCTTATCTTTCCAACTACTAGTACATGGTCACTATTGCAATCTGCTCCTGGTCTTGTTTTAACCGATGTTAGCCCATTCCTGAATCTTCTTTGTACCATTACAAAATCAATTTGATTGTGTACTTTTTTGTCTGGCGTTGCCATGTCCATAGTCGCCTAGGGTGTTGTTTGAACCAGGTGTTACCTATAATCATTTCATGTGTCTTTGCCCAATCTATCAATCTATCCCCTCTGTCATTCGTCTCTCCAAGGCCATGCCCCCCAGTCACATTTTGCACTTTAGCTGTTCCTACCTTTGCATTGAAATCCCCTAATATAATAGTTATTTCTTGGGGTTTATACTGTTCCATGGTTGCCTCTAGCTCCTCGTAAAAAGTGTCAATGTCTTCTTCTTCGCTATTACTTGTTGGTGCATAAATTTGAATTATGTTGATATCCATTGGTCTGCCTCTCAATTTTACTAGCAGAATTCTGTCTGATACTGGCCAAAATCCTTTCACTGTTTTGCTTCCTTCTCTATCTAACATGATGCCTACTCCTCTTTCGTGTGTGGTTCCCCCAGAGTAAATTACATTTCCACTGTTGTGTTGTAATAATCCTGCTCCTTTCCATCTCATTTCACATAGTCCCAAGATGTTCAACTTCATTCTCTTCATTTCTTGGCTGATGTTTTCTAGTTTTCCAACCTGGAATGCTGATCTAATGTTCCAAGTTCCTGTTGCTAGTGTCTCTTTATTTTTGATCTTGCATACAGTTGCTTGATGACGATCGGGTGTCACCTGTAGCACATGGCGCTCCCTACCGGACGAGGTGGCTGTGAAGTCCCCATTAATGTCGAGCTGTAAATAGAAGGTTGTGATTTGTCATGATTATTCCAGGCAATTTAAGAAGGTAGTTTGCCATTCCTTTCCTTCTTGGCAGTGACTGTACTAGTTGGAGATCGCAGCCATTGTCTTTATACATGAGATCCTCTGCCTGCCATCGCGGTGTGGGGACCATAACCGGCACTACTTGTCGGCTGCTCCCACAACACCATCCACCACCTGCTCCAATGGCTTCACATAACCCTGATAGGGGGGCTAAATGGGAGTTCCACCTTGCCCAGGGGTGTCCCGAAGACTAGCGGAGGAAAGGAGACGTTTTACTCCTCCTTTGGTAGGGCAGAACTCTACCCCGCTAACTCTTTCTCTTGTCTAAATTTGTATTCTAGCAGTTTTCAATATTTGTAAAGATCATTTATCAAATCTCACCATTTGTCTCTGTTCTGTGCAAGCAACTCTTATCTCATTGAGGGAGCCAATTCCTGCTGCTCGTCTCTCTGATCAATGTTCTTCTCAGTGTCTCTCTAGGTCTGCCCCTTTTCATCTTACCTGTTGTTTCCCACATGAGGGCTTCCTTTGTTATTCGGTTATTATTTCTCCTCATCACATGTCCAACATATGACCATCGTCTTTTCTTTATTACTGAAGATATTAGTCATTGATTGGCGATTTCTCTAATTTCCTCGTTTGTTTTGCATTCGTTCCACTCTATATCAAGAATTTTCCTTAGACATTTATTTTCAAATGCGTTCAACTTTGTTTCTATGACTCTTGTTGTTTTCCAGCTCTCACACGCATACGTAAGGGTTGATAGTACATTTGATTTGAATAGCCTATGTTTTGCGTTTGTGCTGATGAGTTTTGATTTCCACAACTTTTCAAGGCTTCTGAAAGACATTGCTGCTTTAGCTATTCTGATTCTAATTTCATTGCTTGTATCCCCTTCTCGATCAATGTGACTTCCAAGATAGATAAAGTGATCGATCTCTACCACTGGTTTGTTTTCCATGTATATTTTGTCATCTGTTGGAATTAAACTTTTCATGACTTTAGTCTTTTCATGATTGACCTCAAGCCCAATTTTGCTGGCTATTGATGATAGTTCATTTGTGTTTTCCTGCATCGTTTTTATCTCACTGCTGATGAGAACTATATCATCAGCAAAGTCGAGGTCCTCCAAATGGTCTCTTTGAATCCATTCGATGCGTTTATTACCAGCGCAGCATTTCTTCATTATGAAGTCCATAACAACTCCAAATAACAAGGGCGATAAAATACATCCTTGTTTAACCCCAGATTCTATTGGGAAACATTTGCTCAGTCCTTCCTCTGTTCGAACTGCACATGTGTAACCACCATACATATCTTTAATATTTATGATTTTTGATGATAAGCCATATTGCTTCATAATTTTCCACAAAGAATCTTGATGAATACTACCAAATGCTTTTTTGAAGTCGATGAAGTTAATTAAGTACAAAAGGTTTTTGCTTCTCAATATGTTCCTCCAATATAAGTCGATATAATAATATCATAATGATAATGATATGCAATAACTTAATGAAATAAACATGACAAGAAAAAATATGGATTAGATATAAATATACAAAAATATCAAACTTCAAAATCATAACCAAAGACAACACACAAAACCTACAAGTGGATATCAAAATTGAAGGAATAGACTTGGAGACAGTGCAGAGCTACAACTACCTTGACCATACTATAACCAGTGAAGGAAAATGTTAAACTGAAATAAACAAAAGAATAGGAATGGCAAAAGGTAATATTGATGGCATGAAAAATATACTAACACCCTAACAAATAACACCAAGGCTAAAACTGAGAATAGTAAAATGAAATTTCTCAACATTACAGGATGATGCAGAAACGTGGACATTAGACAAGAAAACAGAACAGAAAATTGAAGCCTTTGAGATGTGGATTTATAGAAGAATTGGATGAAAAGAAAAGAAAACAAGAGACAGAGCGGAATAGCTCTGCATTGCAGCCAACCTTTGATGATGACATATATAAATAAAGATTGGTTTCACTATAGCTCTGTAACAAATACTGGAAACATTCACGCATATATATATATATATATATATATATATATATATATATATATATATATATATATATATTCAACATAATTTGGAAAGCAGAGAAGGTACCTCATAAGAGGAAAAAAGGAATCATTGTTAAGGTCCCAAAAAAGGGCAATCTCAGAGATAGTAACAACTGGAGAGGTGTGACACTTTTGTCAGTTGCCTCAAAGTTATTCTGCAAGATCATCATGAATAAAATAAAGGATTCAATAAAAACTAATGTGTTTAAACAGGCTGGGTTTAGAAAAGTGAGAAGCTGCAGTGACCACATTTATACCCTACGACTTATATTGGAGGAACACGTTGAAAAGCAAAAACCTTTTGTACTTAACTTCATGACTTCAAAAAAGCATTCAGAGATTCTTTGTGGAAAATTCTGAAGCAATATGGCTTACCATCAAAAATCATAAATATTATCAAAGACATATATGACGGTTACACATATGCAGTTCGTACAGAGGAAGGACTGAGAGAATGTTTTTCAATAGAACACTGGGGTTAAACAAGGATGTATTTTATCGTCCTTGTTATGGACTTCATAATGAAGAAATGCTGCATTGGTAACAAAGGCATCAAATGGATACAAGGAGACCATTTGGAGGACCTCGACATTGCTGAAGATATAGTCCTCATTAGCAGTCAGATAAAAACGATGCAGGAAAACACAAATGAACTATCATCAATAGCCTGCAAAATTGGGCTTGAGATCAATCATTAAAGGACTAAAGTCTTTTAAAAACCTTAATTCCAACAGATGACAAAATATACATGGTAAACAAACCAATAGAAGACATCACTTTAATGAAAAGTTGTGGAAAACAAAACTCATCAGCACAAACACAAAACTTAGACTATTCAAATCAAACATACTATCAACCCTTACATATGGATGTGAGAGCTGAAAAACAACAAGAGACATTGAAACAAAGTTGAACGCATTAGAAGATAAATGTCTAAGGAAAATACTTGGTATAGCATGGAACAAATTCAAAACAAACAAGGAAATTAGAGAAATCACCAACCAATATCTTCAGTAATCAAGAAAAGAAGATGGCCATATGTTGGACAAGTGATGAGGAGAGATAATAACCGAACAATAAAGCAAGCCCTCATGTCGGAAACAACAGGTAAGAGGAAAAGAGGCCAACCCAGAGAGACATTGAGAAGAACATTAATCAGAGAGGCAAGAGCAGCCGGAATTGGCTCCCTCAGTGAGATAGAGTTACTTGCACAGAACAGAGACAAAGAGCGAGATTTTATAAAAGATATTTACAAGGATTGAAAACTGCTAGAATAAAAATTTAGATAAGAGAAAGAGTATCTGGGTCTATGACCTATGGGCCGGCTATGGCTCGAAAGGTCAATATAACAAAGATATATTGTTATATTATTACCTTTGTGGGTCTCACAAAGGGCTTCGGCTCAGTAAATAGAGATGGGTTCTACAGGGTGCCAGAAAGCATAGTATACCCACCTAAATTACTTCAGCTGATTATGTCCTTTCATGAAAGCTAAAATCTACTTTGATGGGAGTACAGTAGAATCAACAAGAGTGAAACAGGGATGTGTCCACATCCCCACCCTTTTTGGTATATTTTTTGCTGCCCGTCTAAATTATGCCTTCAAAAACAGCTAAAAAATTATTTACATTTGCACAAGATCAGATGGCTCACTGTTCAACGTAGCACGACTAAGGGCAAAAACAAAAACAAATGTTGCCCTACTTAAAAAACTTTTACTTGCTGATGATGCAGCCCTAGTCGCTCATAGTGAAGCCACCCTACAATTGCTAATCAACAACCTGGACAAAGCATGTAACTTTTCACTGTTTTCAGAAAACAGTAATAAAAGTCAGGGCGACATCAAACCTCTATTAATCACTTTAAAAGATTGTCCACTAGAATCAGTTCAGAAATTCATGTATCTTGAACCCACAATTACACAAATCACTTCTCTTGAAATAAACAGCCGAATTGGTAAGGCAGGTACGACTTTCGGTAAAACTCACAGAAAGGGTCCGGAACAACATGAAACGAACACTAAAGACCAAACTCTTAATATATCAAACTTGTGTGCTTAGCACACTAATATTCAGAATGTTTTTTCTCATTACATGAGATAAATTTATAAAAGAAAAGACTGGCATCAGTTCCCCATTTACACAGATATATTTTCAGATGCCAATAATTGTTTTGTTCTTTCCACCATTCGATTCAGAATAGCTTGTGCACAACAGAAATGAAATTACTACAATCATGTAACTGACAGTGATGCAACAATCTGGAGGCGGTAACAAAATGAAATGGAAATGCTAGAATGTGCTAAAGTGTTAACAAAATGAGATGGAAACACTAAAATGTGCTGGAGTGAAAGCATGAAATGTCCCATAAAATATTACAATGCTTTCAATTTAAGATACACTTGTCTAGGATTAACTTGTTTCAATTTTGACATAAATTTGCAGTCATCAAACTTAGATGCGGCACAAAAAGGGAGATAATATCACCTAAAACTATATACGCCAGATTACAAAACAAAGACTGTAAACAATGGAACAATGATAATTAAAATAAGCAACAATTAGCTCACCTCACATGCCAGACTTTCTCTGAGCTCATATTGGTCTGAGAAGACAAATCTGCCTCCTTCAGCAAGTCAACGGCAGCTGCTATATCCACAGTGCTATCTAGACTCACAATAACCTGACAGCAGATCATTTAAAACCAGTTACAATTAGGCAGTTCCATCAAATTCCTTTAAGATTTACTGCTTGGATCTGGATATTTAATACATCACATAATTTTCTTCTTTGTCACTGATATCCACGAAACAAAGTATCACTACACACATAGGACACATAGGTTGCTATGGGTATGGAAAAGTTATGAGAATGTTTGAACACCCAAGACTTGCTGTTGATCACCATTAACCAAACTCAGCAAGAGTTTTGCAAGAAACTGAAACATGGTTGTTCTGTATTTTTTGTATACTGCATTGTATATTGATTTCTCTGTATTTATGGTGAGTCCAAAGTCAAAACAGACCAAGAGAATCAGTCCTCATATTACAGATTGAGTCCTGAATGAGCATTGAAAACACACTGTTGGCAAACAACAAAAGTTTTCTGAAGATTTGTGATTTTGTTTTTTTGCTGATGAAACAATTCACCACCACTATGGCCAGTATCTATACTAAACACATAAAGAACAAGACAAAAGAATTTTGGGGGCATGTTAAAAGACACTGTGTACTAAAAGTAATATTGGAAGGGAAAATACAGGGTAATTGAGGCAGACCAAGGCTAGCATGAAACATCAAAAGATGGTCAGCCTATGACAATCTGCACCATCAAAGCAAGAGACAGAGCAGAACGGCGCTCCATGGTAGCCAGACCTTCGATGCGGAGACGGCACTCAATGATGACAATGATGGCTAGTATCTAATGTTGAAGTCCTATCCTTTACAAGAGTCACCAGGACTGCTGAAAACATGATGCCAAATCCTTCATTGACTGCATCTGTGACAGGAAAGTGAACTGTCTGGCCTGCATCATGCATATGATGATACATTCAGCCAGGCCATTTGACTGTTTCAAATGTCTTTGCCTAATTGATGAAAGCCAAGGCACAGTGCTGTTCTTATATCAAAAGTTTACAAGTGGACATATTTCATCATCAAGTTGCATTCACCACAGCCCAGCCCGTTTGAACCAATCTGTCTCTAGCCAGATCTCCCACTTCTTTTGTGATGTTCATGGTCTCCTTGATCTCTTGAAACTGACTTCTTGGTCTGTCCCTGTTGCATCGCCCAGGAACCATGCTTTCCATCATTGTTCTTTCCAGCATGTTGTGTCTTTTGACATGGCCTTAGTATTCTGGCTCATCATGAGAAGAGGAAAGCTGGAATACTTGGTTACAACTGGCAAAATAAAAGGAAAGAGAGATCGCGGACGACAAAAAGAGATAATACTGGATAGCTTGGTGTCATGGCATGGAAAATGGTCAACAACAGAACTGATACGATGCACTGTAGATAGAAGATTGTCGAAGGACATGATCGCCTAAGCCAACGCAACCGTTCTGTTGTTGTCTTCACTTGATTGAATGAATGACCGTCTAAAATTTATTCTGTAACCACTGCTGCCTGGATCACTGGGTCAATCTTCCCCAGCACACCAGCTGCACACCCCCGCTGCTACAGGCCTCCTATCATGAATGACAGACTGACCCGTCAGCTTGATCAGTCACTGTGACCACACCACAGCCGGCCTAGCTGTCTGCCTGGTGTCGTAATCGTACTCCGTGCTGTGAATCTCGCATACAACTTGTTCGTTCATCGCAACTCTGTGGCGATTACCTCACTGTCAACGCATAGCAAGACCAGTACTGTGTAAAATAATGGTAACTTTATTGATGCACACCGCCTCCACTCGATCACTCTGGTGATCCAGCAAGAATTGTCACCTCCATAAAATCATACAATGTTCATTTATACTTATATCATGAAAAAACTGTATATCACAAAGTTACACATTTCACCACGCCAGCAGTTTTTTGTCTGCTTGCTTTTCACTTACTTATTCTCTTTCTTGCCCGCTTCATGCATGGAAGAATCTAATAGTGAACATACACTTTATTACTCATTAGCAGCCCTGTGTCTGCCACCTCTTACCAACATTATGTCTTCTTCCACGCTCCACACTTGGAAAACTTGATCAGTGCACACAAAAACTGTTACTTGTCAGCAGTCCTGTGTCTGCCAACTTATTAATGACATTATCTTCTCTTTCATGCTACACACTTGGAAAACTTGATCAGCGCACACACAAACTGTTACTTGTCAGCAGCCCTGTGTCTGCCAACTTATTAATGACATTATCTTCTCTTTCATGCTACACACTTGGAAAACTTGATCAGTGTACACACAAACTGTTACTTGTCAGCAGCCCTGTGTCTGCCAACTTATTAATGACATTATCTTCTCTTTCATGCTACACACTTGGAAAACTTGATCAGTGCACACAAAAACTGTTACTTGTCAGCAGTCCTGTGTCTGCCAACTTATTAATGACATTATCTTCTCTTTCATGCTCCACACTTGGAAAACTAGATCAGTGCACACAAAAACTAAAACTGTTTTAAGTTAGTGAAAATCAGACTGGCTAAAGCAGCAATGTCTTTCAGAAGCCTTGAAAAGTTGTGGAAATCAAAACTCATTAGCACAAACACAAAACTTAGGCTATTCAAATCAAATGTACTATCAACCCTTACGTATGCGTGTGAAAGCTGGAAAACAACAAGAGATATAGAAACAAAGTTGAACGCATTCGAAAATAAATGTCTAAGGAAAATACTTGGTATAGAATGGAACGAATTCAAAACAAACGAGGAAATTAGAGAAATCGCCAATCAACCACTAATATCTTCAGTAATAAAGAAAAGACGATGGTCATACGTTGGACATGTGATGAGAAGAGATAATAATCGAATAGCAAAGCAAGCCCTCATATGGGAAACAACAGGTAAAAGAAAAAGAGGAAGACCCAGGGAGACACTGAGAAGAACATTGATGAGAGAGGCAAGAGCAGCAGGAATCGGCTCCCTCAATGAGATAGAACTGCTTGCACAGAACAGAGACAGATGGCGAGATTTGATAAAATATCTTTAAAAGAAAACTGCTAGAACAAAAATTCATATAGGAGAAGGTGTATCTTGGTCTACGCCCTATGGGCCGGTTACGGCTCGAAAGGTCAATAGATAGATAGAAGTTAGTGAGCCTCTTACTCACCATTTCAGGAACAACGTGTGCATTCGTCCTGCCTTGTTCCTAGCTGAGTCAAACAGCAGTACTAGAACATTGGTGACTATTCACCACGACTTAAAGCTCAGTGAATTCACTAACAACTGTCCCTGATCACAGTGGTGGGCAACTTCTCCGGCCCATGGATACTTAACACTATCACTAAACAACTGTATATTCGGGTAACCACTGGTGTCCTAACTGAAAAATGGACAACCTTGTCGTTCAAGGACTGGCAGCCAACTGGCTCGCATAACTAAAAAACAACTATTTACAATACTCTTTTAAAGGTTGTTAGCCAAAAGAGGCTAATGCCTTTCGGCTGGACCTCTCTACAGGCCACCGCTGGATCAACACTCATTATATTTTTCCCTATATTTCCTTCTGCCTCTCATTACACGTGACTCTCAAGAATTGCAAGAGAGTCACTTAGTCCCCGTAGCTCATGTCACGTTCCCCCTTTCTCTCATCCACCTTTCACTCTCTCTACCTGATTTGTTACTTACCCTTCTCCCCTTATTTTCCTCACTCCTTCCCGCTATTCTCTTTTGTCATTCTCTCCCCTCATCTATCCTCTTTCTTTCTTCCTCTCTCCCTATTACACCAACCGGTATGACACATGATGATGATAGTATTCTGATTTCCTCTGTAGAATGGTGTTTATAAGTCAGTTCTTTTTAATTAATGTCTAAGTTTTCATTGCTCTTTTTCATGATTGAAGGTATCTTAAGGATTTTTCGGTAGCATTTTGTTTTGAATGAATACATTTACTTCCTTGCTGTTTGCAAGATTGTCCATGATTCCCAGCCACATGATGCTATTGAGAAGATACATGCCCTCAGTAATTTCAATTTTAGTGCCTTGCTGGTATTGTGCCACATAATATTATTGGTAGTTTAATGTTTGTGTTGCTAATACTTGGTATAGCGTTGAATGAATTTAAAACAAATGAGGAAATTAGAGAAATCAGCAGGAATCAGCTTCCTCAATGAGATTGAGTTGCTTGCATGAATCAGAGACAAATGGTGAGATTTGATAAAATATCTTTTCAAGGATTGAGACTGCTAGAAAGAAAATTGAGAAAAAGAGAATCTGGCTTATGCCCTATAGGCCGGCCACAGCTTGAAAGGTGATTAGATAGGTAGATAGAATCTTCTTTAGATCTCTTTCTGGCAGTCTCCATTGTTAGTTACTACAAATTCCAGACACTCATAATTTGTTAAAATTTTAAGTTCTTCACTGTTGATGATTTTGGATTGACCTTTTGTTCTTGATCTCTCAACAGTGTGCAATCAGTAGTTTGCCATTGCTTTCTGATCATTTTATGCTCTTGTTGTGTCCTCAGCCCAATACCAGGCCGCTCCAACCCCCCTTTCAAGACTGCCCCCAGACATATTTATTAGTAGAAAATAAGAGAATTTATAAACTGTACTTATAAACATAAACTCATTTAGATCTGAAAATTAAAACCGTGAACTTTCAAAACTTAAAAAAAAATCCTTAGGCTGTATCTCAAAACTACATACCCAAAGACTGTTTAACAAAATTGTTCGTATTTGAAGCTATGCCCATTTCTTGGTGAGACAATCTTTTTAACCTCAGTCATCCAGGTTTTATCAGACCACAAAAGCCATTTAAAATGATAGTGAAAATGATTTCCTTTGGTTCTCCTGAGATTGACATGCTTGTCTCCTGCGTGAAATTGTTTGTTGGGAGTTAAGATTTTACTTCTTTGTTTCTATTAAGCAAAATCACATTGGCTTTGACGTCATGGGTTTCCTTTACATAAATAGTCTCTTGTGTGAATCTCATTCAGTAAATATCCATTTGTTTCTATGACACATCACTCATAAGATCATTTTAACCTTGTTGGTCATCAGTGTTTGAGAAAACTTCCTTGACGTTTGTTTTCATAGTTTTGTTTCTGGTACCACCCATACATTGACTAATCAGTCTTAATCTGAGTGGGCTTAATGGTCAGTCACTAGTAATTGCATAGCTTTGTTCCAGCGTCTGGCATTATGTCAGAAGCGGTCACTCCACTGTGTCTAAGTTGTCTTTGAAGTTCAAGATAAAAGCGTCAGTTCAGTTAGAGGCTTACTGCCCTAGAATCATTTCACTGTGACATTGTTTTGTGTCTTCTTTAACCACCAGTTTTAAATCAAATGAACCATTTTCCCCGATGAGGTCTATGTAAAAGCCATTTGAATATAGTCAAAGGCATTATAATTTGTTAAATTTCCTGAATACACTGTTACACGAATACATGCCTATTCTGTACTTCCATCTTATGGAAACTATAGAACATGTAGAAAAGATGGACTTATCAATCCGATATCCACAATTTAAAAAATGATATTATTGGTCTTCTGTCAATTGAAATCACAGGGGAGTCTCGCGGACCACATCTGGCCTACAGGCCAAGGGGTGGTCTTTGCGGCACAAGGATGGCACAGATAACAGACGTGCAAACCACAAGATGACATGGGTGAATAAACAGGAACTAAACACTAGATGAATAGGTTGAACAAACAGAAAATAACCACTAGATGAATTGGATGAACAAGCAGAAAATAACCGCTAGATGAATTGGATGAACAAACAAAAAATAACCGCTAGATGAATTGGATGATCAAACAAAAAATAACCGCTAGATGAATTGGATGATCAAACAAAAAATAACCGCTAGATGAATTGGATGATCAAACAGGAACTAACCACTAGACGTGGAGGATAAACAACAGTCTTTCTTCTGGCCTCAACGTGTTGCACTCTCCCATCAACATGAATCTTATTGGCCTGAATATGAAAGAAAAAAAATGTGTCATCTCATGCAGACCAGAAATTATATTGTCTCTTTCAGACCAATGCAGTTATTTATAAGTAAGAGTATCAGGTCAGCAACATGATAATGATGGCACAAACCCAAGTGGTTGCAGCACACAAGACTTTGTAACAATGTAACTACAGCCCATGACATTTAGAACTAAATTATTCTGATTTTCCTTGGTTACAGGCCAACAAAACATTCAGTGCACACCAAACATGTCCATAGAACATTATCTTATGACCACAAGTAGCATGACGATGGACATGTTCGATTTAATGCAAAACGATGGTATAAATGGGGGCTGATGAGGTGATCAGAAATAGATTGATGACACACCTCGGAGTTTGATCGTTTTCAGGACCACGTGATAATAAAATCCAGCAAAGGATTAGCCGCCTAGATGCGTTCAAGTTCATTTTGCATTAAATTGAACATGCCCATTGGCTTTACAAGGATTGAAAACTGCTAGAATAAAAATTTAGATAAGAGAAGGAGTATCTGGGTCTATGCCCTATGGGTCGGCTATGGCTCAAAAGGTCAATAGATAGATTGTCATGGTACTCATGGTCATAATATATGCACAACTGTCTTCCTTGACTATTCTGCCTGCCAAGCATGCCCATGCACTCCTTTTGTGTCATATTACAGATCCATCTGTATAAATGACCACATATTTCTCATCTGTGTAATCCCAGATGAGACTGTTGACCTCCGCATTGACCATGACTGGGTTCTGTTCCCTACATTTCCTGTTGAGTGGGACAAAACATAAGAATATGCCCCTGAATGATTCAGGCACCGGTATCCACTCCTCACCAGCATATTGGTAAGCCCACAGACCTGTTTGATGACATCTTCTGCCCACCCATGATTTGCCTCTTTTTAGCCTGACACCATTCCACATGTTGAGCTCATGGTGCAATGGATGCTCTTTATCTGCACTTATCTTCAGGTATGCTCATGCCCTCCAGATCTCGATTCTGTTGTCAATGGTTGGAAAGTCATGAAGATACATCACTGCTACACAGGGAATGTCCCTCGTACACCCCAAGATAATGTGTATAGCTTCATTCTGTATTTATCTCCACACTGTCAATTTGTCTTGTACTGATAGTAAGAATTGCCAGGCATACTCAATTGGTGCGAGGACTAGTACCTGGAACAGAAGGGTAAGTACCCTCAGCTCGATGTTGGCAGCTGCCATGACCTTCAAGGTGGCTAATCCTTTGCTGAATTTTGATATCACATGGTCGATCACAATCCGAGGTATGTCATCACCCTGTCCCTGGTCACCTCATCAGGTCCCATTTGCACCACTGGTGTTTCTGTGTTAAAGATATAATTGTTAAGGGAGAACCATGCAGCTGATGCTTTATTAGGATTAACTAATGCACCTGATACTCCACACCAGGAAGTGACGTGATCGAGTTCGTTTTGCATGATGGAACCGATTTCCCTCCTGTCTCTTCCCTATCGATATACCAGAATATCATCAGCAAAAGCCATAGTTCTTCCCCTCCCATCCAGCTGTTGTTCCGTGATCGTTATTGTGTACACGTTAAATATAACTGGTGACAATGGTGAGCATTGTAGCAGCCCTGGAAATATGGATGTTAGCTAGGATGACCAACTTCCACATCTGAGTATCACCTTCCTCTGAGGTGCAGTGTTCCATGTAATGAGGAAGGGGTGCCCCGTCAGTTTGAGGAGCATGTGCATGAGATATTCAAATGGTACCCTATTGTATGCATTCTCCAGATTTATAGCAGCAGCACATGTCTCCTCTTGTCTGTGGAAGTCTTCAAAGATGTCATAGGAAAACTGCTGCATTGAGCCCAGTCTCTTTGTTATACACATAACCTCTAAAAGTGGGTATGTTTGCGTGTATCTGTTGAATGTGACAGGTGAGGACACGGGCAACTATTTTCTCCAGTAGCCTGTCCACAGTGTTCTGCACCATGACGATTTTGTAGGCACTGATCTGAGAGTGATCCTTGTTTGGCTTTGGCCAAAATTAGCCGCAAAACAAATACTTTGTATATCATAGAATGAATTCAGGACAAGTGCAGAAATAAGAGAAATGGCAAAGCACCCAACAATATCATCTATAATCAAGAGATGAAGGTGAGCATATTGCTGCCCTAAAAACTTCAAGCAACAACAGCAAACCTGGCCTGTGATAGCTAGTCATTGTGGTAGAGTTAAATTTTCTTTTTTTTTTTTAGGACTCTCACCCAAAGCAGGATTCTAACTCTTGCTCCTAAGACAGCCTCAACCATCTTCATGTAACGCTGTTGTACAGTTTCTGATGCTGCCACCTCATCTTACAATGAATCTTTGGGGGAGCAGAAGTGTCTGCGACCTGTGGTCGCAATAGCAGGGTTGGCGCACGCACCATCAGCTGACCAAGACCTAGCAGTTCTACCCCTCGTGGTCTCCCCTGGTAACAGTCTGCGCCAAATCAGACTGGCTAACAGAAGCTAGGATTGCAGTGTTCCATGTAGTGGTGGTTGTTACTGATATAGAGGGCCCAGTATTGCAGTACCTCTGGGCTGGACTAGTAGTTTCCCAGCAAAGCCTGGGATAGATGAACTCCAACCTCTCCAGTAAGAGCCGGGAATGTCAAGAAAGCCATTACGACTCACCACATCTTATGAGTCAAAGGGCAACCTGCCCGCATCAACTCATGGCAATCCAACAACAACAACACAATCTTTCTCAAGTTACACGCCGATCTCCTCTTTTTAAAAAATTAATGAGCACTGTTTGGTATTGAGATACAAGACATTTTTCCAAAGTAGGCAAATAATTTCATTTGTTGTCTACATTAGCTGTTCAGAATTGCCTTAGTATAAGGCTTTCTCTTAGGTGAATAAGTGTCACTGAAATATTACAATTTTGGTGCATTTTAAAAAATTATGTAAAGATATGTCAATTTCAATTTCCCACACTTAATTTTTAAAGAAATTTGGCATTTTCCTTAAAAAAAAAACTAGTATTAAACAACACAAGCGATGTTTACATACTTTTGCTTTAAATAAGTGTGAATTTTTACACCACAGAAACAAATATTTCTACACATGTAATATTGCCAAACCATTTTCCAAACTTTAGAGCAATAAAATAAAATATATAATTAAATAGTTCAAGAGAAAACACAATCTAGCTAACTGGATTTGAAGTATTTCGTTTAGACTTATAACACAAGTCTCTACATGTGTTTATTTTTCTTTGACCACTTTATTTTTGTTGTCCTTGTACATTATAATGCAAAAGGATTTCTCCACAGCTAATTAACCAATCAATTCTCATGAAACCTTGTAGAAGAGGGAGGAGTGAGAGAGTAGAGGAAGAAACAAAGACAAGAGAACAAAGTCAAAGAGAAAAAAGGAAAAAGACATTAAAACGAAGCCACAATAAAAATAAGGAGGATGGGTCGAAATCCACGGGAAAAACATGAAGACCAGGTCCAGAAGTGAGTGGGTAGACAGGCGCATAGGTGTAGAAGGGGGAGGAATGGAGAGAATAGAGGAGTAAACAGACGAGAGAACAAGGTCAAGGAAAAAGACATTAAGACGAAGTCAGGAGAAAAATGAGACTATGGGTCGAAATTCACGTGCAAAACGTGAAAGGCCATGTCCAGAGGTGAGTGGGCAGACAGACGCGTAGGAAGTCAATTTTGATTGGCTGACAAGATCCAAATTTAAGAGGTAAACACAAAAGATTGAGAAGCACTTGGATAGAAGCACTTGGAGAAATGTAGTCGGCAGAGCACATGCGCTCGTTAGGAGCCGGGCGACCATGCGGTCGGCCCATAGGGGGGGCTAACCGTAGCCTAGTAGAATTAGATTAGAACGTGAGTTAGAATAATATTTTTGACTTTGATACCGAACACTAGATGAGACTTTGGAGTTGGCAGGGAGTGACGATCTAGAGTCATAACACCAAGCAAGGATAATAGAATGTTAGCCAGCAAAGAACACGCGATAGTTAGGAGATGCAGAGACGAGTGAAGAACAGTTAGGCGGACCGATTAGTAAGTAGCACTATTAAGAGACAGTTAGTAACGAGTACCAAGAGACAGCTGGGCCGGGTGAAGTAGATTTAAGGCGGGCCGTCAATGGGGACGGTCCACATGTAGTTTAGATGCGAGTATGAATATGTGTGGAGTCCAGAGACAAGTGTTAGGGCGATAGAATGAAAAAATTGTAGAGTGCGTACTAAGTGTGTAAACTGCCATATCCAAAGTGTAACGAGAGTCCGTTGTGACAGAATTAAAAGTTGGAACAAACTCTTATACCCAATGCATTGTTATATATTCTATCTATTGACCTTTCGAGCCGTAACCGGCCCATAGGGCGTAGACCAAGATACACCTTTTCCTATATGAATTTTTGTTCTAGCAGTTTTCTTTTAAAGATATTTTATCAAATCTCGCCATCTGTCTCTGTTCTGTGCAAGCAGTTCTATCTCATTGAGGGAGCCGATTCCTGCTGCTCTTGCCTCTCTCATCAATGTTCTTCTCAGTGTCTCCCTGGGTCTTCCTCTTTTTCTTTTACCTGTTGTTTCCCATATGAGGGCTTGCTTTGCTATTCGATTATTATCTCTTCTCATCACATGTCCAACGTATGACCATCGTCTTTTCTTTATTACTGAAGATATTAGTGGTTGATTGGCGATTTCTCTAATTTCCTCGTTTGTTTTGAATTCGTTCCATTCTATACCAAGTATTTTCCTTAGACATTTATTTTCGAATGCGTTCAACTTTGTTTCTATATCTCTTGTTGTTTTCCAGCTTTCACACGCATACGTAAGGGTTGATAGTACATTTGATTTGAATAGCCTAAGTTTTGTGTTTGTGCTAATGAGTTTTGATTTCCACAACTTTTCAAGGCTTCTGAAAGACATTGCTGCTTTAGCCAGTCTGATTCTAATTTCTTTGCTCGTATCCCCTTCTCGATCAATGTGACTTCCAAGATAGATGAAGTGATCGATCTCTTCTACTGGTTTGTTTTCCATGTATATTTTGTCACTTGTTGGAATTAAACTTTTCATGACTTTTTATATATTACACAGTTATAATTATCTAGCCTAGCATCAACCCTCAGGGATGAATCATAACAACAATTAAGTTGTCACGGAACCACAACGTGAAACAGTCATCCCAACAACGAACCAGAAGTACGACAGTGACCAGACAAGGTCAGGGCTGAGACGAACGCCAGGGAGCACGAAGGAGTGTTGGCCTGGTTGTAAACACGAGCAGCGCATTCCAGAGGAGGGAGATCACGCAAGAGACTGACCGGTCGGTGAAGGCCTCCAGTAAAGTAAACAAAGTAACAATCGATATATATTGACACAGCATGCGAGCAGAACACGCATCATCAGCTGTACATTCAGCTGACGAAAGCCCTGCTGCCCACAACGCGATTACGACATATCGCAAGGATAGCGTCACAATAACCAAAATAAACTCTCACACGGGTACAACCTGGCAAATCTGAAGGATTAAATAATTCTAAGTTACCATATGACGTTATCCTCCCCAGATCTCCTGGGTAGTGAAATCGATGTCCAGGTATCTCAGATAATGGCAATAAACAGGAGGTCCCGCATGCACAGACACACATTAAAGCTTTGGCAGTTAAAATCTAAAAGAGTTGGCCACATATATGGCCTCTGCCTGGATAAAATTGTCAACCCAAAACATTCTCACACTGTGGATCCCAGGCCGTGCTACAGAGTTCATGCACATAGGCCAGGCTTCTCCTGGGATTTTCTCAAGAAATATATTGGAGCACCTATGGATTAGTCCAGTGTGCAGTGATGATCGTTACAACAAACAAATTTGTATTCAGTTCTGTGTTGGTTGATAAGTCTTCTTATACCCCACTAAGTTTCTCATTTCTGGCTGCCCCATCTAACTCCCATCTCTGGTTGGGACTCTGGGGGACTGGTTGGTCTCGAGGCAAGACGCCAGCCTCGAAACAGAGATATTGTGGGTTCAAATCCCAGCTGAAGCAGTTGGGATTTTTATTTGTGACTTCTCTCTGCAGCAACCACCCCTGGTCTCAGCAGCGAGGCCTGGCTTGAAACGTCAATTACTCATCGACTGAAAAAATATGAGTACCTAGGAAGATGGAGTTATCTGCCTGTGCGACGAGGGACCCCTGTGCACATGGCTGACAGGGAAAAACGGATTAACACACAATATTCAGTTCCTAGCCTATAGGGACTTCGTCAGAGGTAAAAGCTGGCGAACGAAAAAAAAAAAAAACTCCCATCTCTTACATTCGAAGGAGTGACATGAACTCATGGTTGTCAAAGTCCTGTGCCCTTCCCACATCTCGGAGGGCACTGATGATATCCGCTCAATCCATTGGTTGACAGCCTTCAACGACAACGCAGCTAGCCAACCTGTCCGCTCTTTCATTTCCCCGTACTCCCACATGTCCCGGGACGTAGACCCTGTGTATTTTTAACTTCTGCAATGACTCCACCATTGCATGCATACAAAGCCCGCCTCCACTTTTTTTATCATGCTCATCAAATCACTCAGTATGCAGGCGCGGGTGTAGCCTTGTGACTCCAGTAACCAGATGAATGCTCTGGTTACTGCCATCACCTCCTGAGAATTTAAGCACAATATATAGCCTACATATTTCAAGGCCCATATTATGAAGGTAACATTAAAATAGGAGCCAGTAGTGGGGTGTGATAAATACTCCAAGGTATGGTGACAGCTTTACAAGGATGTAACACAACACAATATTGACATTTTGGCCTGAGGCCTTCTTCAGAATACAGAGACAATGACAACAAATGGTGAAGCACAATTATCCATAACTACATGTTGGATGATCAGGTGAATGGAGAGGTGGACAGAGGAAGGAAAGTAAGATGTTGAAGTAAGAAAGGAGGCTGCACGAGGGGGGTAGGATAAGCATCAAGATGTATAAAATAGAAAGATTAGAAAAATAAGGAAGAGCTCGAGACGTAAATAGTAAAAAGTGAATAATGTATCATCATTGTGTGCCCTCTCCACAACGAAGGTTGGCTACCATGGATCGCCATTCTACTCTGTTTCTTGCTTTGATGGTGCAGGCAGACATAGATTGACTTGTCCATCTTTTGATGTTACTCGTCCATGTTAGTCTTGGACTGCCTCTGCCTCTTTTGCCTTGTATTTTTCCTTCCAATATTACTTTTAGTAGGCTGTTGTGTCTTTTAACATGCCCCCAAAACTTCATTTGTCTTGTCTTAATTGTGTTCAGCAGTTCTCTTTCTATTTTCAGTTGTTTTAAAACTTCATCGTTTGTTGTCTTTTGTTTCCATCCAATTCTACCTATTCTTCTATAAATCCACATTTCAAAGGCTTCAATTTTCTGTTCTGTTTTCTTGTCTAATGTCCATGTCTCTGCACCATACAGGAATATTGAGAAGATGTAACATTTTGCCATTCTTAGTTTCAGCCCTGCTGATATTTGTTTTGTTGTTAGTATATTTTTCATGGCATTAAAATTACTTTTTGCCATACCTATTATTTTGTTTATTTCAGTTTTGCATTTTCCATCATTGGTTATAGTATGTCCTAGGTAGTTAATAGAATAATGTATCACAAAAACGTATATGAAAAGGGACTTAGCTTAAACACTAAGCTAAACTCGAATGAATGACTGTACCCGGAAAGCATCACGTGACGGAAGCACGCGGGTTGAGCAAGACAGGTGTCGTGGATCACCTCCGTATCACCTCTCTGCCTGGACTATACCATCTCTCTGTCCGCCTCTATTGATCCTCGTTCTACCCACCACTTCTCTGCTGATCTACTCCCAGTTTACCCCTTCCCTCTCTATTCTCTTGTAGTCACTACTTCTCTATACCTACTATTCCAGCACCCCCTTTATCCCGATGTCCTCCTTTATTCCTCTTCTAGGACCCTTTCCCCCCCCCCCCCCCCCCCCAAGTTCCATAATTTCCCTACTTCTTTACCTCTTGTTTGGATTACCCTCATGTATTGTCCTAGTAGATTTATGAGGCCACTTAACACCCCCCCCCCCGCTCTTTGTTTGCACGCAGACATTCCCCACTAGGGCCATTGTTTTGGGTTTCTATATTTCCTCTGGTCTTTGTTTACACAGCAGTCCGACTGATTTGTCATATCTTCTCCCCCAAACACCCTCCCCCCAGTTATCTAACGACCCCTGTCTTTCTCAACCCGTGTGCTTCCGTCACATGATGCTTTCCGGGTACAGCCATACATTCGAATTCCATCACAGCGGACAGACCAAGTGTTTAAGCTAAGTCCTTTTTATATATGTTTTATGATACATTATTCACTTTTTACTATTTACATCTCGATATCTTCCTTATTTTTCTAAATATTTCTATTTTATACATCTTGATGCTCATCCTACCTCCCCTCATGTAGCCTCCTTTCTTACTTCAACATCATCTTACTTTCCTTCCTCTGTCCACGTCTCCATTCACCTGATCATCCAACATGTAGTTATGGATAATTGTGCTTCACCGTTTGTTGTCATTGTCCCTGTATTCTGAAGAAGGCCTGAGGCCGAAACGTCAGTATTGTGTTATGTTCCTTCCTTGTAAAGCTGCCACCATACCTTGGACTGTTTATCACACCCCACCACTGGCTCCTTGCTACCAGCTTTACCGCAGCATTGCAATTATTTGCCAGTAATTATTTGAGCCACGTTTTAACACGGGGTTCTGATTCCCTGCATCACTCCCCCCAATCAATAACAGAACTACAGATCAGTGATTCTGAAAATGGATTCTGAAAAAAAAAAACAGGATTTACTGATGCACTATTCAACAGCTGGCAGAAAGGATGACAGAGAGAATTTGTACATAGCTTTCACTGAATTGGTAAAAAGCATTCGACAAACTAATTTACGAACAAATGTGGGGTATACAACATACGGAGTAGGCCAACATCTAACCAACCTTATAAAAGTCTCTAAATCAACAGCAGCTGCCCAGTAAGAACAGCAACGAGCTACACAGATCACTTTGAAGTTAGATCAGGAGTAAGACAGCAGTGACATACTATCTACCTTATTGTTTATTATTTACATGGACTACATATATAAGATAGCCAACCCATTGGAGACAGGATATTAAGGAGCTTCTATTTGCAGATTATAAAGGTACTAATACACAGAAAAATAGAGAACATTTAAACAGACTTAACAACACAGGCACTCAACAAAAAACACAACACGAAAATCAACAAAACAGAAGTCATGAATATTACAAAAGAGAAACATCAGCGTAACAATGGATGGCAGACAACTAAAACAAATGTTTGAATTTCAATATGTAGGAAGTCTATGGAGTAGAAACATGGACATTAGACAAGAAAACAGAACAGTAAATTGATGCCCTTGAAATGTGGATTTATTGAAGAATCGGAAGGAAAGAAAAGAAAACAAAATATGAAGTCTTAAAACAACTAAAAATGAAAAAAGAACTAACAATTCAAACAAGACAAATGAAATTTTTGGCCATGTTAATAGACACAGCAGCCTACTAAAAGTAATCTTGGAAAGGAAAATACAAGGTAATAGAGACTGAGGCAGACCAAGACTAACATGGATGAGTAACATCAAAAGATGGACAAGTCAGTCTATGACAACCTTCACCATCAAAGCTAGAGATAGTGGAATGGCAATGATGGGGAAGTCTAGTGACAAACGACAATTCACAAACAGCAGAATTAGACAAATCTTGTCATATCATTCAACAGCTATCACCACTATTGTCCAACAAGGAAATAACTCTAAAGGCAAAATGGGCACTCTACAATACAATCTTCATAAAAACGTTGAGCTACCAGTGTCAGACTTGGACCCTAGATGCAAGAACAATAAGAAAAATAACCTCTACTGAGATTAAATGCGTAAGACAAGTGACAGGAAAGAGTCTGAGAGATAAGATCAGAAATGAAGAACAGAGAAAAAAGCTAGGAATAACCCCAGCCATACAATATATAAAGAAACAACAGATAAAATGGTTTGGTCACGTGACAAGGCAGAAAGATCAAAACACAACACAATGAGTCTTCAATAAACACTGCGAGAACACCAGACTCAATGGCCAATCATAAAAGAGATGGATTGACAGAATATTAGAAACACTAGGAAGCATAACAGAATTAAGAGGCAAACAGAAGAGCAAAAGAGCGCAAATTATATCTCTCCTCAACGCTGAGAGGCAAAATGAGGAAGGAAAGAAGAAGCAATATGACTGCCTATTGTCCCCTGAGCATGTGGCCAGCACAACAGGCAAAATTAGATGGTCAAAAATGTAGCGCAGTGAATCTGACCAGAATCCAAAGGCGTATCCAAAATCTATCAATAGCATATCCCAGGGGATATGATTTTGTACATCAATATTAAATGCTGGTACCCCTTTACTATTCTTGTTATGTGCTGGTACCCCTTTAATATTCTTGTTACGTGCTGGTACCCCTTTACTATTCTTGTTATGTGCTGGTACCCCTTTAATATTCTTGTTATGTGCTGGTACCCCTTTAATATTCTTGTTATGTGCTGGTACCCCTTTAATATTCTTGTTATGTGCTGGTACCCCTTTAATATTCTTGTTATGTGCTGGTACCCTTTTAATATTACACTATTCCTGATGAAAGATGATATTGGATGATTGGTCACTAACTTGTGCACTAGCGAAAATATATAGAAATAAATTGGGCTGTGAGCTGTAATTAATGGGATAAAATAATATTCTAAACTCTCAGTAAGGGTAGCTGTGACCAAGCAATAGGGTAATGTAAGAATGAACATATAGCATATTTAAATGTACAGACAATAGTATTATCATAAGACATTTAATTAGAGAAAAATGTTATTGACTCAAATCATCTGAAGGTCTCATCTCTAAGGCTTTCTTTTATGGTCACTCCAGCTTCTTTTCTTAATCATCAGACCTCCAAGGCGATTAACTTCCATTTCTAATTTGTTGCATGTGACTGAGATTGACACAGGTAGTGTAAGGTCGAAATGAACATGCTTCCTTGTAAAGATTAGCTTCTTGTCCTAATATTTAGTCTGCTTTACATATCCAATGTATATTTCTTAACCCATTTTATCATTTTAAGAGAATGTTACTCTTAAATATTTGAAATCTGCCACATTCTTTTTTCTTCAAGCACTACAGCTATGCCTGTTAATCTCTTCCCATTGACATAACTTCAATGTTTAGTGCTAATTGACATGTTTGTTTGACATTGGGCCTTCATACACAGTGTACCAGCTCACTGATCTTAGATTTAGAGTCTGGGATCAATTCCCAGAAGTGGTGGAATTTTTCTGGACTAACAAGGCTCAGGTGTTCACCCTGTGTTATTTGGTCATGGAAAAATCTGGTCACTAACATTATATTCGCCATACATCTAGCAAGGAGGGAACCTTTACTGATTTGTTTTATAATCATCAGGAATAAAATATGTGGGACAGCAAAGCTAGAATTGACATGTGAATAGAGAAGATGCATGACAGTTGAAACCCATTGTGAAAACAAACTAGAATTGATATACAATTAGAAAAAAAAAACACTCAAGAGAAACATTACTGAGTAAGACACCGGCATGTTCTTACCTCTTGCCTCAAAACCTCTTTTATTTTCTTTTCCTTTGTCAGCTGCTTGACATTAGCTTTCCCTGAAGGAGAAAGAAATATATTTATGAACAATGAACACAAGTAGCAAGAAAGAAAGTCAACAAGAGGAACAGCTCTTTCAAATGTTATTGTCTGTATCTGCAAAGTTGTCTTTTCTATGGGGATGGGGACCGGTGAACATTTTTTTATATAGTTCTTTTTGGCCAGGGTACCATATATAGGACAATAGACAAGAAAATCACTGGAGTCTGTACAAATGTGGTTTTACAGAAGAGTTGAGAATACCATGGACAGCTATGAAGAATAATGAAACGTTTTGAAAGAGTTCAAAGCAAAAAGAGAGCTAATTTCAAATATTAGGAAGAAGCAATCATTATTTTTTGGCCATGTAATGAGAAAAGAACAACTGGAATATATTGTAACAACTGGGAAAATTGAGGGACAAAGAGATAGAGGGTAGCAGCAAAGAGAAAAGATACCAGACAGCTTATGAGAATGGCTTGGCAGAAGGTCAACAACAGAAATAATAAATAACTGTCGTGACCATCTTAACTTGCATCTCTTTCATCCGAAGTGACGTGGATTTTGTGTTTGACAAAGTTCTGTGCTCTTCCCACATCTTGGAGGGACATTAATGATGACGCCCGATCCATTGGTTGACCGTCCTCAATGATAGCGCAGCTAGCCAACCTGTCTGCTCTTTCATTTCCTATACTCCCGCATGTCCAGGGGACATCAGACAAAGGTTACCGTACATATTTTTTTTACTTCTGCAATGACTAACCATTGCATGCTACAGAGCCTGCCTGCACTTTTTTTTTATCATGCTCATCGAATCACTCAGTATACAGGCATGGGTGTAGTCTTGTGACTCTAACCAGCTGAATGCCCTGGTCACTGCCATCACCTCCAACATCATGCTACTTGTGGTCATGATGTATGCACCACTGTCTTCTTTGACTATTCTGCTCACCGAGCGTGCTGTAAATGCTCATGCACTTCTTTGGTGTTGTATTACAGATCCAACCCCACTGCCTTGTGGGTGAGACTTTTTAGTCAAAGGCTAGCGGAGTCAACCGTAAACAACCGACGGAAGGCAACAGAAAACCACCGTCGTAATTTCTTTGTATAATCATGAATCGCCACAACATTAGATATAATGACAACAACGTTAAGGGGAGTTCCCATGGAAAACCCTCGTTCGGTAGGGGATATCATGTGCTACAGGTGATACCTGATCGTCATCAAGCTACTGTAAGCAAAATAAAGATTAAACAAACTCTAAAGATAGGTACTTGGAATGTGAGAACACTCATGCAGAAGGGTAAACTAGAATATGGATGCGAGATATGGACAATAGGACAACAGACAAGAAAATCACTGGAGTTTGTAGAAATGTGGTTTTACAGGAGAAAGTTGAGAATACCATGGACAGCTAAGAAGAGTAATGAAGAGGTTCTGAGAAAGGTCAAAGCAAAAAGAGAGCTAATTTCCAATGTTAGGAAGAGACAATCATCATTTTTTTGGCCATGTAATGAGAAAGAGAACAACTTGAATATATTGTAACAACTGGAAAAATTGAGGGACGAAGAGATAGAGGGAAGCAAGGAGAAAAAATAACAGACAGCTTAAGAGAATGGCTCGGCAGAAGGTCAACAACAGAAATGATAAATAACTGCCGAGATCGAATGTTGTGGAGAGACATGATCACCTACGCCACTAGGCCCGGTACTTGATGATGATGAATAGATGACTGCATCTTTCTCATCTGCGCTATCGCAGAGGAGACAGTTAACTTTATACTATTGTTTATTCAATGACATGCATGTTAATGTAACTTTATACTATTGTTTATTTTATGACATACATGTTCTTCATGGGGCCTTGTTCTCTTTATAACAAAGACTACTTTAGTTCTGCATTCGAGGATACCTCTGCAAGTATTTTGCAGCAAAAAATATTAGGTGAAAATTCCCTGCTACTAATTTTAATATGAATGATATCTACAACAGCGGATATATACCAGACGACCTGCTAAAATCAATATTCATAGCCCTACCAAAGAAATCTGGTGCTACTGAATGCGATGATCATTGCACAATAAGCATTATGAGTCACATGACTAAGATATTACTAAGAATCATCATGCGAAGAGTGCGAAACAAAATCAGTCCAGAAATTAGTGATGATCAGTGTGGTTTTGTTAGAAATAAAGGAACAAGCAATGCCATATACATCACAAGATCTTTAGTAGAAAGAGCCTAAGAAGTGAAAACAGATCTATACCTATGTTTCATAGATTATACCAAAGCATTTGACAAAATAAAGCACCAAGAAATAATCAAAATTCTAGAAGGCATAAACGTAGATGGCACTAAGAATAATAAAGAACATGAACTGGCAACAAACAGCGGCCATAAGAACTGAAAATCAATTGAGAATGTTTCAACAAATAAAATAGGGTGTACGGCAAGGTTGTGTGCTGTCAAAGATTTTGTCTAATATGTATAATGAAATTATTTTAAGATCCATAAGGGGCGGCATACCTGGAATAACAATCAGAGGTCATAATATAAATAATCTAAGGTATGCTGATGATACAGTCTTAATCGCTCATCATCATCATCATCGAGTGCCTTCTCCGCAAAGAAGGTTGGCTACCATGGATCGCCATTCTACTCTGTTTCTTGCTTTGATGGTGCAGGCTGTCATAGATTGACTTGTCCATCTTTTGATGTTACTCGTCCATGTTAGTCTTGGTCTGCCTCTTTTACCTTGTATTTTCCCTTCCAATATTACTTTTAGTAGGCTGTTGTGTCTTTTAACATGACCCAAAAATTTCATTTGTCTTGTCTTAATTGTATTTAGTAGTTTTTTTTTAAATTTTCAGTTGTTTTAAAACTTCATCGTTTGTTTTTTTTTCTTTCCATCCAATACCTAATCGCTAAGAGTGAAAATGAGTTACAAAAAAAGGTTAGACATTATAGTGAAAGAAATGGAAAATAGAAGACTCAGCCTTAGTAGCAAAAAGACAGAAGTAATGGTAACAACAGAGAAAAAGACATCACCTCAGTGCAAATTAAAGACAAGTGGAACAATATTAAAACAAGTAAATGAATTTAAATATTTGGGAACTTTGCTAACCTCAGACAGAAGATGTACAAGAGAAGTGAAATGCAGAATGACTTAGGCAAAAGCAGCTTTCCAAAAAATGAGGAAGATACTGTGCCATCTATTTTTGACAATAGAAACAGGAAAAAGAGTTCTTAAATGTTATGTAGAGTGAGCCAGTCTTAACATATAGATGTGAATCATGGACAATAGGACAACAGACAAAGAAAATCACTCTGGAGTCTGTAAAAATGTGGCTCTACAGAAGAATGTTAAGAATACCATGGACAACTAAGAAGAATAATGAAAATGTTCTGAAAGAGGCCAAAGCAAAAAACGAGCTAATTTCCAATATTAGGAAGAAATAAAATAATAAATCATTTTTTGGCCAATACCAGACAGCTTATGAGAATGGCTTGGCAGAAGGTCAACAACAGAAATGATAAATAACTGTCGAGATCGAAAGTTGTGGAGAGACATGATCACCTACACCAGCAGGTCAGGCACTTGATGATGATGCTGCTTATATTTAAATGGGTGCTGAATTTAAAAATCTATGCATTGTTAAGATCAAATAGTAAATTTACTATTATAATATGGAAAAAAATCATTAAAAAAGTATAAATAATGCATTAAATAATGAATATTTTGAAAACATCATCATCATCCATTTTGAAAACAGCTATGAGTATTCTAATAATTCTTTCTCCCGACAGTAGGGTATTTCCTAAACTTTCACCTGACGTAAATAGTAACACATGCCATGGACATCTCCAGGAAATTGCTTTAAAGTGAAATTCCCGTAGCTAATTTCCGAGAATAAAATGGCGGTATTTTAGAAAAAAAATAATTTAATTTGCTAGATTCTAATTTATCAAAGTCCCTAAATAAAGGATTTTAAAAATTTATTTATTATTTAAATATAATAAATGTGTAAAATGTGAAAGTGATCTGCCAATTTATGTCTAAATTCATCATCATCATCGTGTGCCATCTTCGCAACGAAGGTTGGCTACCATGGAGCGCCATTCTGCTTTGTCTCTTGCTTTAATGGTGCAGGTTGTCATAGGCTGGTTTGTCCATTTTTTTATGTTACTCATCCATGTTAGTTTTGGTCTGCCTCTTTTACCTTGTATTTTCCCCTCCAGGATTACTTTTAGTAAGCTACTGTGTCTTTTAATTTGGCAAAAAATTGCATTTGTCTTGTTTGAATTGTGTTTAGTAGTTGTTTTAAGACTACATCGTTTGTTTTCTTTTCCTTCCATCCAATTCTACCTATTCTTCAATATATTCATTATTCATATTTCAAAGGCTTCATTTTCTCTGTTCTGTTTTCTTGTCTAATGTCCATGTTTCTGCACCATATAGGAATGTTGAGAAGACATAACATTTTGCTATTCTTAGTTTTAACCCTGATGTTATTTGTTTTGATGTTAATATGTTCTTCATTACATTAAAATTACTTTATGCCATTCCTATTCTTTTGTTTATTTCAGTTGTACATTTTCCATCACTGGTTATAGTATGTCCCAGGTAGTTGTTATTCTGAACTGTCTCCAGGTCTGTTCCTTCAATTTTGATATCCACTTGTAGGTTTTGAGTACTTTCTTTATTTATGATCATAGCTTTAGTGTTTTTGACATTCATATCTAGTCCATATTTTTTGCTTGTCATGTTTATGTCTAAATTATAAATAAATAATTAAATTGCAGGGATTATTATCTTAAAAAATAAAATCCATTGTACTATTGTACCATCATAGGTGGCCAACTCTAAATTTCCAGGCATGGACAACTGTCCAAAGGCAAATGGGCCCCATGATATTTCTCCCTTCTATGTTCCTCTTAATCATTTTAAGTAAGTCAAAATTAATTCATTTAAAAATGAATAACTTTTGTTCTAATTATTGCACTGACAAAATGAAAATGAAGGTATATTTGAATTTATAATAATTGTAAGGGCTATCTACCTATCACATGTTAAATTGTAAGTAATCATTATCATTTAAAATATCTTATAAGTCCCAACAAGAAAGGTCTCAGTCTGAATAGTAAGAAAACAGAAGTAATGGTTATATCGAAGAAACAATCACCACCATCATGCAGCATAAAAATAAATGA
This sequence comes from Megaustenia siamemsis, assembly GCA_032433765.1. Taxonomy (NCBI): domain Eukaryota; kingdom Metazoa; phylum Mollusca; class Gastropoda; order Stylommatophora; family Ariophantidae; genus Megaustenia; species Megaustenia siamemsis. The sequence continues at coordinate 1,490,874 of JAVIAB010000124.1, read as the reverse complement.
GACAAATCTGAAACAAGTGCAACGTTTCAAATACTTGGGCACAATAATATCAGACGGGAGATGCACCACAGAAATAAAAAGCAGAATAGCTCAGGCCAAAATGGCATCTCAGAAAATGAAAAATATCTTATGCAACAAATCTATGTCAATAAAAATGAGAAAGAGAGTTCATCGGTGCTATATAGATCCAATTCTGACCTATGGAAGCGAATCATGGACAGTAGACAAACAAATGAAAAGACGATTAGAGACCACAGAGATGGGATTTCTCAGAAGAATGTTGAAAGTTCCCTGGACAGCTAAAAAGACCAATGAGGAAGTTCTCAAAGAGGCCAACACAAAAAGGGAGCTCTTAAAAAACATCAGAAAGAAGCAATTAACATTTTTCGGGCACATCATGAGAAGAGGAAAGTTGAAATACTTGGTTACAACTGGCAAAAATAAAAGGAAAGAGAGATCGTGGGCGACAAAGAGAGAAAATACTGGATAGCTCGGTGTCATGGCATGGAAAACAGTCAACAACAGAACTGATACGATGCACTGTAGATAGGAGATTGTGGAGGAACATGATCACCTACGCCAACCGGTATGGCACATGATGATGATAAGTCCCTAGACTAAGACTGTTCACTCAGTTGGTCCTCCTTCTGGCATTTGACCAGCTTTCTTTGTGAGCGACGGGATGGATTCATTCCTACCATAGCTAAGTACTAAGTCTAAATTTTTATTACATTATAATTTTCTATACTTATATACTCTATTCCCACCTTTATCTATCTGTCATCATGTAGCCACATCCCTCCCTTGTTTCATTATTATTGATTATTTCATGTCTTGCCCCCTACTAAATAATGGTCCTTCTACTTCACCTTGACCTGCCTGTCCCTAGCCTAGCATCTTATAATATATGTAGGAATTGTATATTATAATAAATAATAATATTATTTCTGATCTGTTTCCATCGTTTGTTGTTTATTCTGAGTTATTCTAGTTTTCTGAAGAAGGAGAAGGCCGCCTGGGGGCCGAAAAGTCAGTATTTAGTTGTTCTTTTTATGTAAAGCTGTCACCATCCTCATTCACTTACCACCCGCTCACACCTTATACTACTTATATGTATATCACAAGTTAAGTTATATTTATCTTATAAATAAACCTTGAAACAAAATTAAAATGCACAGGACGTGCTATATAACAGTTATAACTATATATAAACTTAAACAGTTGACTGAGTTGATAACTCAAGATTGCCCGATCAGTGAGGTGAGATCACTCGTTTAGGAGAAATAATTTGGGGCACTAATCCCATAAATTGCCTAATTAAAATTTATATTGAACTTGAACCCACTACACTTTAACTTTACACTCAGTGTGAGTGTGTGGTGGTAGTTAGTGTCAGTGTAACTTAAGTAACTACTGTAACACTGACACGACACACACACTGTTTTGACTCAATTGACTGTGTGTGTTGTCGTTACTCCACACTGACTACATATTCATATTCCACCAATTTTAAACCGCTCAATGATATACTGATATATACTATAATATAAAATTACCGTGAGCTTCCCTTTTCATGTTTCTTTTGCTACGGTGTTTTCCATGGTTGTGAGATTTATTTTTCTGTTTGAGAGTGACCCGATGACTGCTACCACCTGCCATGCTTGTTGATTGTTGAAGTCACGACCGGATGAGCTTTGCCTCATTCAAATGGACTGGATGCGCTGTTTCGTACTTTATTTATTATACTTTATTATTATTACTATTATTATTTATATATATTTGCTATTGTTATTATTGTGCCCAAGTATTTGACGCGTTGCACTTGTTTCAAATTTGTCCTGTTTATTTTTATGCTGGTGATGATTGTTTCTTTGATATGACCATTACTTCTGTTTTCTTACTATTCAGATTGAGACCTTTCTTGTTGCTTTCTTTTACTATTATGTCTATCATTTCTTGTAGCTCATTCTCTGTCTCTGTTATTAAGACTGTGTCATCTGCATATCGCAAATTATTTATGTTGTGACCGTTGGCTTCAATTCCTTTTTTGTCTATTATTGATCTCATAATATGCTCGCTGTAAAGTAAAAACAAATCCGGCGACAGAACACAGCCTTGTCTGACTCCTTGTTTTATAAGTTGAAATTGTCCTGTTTGATTGTTAATTCATATTGCTGCTGTTTGTTGCCAGTACATGTTTTCTTATGATTGGCAGATCCTTGCCATCAATGTTTAATTTCTCTAGCATATTGATTATTTCCACATGCTTTACTTTGTCAAATGCTTACGTGTAGTCTATAAAGCACATATATAGATCTTTCTTTACCTCTATAACTCTTTCTATCAATGTTCTTAAGATGTATATTGCATTACTGGTGCCCTTTCCTTCCACAAATCCACATTGTTCCTCACTTATTTCTGGTTTTATTTGTTTCTTACATGTCTCATGATGATTCTTAGTAATATTTTAGTCATATGGCTCATGAGACTAATAGTGCGATGGTCTTCACAATCAGTGGCGCCTGACTTCTTCAGTATGGCTACAAAGATAGATTTTAGTAGATCTTCGGTATGTGTCCAGTGTTTTATATATGTCATTGAATACTTTTGTTATGACTTGTACTCCCAGCTCTCCTAATGCATTTATCTCTTCGATTGTTATATTGTCAGGACCTGGAGCTTTGTCTCTTTTCATGTGTTGAATTGCGTCCTCCACTTCACTCTGCATAATTGGTGGTCCTGTGTCTTTGTTTGAATTGTTTAACTCTGGTCTTTCATCATCATAGAGTTGACTGATATATTCTGTCCATCTTTCTATTGACAGATTCATAGAGAAAGAGAATACACGGCGAAAGAAAAGAAAAGAAAAAAATAACATTTCTAGGGACGCTGAAAAATCAATAGTCGACTATGACTGATGGAGGCTACTACTATTGGTCGTTTCAAATCTAAATGTTCACGATTAACATGAAATATCTCCTCTTTCCCTGCACTTACAAACTTGATTTTTTGCATCTGGTCTTGTTTTTCCAAGGTCCCACCGATTTCACAAAATTTAATGATGTAGGAAGTATGCTTCATCATGAAGCAGCACTTTCCTTTGATCTCAGTGAATTTACGGATCTTTTTGCTCCTGGAGAAAATAATTTACCGTACATTAATAGAAATCAGCTTCTCGGCATAGGCGTCTCTACACAACTTGAAAGTTGGAGGCGTTTATCAACTGTTTACTTTCTATTGTTTACTTTCTTTAAAATACTATGAGAATGTCAATGTTATAGCCTTTACAGACGGTCTAAAACAAATCAGCGTATAAACAGTTCCATTAATGAAAACTATTTAAACAATATACAACAAAGAATACATTTTAAAAAATTAATTATCCGTTGGGAGCGATAACGAGCATGACATATCAAGCAAAGTTATTGTTTATGGGTACGCATGTGACTAAAGAGTCCGATGTAAGCACGGGATCCTCTTCACTGTAAAGAGCTACATTGTTCGTTTTATGTCTTTCCACGTGACTTTCATTATTTTACGTAAACAAGACATATGAAAGTGATTTAGTTTCTTTGCATGCCTGCAGTACACATATCAAGAATCTTTACATTTTCAAAACGTTATCAACTTTAGCTAAAGATTGATCATGCGGACATATAAAAACGTCCATTATTATTTCATTTATTCTGAATCAGAGGAGTCTAACATATTGATTACTAATCTGGGCTGAACGAACGATAGTCCATCTTTTTTCCAGTAGTCATTTTCTTCTTTTAAGACATGATCTTCACATTTGCACCAAAAATCTTTGTCAATCTGTGATAGAGCAGCATATGTCAGTCCTTTTATATCGCATAGTTTAAAACTTGTATTCTCAGCTGCCACCTGCCCTTTAATTTTTGCCCAAACGAGTTCAATGGGGTTTAATTGTGGATGATAAGGGGGCAGTCTCAAGCACGTATGACCATGCTGTTGAATGATTTTGTCTATTTGGAATACTTTGGTCTTTTGCGATTTCTTAACAAGTGACAGTAATTCAGGTTTCAAAAATCCCTCGTTAAATGGAATTTCTTCCTTTCTTAGCCAAATCTTTATAACATCTTTTGTACTGGTAGATGTAGGAATTTTGTCTTCTTCTGCCACAGCGTTGTGGTACGACGCGTTGTCCATTACCAGACAGGATGGTCTGTCTAGAATTGGAAGAAGAGTATTTTCAATCCACTCTCTAAATATATGGCCATTCATATCGGTGTGATAGTCCCTGTTGTCAGTATAATTAGAGGTGAATATAAGTTCTGCATTTTTCACCAACCCTTTTTTCGGCTGCCTGCATGTGCCATTATAATACGCTGTCCTTTTCCAGTGGGTACACATCTTTTAATACTTCCATCTGATAACTGCCATTCCTTGGCACTTGTGTGGTGAGAATTTATCCAAGATTCATCTAGAAATACAATATCATAACCTTGGTTACGCATTTCCCGTACTTCACGTAAATATTTACTCCTCATAGAAACTAAGTGCGGCTTCTCGCAGATGACATTTCTACCACTATCGTACTTTCTAAACGTAAAACCGATGCTTCTAACAGTTCTCCATAATGTTGTTTTCGACACAACAATGTCATTTTCTGCTCTCAGTCGAATTTTCAGTTTTCTTAAAGTCACAGTTTCTTTGGAATCGAACATTTTACAAATTGCTCTTCTAATCACTTCCTTGTCAAAACTATCTACTACTTTCTTTCTTCCTAGCGTCCTAGTCTTGATTGAACTGGACACTCCGTTAGCTTTAAGCACTTGTTTGAAAAAGCGTTTGCTTATACCCAATGCGTGAATAGTTCTCTTTTCTGGCTTTGAGATGCTTCGATACAGTTTTCCACGCTTAGCTTCTATGCAAAAATATTTATACACCTTTATTGCCACTGATTGCAATGTAAGGAACTTTACTTTTATACCCATTGACTAACAGATCACAAATTTAACGAAATTACCCAATAATTAGGATACGCCGTTGCACATAAATCACAACAAAACGACAGGAAATGGGATGCACCGGATATAAAATTATAACTATGACGCGTTTTATGTGTTTTTTAGTGCTTAAAACAGGGAAATTGGCGCGCATTACGTTCAAGATGACAAGTCCGTGGGTGCTCACTCATATGAAGCGGTAATTCCTCCAAATATATGGTTTGACCAAAATGCCTTAAATTTGTATACTTCAAATAAAGAATATTTAAAACTATACGTTTGTTGGTGAGGAAATGAATGTACTTTTTGGGACCAAAAAATCACAAGACCATATGCAAAATTTCAGCATTATCAATCAATTGGTTGCAGAGATATGGAATTTTAAACACCTTCAAAATATTTTGAAACGACCAATACTACATTCTTGCTGTTACTTCCAAAATCTTTGAGGGAACTCTCCTATAGGTCGTTTCAAAATATTTTGAAGGTGTTTAAAATTCCATATCTCTGCAACCAATTGATTGATAATGCTGAAATTTTGCATATGGTCTTGTGATTTTTTGGTCCCAAGAAGTACATTCATTTCCTCACCAACAAACGTATAGTTTTAAATATTCTTTATTTGAAGTATACAAATTTAAGGCATTTTGGTCAAACCATATATTTGGAGGAATTACCGCTTCATATGAGTGAGCACCCACGGACTTGTCATCTTGAACGTAATGCGCGCCAATTTCCCTGTTTTAAGCACTAAAAAACACATAAAACGCGTCATAGTTATAATTTTATATCCAGTGCATCCCATTTCCTGTCGTTTTGTTGTGATTTATGTGCAACGGCGTATCCTAATTATTGGGTAATTTCGTTAAATTTGTGATCTGTTAGTCAATGGGTATAAAAGTAAAGTTCCTTACATTGCAATCAGTGGCAATAAAGGTGTATAATATTTTTGCATAGAAGCTAAGCGTGGAAAACTGTATCGAAGCATCTCAAAGCCAGAAAAGAGAACTATTCACGCATTGGGTATAAGCAAACGCTTTTTCAAACAAGTGCTTAAAGCTAACGGAGTGTCCAGTTCAATCAAGACTAGGACGCTAGGAAGAAAGAAAGTAGTAGATAGTTTTGACAAGGAAGTGATTAGAAGAGCAATTTGTAAAATGTTCGATTCCAAAGAAACTGTGACTTTAAGAAAACTGAAAATTCGACTGAGAGCAGAAAATGACATTGTTGTGTCGAAAACAACATTATGGAGAACTGTTAGAAGCATCGGTTTTACGTTTAGAAAGTACGATAGTGGTAGAAATGTCATCTGCGAGAAGCCGCACTTAGTTTCTATGAGGAGTAAATATTTACGTGAAGTACGGGAAATGCGTAACCAAGGTTATGATATTGTATTTCTAGATGAATCTTGGATAAATTCTCACCACACAAGTGCAAAGGAATGGCAGTTATCAGATGGAAGTATTAAAAGATGTGTACCCACTGGAAAAGGACAGCGTATTATAATGGCACATGCAGGCAGCCGAAAAGAAGGGTTGGTGAAAAATGCAGAACTTATATTCACCTCTAATTATACTGACAACAGGGACTATCACACCGAGATGAATGGCCATATATTTAGAGAGTGGATTGAAAATACTCTTCTTCCAATTCTAGACAGACCATCCTGTCTGGTAATGGACAACGCGTCGTACCACAACGCTGTGGCAGAAGAAGACAAAATTCTACATCTACCAGTACAAAGATGTTATAAAGATTTGGCTAAGAAAGGAAGGAATTCCATTTAACGATGGATTTTTGAAACCTGAATTACTGTCACTTGTTAAGAAATCGCAAAAGACCAAAGTATTCCAAATAGACAAAATCATTCAACAGCATGGTCATACGTGCTTGAGACTGCCCCCTTATCATCCACATTAAACCCCATTGACCTCGTTTGGGCAAAAATTAAAGGGCAGGTGGCAGCTGAGAATACAAGTTTTAAACTATGCGATATAAAAGGACTGACATATGCTGCTCTATCACAGATTGACAAAGATTTTTGGTGCAAATGTGAAGATCATGTCTTAAAAGAAGAAAATGACTATTGGAAAAAAGATGGACTAACGTTCGTTCAGCCCAGATTAGTAATCAATATGTTAGACTCGTCTGATTCAGAATAAATGAAATAATAATGGACGTTTTTATATGTCCGCATGATCAATCTTTAGCTAAAGTTGATAACGTTTTGAAAATGTAAAGATTCTTGATATGTGTACTGCAGGCATGCAAAGAAACTAAATCACTTTCATATGTCTTGTTTACGTAAAATAATGAAATTCACATGGAAAGACATAAAACGAACAATGTAGCTCTTTACAGTGAAGAGGATCCCGTGCTTACATCGGACTCTTTAGTCACATGCGTACCCATAAACAATAACTTTGCTTGATATGTCATGCTCGTTATCGCTCGCAACGGATAATTAATTTTTTAAAATGTATTCTTTGTTGTATATTGTTTAAATAGTTTTCATTAATGGAACTGTTTATACGCTGATTTGTTTTAGACCGTCTGTAAAGGCTATAACATTGACATTCTCATAGTATTTTAAAGAAGTAAACAATAGAAAGTAAACAGTTGATAAACGCCTCCAACTTTCAAGTTGTGTAGAGACGCCTATGTCGAGAAGCTGATTTCCATTAATGTACGGTAAATTATTTTCTCCAGGAGCAAAAAGATCCGTAAATTCACTGAGATTAAAGGAAAGTGCTGCTTCATGATGAAGCATACTTCCTACATCATTAAATTTTGTGAAATCGGTGGGACCTTGGAAAAACAAGGCCAGATGCAAAAAATCAAGTTTGTAAGTGTAGGGAAAGAGGAGATATTTCATGTTAATCGTGAACATTTAGATTTGAAACGACCAATAGCAAGTCCCGTCCCGGGGTTTTTGTTTCCATTAAGACAACGCCTATTCGTGAACACAGGCGTAGGAGCCAATGGTGGGGTGTACTAAACACTCCAAGGTATGGTGACAGCTTTACAAATAAAGAACACAACACAATACTGACGTTTCGGCCTGTGGCCTTCTTCAGAATACAGGGACAACGACAACAAGCGGTGAAGCACAATTACTACATGTTAGATGATCAAGTGGAGGGCGAGGAAAGTAGGATGCAGAAATAAGAAAAGAGAGAAATGAGTATTACATGATGAGAGGTATGATGAGCGTCAAAATATATAAAAGAGAAAAAGAGAAAAATGTATAATAAATAGTACTTAGCTGAGCTCAGAGCAGGAATTCTGTAATCCGTTCTGAAACAAGTCGGAATGACTAGAAGACAGAGAGCATGTATAGAAAGCAACCCGTGACCAAGACAGGTCAGTTGAGAGGGCAGACGGATCTAATATCGGGAAAACCAAAGGGGGGGGGAAAGGGAGGGGGGATAGACGAAGACACTCCTGGGACACGACAAGCAATACATATAAATCACTCAACAATGGAAGTGAGAGATCACGCGAGAGGTTAAGAGAAAGAAATTGAATGACACGACAAAGTAGTGAACTAGGCAAACGGTGAGAGAGATGGACTCTACAGAATGGATGGCCTCGAACTGAAAGAGTTGAGAGGTAGGTCAACGAAAGGAAGGATTGGATACTGGAGGAAGAGATAAGGAGAGGAAGAATAATAAAGCCGGTATAATGAGAAGGGCGATAGAGGGGTGGTCCGGAGGAAGTTAGTCTATCGGGAGGTAGGGAAGTATTAGAGAAGGAGGTATGGAGAGGAGGGATAAGAAGCAGGTATGTGAAAACTGGATAGGGGGAGAGGCGGTAGGTCAGAAGTGAATGGAAAAAGAGAAAAAAGAGAAAGTCTGGAAGAAGTGGAGCAATAGGGGATGGTGTGCAGGAGGTATGAACCATAGGAGGTAAAGAAGTAGGGAAATGATAGAACAAGGGGGGAATGAAGTGGGCATCAGGATAAGGGGATACTGGAATAGTAGGTATAGATGAGTAGTGACTACAAGTGAATAGAGAGGAGAGGGGTGAGCTAGGAGTAGATCAGCAGAGGGGTGGTAGGAAGGACGAGGAACAATAGAAGTGGGCAGAGAGATCGTACGTACAGTCCAGGTGGAGAGGTGATATAGTGATAAAGAGGTAAAGGACATGAAGGTAGTCAGAAGAGAAAAAGGTGTGGGGAGGGGGGGGGGGTTTAGGATGAAGAAGGCAATATGGGGGTTACTCAAAGAGGATATGAAAAGCAGGGATGGAAGAAGAGAAATAGGAAGAGAGGTCCATAGGTGGGAGGGTGGAGTCGGAGGCAGGAGGGTCCTCAGAGGGACAGGGATACATTGATGCCACGAGGGTGAGGCAGCCCCAACGAACGATCAGACGGTGCTCAAGAGTGAGCCGACTGTGGTGATCAGAGGAGCATGATATTAGGCCAGTTACCAAGACATCAGTCATACCTCGATGGCCCCTCGAGTTAAAGTGGGCTGCTACAGGAGTGTCCGCTTCTCGGGTGATGTCATTCAAGTGTTCACGGCACCTATCGCAGATTCTACGACCAGACTGACCGATGTAGGTCAACTTACATCGCTTACAAATGATGGCATAAATGATGTTCCGCGATGTGCAAGTGAATCCCTCTCTGATCTCGAAAGGACCATTGGGGAAGAGGACAGTGTCGGCCTGGAGAACGTGGTCACAAGTTTTACATACTCTCCGGTTGCAGCGGATAGTGCCTCGATGGCTGAAGTGGTCAGCAGGAAGACGACCCCTGACAAGAAAGTCTCGGAGGTTCCGGTCACGTCTAAAGGCCACTAGTGGCGGGTCAGGGAAGAGCAGACGAGTAGTAGGGTCAGATCGGAGAATAGGGAGGTAGCGGTGGATGGTCCTAATAGCGGCGTAGTGGTGAGGGTGATGGGTGAGAGCGAGCACTACTCTATCAGAGGGGGGATGAGTAAGAGGGGGTAAGAGCAGACTGACGTGAAGTGTGGAGAACTCGACGCAGGGCAGGAAGGAGAGCTGATTCTGGATAAAGGCGTCGGCGGAAGAAATCAAGCATGAGGTGGGCGTTGTGAAGGAAATCTTCATCGTCTCGGCAAAGGCGACGAAGTCTGAGAAGCTGAGAATATGGAAGAGAGTTCTTGCAGGATGTAGGATGAGAGGAGTCGTAGCGGAGGAAACTATGGGAGTCAGTGGCCTTGTAGAAGACCGAGGTGAGAAGATGAGAGGTGCCCAAGGAGACTAGGATGTCCAGGAAAGATACGGAGGAGGTGGAGATGTGGAAGGTGATGTGGATAGAGGGGTGGAAATGTCCGACATATTCGATGAAACGAGAGATCTCATCTTCTGGAAGGTCAGACAGACCAATGCAGTCATCAATGTACCTACGATACATGAGGGGAAGAGGGCCCTGGTAGGTTTGGATAATTTGGTGCTCTAGATAACCCATGAAGAGACAAGCATAGCTAGGGCCCATTTTAGTGCCCATCGCCACACCGCTGATCTGGGTGAAGAAATTGCCATTGAACTCGAAAGAGTTGAGGTTCAAGACTAATTCTGCTAGACGGAGGAGGACGCCAGTGGCGATGGAGGGTTGGATCCTACGGTCCAGGAAAAATTGAAGAGCTTGAAGGCCGTCGGAGTGGGGAATAGAAGTATACAGGGAGCAGACATCCATAACGAAGAGGCGGTAGTGACGATCAGGAAGGAGGGTGATAGAGGAAAAGATGTCAAGGGCGTCGTTAGTGTCTTTGACATACGAAGGGAGGCCCATAACTATGGGTTGAAAGACACTGTCGAGGAAGTCAGAAATGAGAACAGTAGGACATGAGATGGAAGAGACAATAGGACGTCCAGGAGAGTCAGGTTTATGTATTTTAGGCAGCATATAAAAAGAGGGTCTGCCCAAGCAGTGGTCAGGAAGGATCATGCGGGAGGAGCTAGAGGGAAGTAATCCATCCTGAATGAAACGGAGGATCGTACGACGCACCACGGCGTTATTAGAGACAGTAGTGTCGTCGGGGGTGGGGAGGTAGAAAGTCGAGTCGGATAATTGTTTATCCCCTTCCCGGATATAAAGGTCTTTCCTCCATACCACAACAGAGCCGCCCTTCGTTATGGATGTCTGCTCCCTGTATACTTCTATTCCCCACTCCGACGGCCTTCAAGCTCTTCAATTTTTCCTGGACCGTAGGATCCAACCCTCCATCGCCACTGGCGTCCTCCTCCGTCTAGCAGAATTAGTCTTGAACCTCAACTCTTTCGAGTTCAATGGCAATTTCTTCACCCAGATCAGCGGTGTGGCGATGGGCACTAAAATGGGCCCTAGCTATGCTTGTCTCTTCATGGGTTATCTAGAGCACCAAATTATCCAAACCTACCAGGGCCCTCTTCCCCTCATGTATCGTAGGTACATTGATGACTGCATTGGTCTGTCTGACCTTCCAGAAGATGAGATCTCCCGTTTCATCGAATATGTCGGACATTTCCACCCCTCTATCCACATCACCTTCCACATCTCCACCTCCTCCGTATCTTTCCTGGACATCCTAGTCTCCTTGGGCACCTCTCATCTTCTCACCTCGGTCTTCTACAAGGCCACTGACTCCCATAGTTTCCTCCGCTACGACTCCTCTCATCCTACATCCTGCAAGAACTCTCTTCCATATTCTCAGCTTCTCAGACTTCGTCGCCTTTGCCAAGACGACGAAGATTTCCTTCACAACGCCCACCTCATGCTTGATTTCTTCCGCCGACGCCTTTATCCAGAATCAGCTCTCCTTCCTGCCCTGCGTCGAGTTCTCCTGCATCGAGGCACTATCCGCTGCAACCGGAGAGTATGTAAAACTTGTGACCACGTTCTCCAGGCCGACACTGTCCTCTTCCCCAATGGTCCTTTCGAGATCAGAGAGGGATTCACTTGCACATCGCGGAACATCATTTATGCCATCATTTGTAAGCGATGTAAGTTGACCTACATCGGTCAGTCTGGTCGTAGAATCGGCGATAGGTGCCGTGAACACTTGAATGACATCACCCAAGAAGCGGACACTCCTGTAGCAGCCCACTTTAACTCGAGGGGCCATCGAGGTATGACTGATGTCTTGGTAACTGGCCTAATATCATGCTCCTCTGATCACCACAGTCGGCTCACTCTTGAGCACCGTCTGATCGTTCGTTGGGGCTGCCTCACCCCTCGTGGCATCAATGTATCCCTGTCCCTCTGAGGACCCTCCTGCCTCCGACTCCACCCTCCCACCTATGGACCTCTCTTCCTATTTCTCTTCTTCCATCCCTGCTTTTCATATCCTCTTTGAGTAACCCCCATATTGCCTTCTTCATCCTAAACCCCCCCCCCCCTCCCCACACCTTTTTCTCTTCTGACTACCTTCATGTCCTTTACCTCTTTATCACTATATCACCTCTCCACCTGGACTGTACGTACGATCTCTCTGCCCACTTCTATTGTTCCTCGTCCTTCCTACCACCCCTCTGCTGATCTACTCCTAGCTCACCCCTCTCCTCTCTATTCACTTGTAGTCACTACTCATCTATACCTACTATTCCAGTATCCCCCTTATCCTGATGCCCACTTTCATTCCCCCCTTTGTTCTATCATTTCCTACTTCTTTACCTCCTATGGTTCATACCTCCTGCACACCATCCCCTATTGCTCCACTTCTTCCAGACTTTCTCTTTTTTTCTCTTTTTCCATTCACTTCTGACCTACCGCCTCTCCCCCTATCCAGTTTTCACATACCTGCTTCTTATCCCTCCTCTCCATACCTCCTCCTCTAATACTTCCCTACCTCCCGATAGACTAACTTCCTCCGGACCACCCCTCTATCGCCCTTCTCATTATACCGGCTTTATTATTCTTCCTCTCCTTATCTCTTCCTCCAGTATCCAATCCTTCCTTTCGTTGACCTACCTCTCAACTCTTTCAGTTCGAGGCCATCCATTCTGTAGAGTCCATCTCTCTCACCGTTTGCCTAGTTCACTACTTTGTCGTGTCATTCAATTTCTTTCTCTTAACCTCTCGCGTGATCTCTCACTTCCATTGTTGAGTGATTTATATGTATTGCTTGTCGTGTCCCAGGAGTGTCTTCGTCTATCCCCCCTCCCTTTCCCCCCCCCCCTTTGGTTTTCCCGATATTAGATCCGTCTGCCCTCTCAACTGACCTGTCTTGGTCACGGGTTGCTTTCTATACATGCTCTCTGTCTTCTAGTCATTCCGACTTGTTTCAGAACGGATTACAGAATTCCTGCTCTGAGCTCAGCTAAGTACTATTTATTATACATTTTTCTCTTTTTCTCTTTTATATATTTTGACGCTCATCATACCTCTCATCATGTAATACTCATTTCTCTCTTTTCTTATTTCTGCATCCTACTTTCCTCGCCCTCCACTTGATCATCTAACATGTAGTAATTGTGCTTCACCGCTTGTTGTCGTTGTCCCTGTATTCTGAAGAAGGCCACAGGCCGAAACGTCAGTATTGTGTTGTGTTCTTTATTTGTAAAGCTGTCACCATACCTTGGAGTGTTTATTACACCCCACCATTGGCTCCTTGCTACCAGCTTTACCGCAGCATTGCAATTATTTGCCTGTTCCCTCCCCAACACAGGCGTAGTCTATCTTGGGAACTTTGCTAAAACTATCAACCCATTTGCAGCTTGTCTGTCCACCGCTTGTCAATTACAGTGAAGCCTCGACAACATCTGTCAGCTACAAGTGTACAAGCTGCCATTGGTCCCCTAGACCATCCTACGTTTCTTCGGAATTTACTTTGATCTCCCATTCTGTGGCTCCCTATCTTTTGATCTCCTACTCAGAGAGAACTCAACGTTTTCTACTGCTGGACATCACAAGATGCCTCTGCGCCTGGAATCCTTCATGCGGTCGTGATTAAGTAAGTTAGATTGTCGACTGGCTATCTCCGAATATTTCAAAGTCCATCCAGCTATCTCTCAGTCAAAGGTGTGCCACCACTCTACGTCCCGCCTACTAATCTCAAAGCTTATTACATCTCATCGTTCTGTGGACTAATTTACGCTCCTAATTCTTAAGTTTCCTTTGTTATTCTCCACCAACCACACGTGTTATTATATTGTGTTTACTGCAGTGTTGAGTGTTCGCTAAACAACAGAAAGTTAAAGACACCCTCCCAGTCATAAATTGTAGTAGTGGAGCCATCGTGAGGAGTCCGACTATTAGGTATCTGAGTATCTGGGAATATCATTTGATAAGTCTCTTTCTTTCAATCAACATGTGAGCAATGTAAATCAAAAGGCATTACGAACTATGATATGTTACAATGTTTGAAAAAGTTTGTTTTTGTTTCAGTTCATGATGAAAAAGTCAACAAGAAGGAAATCATTTTTGCCACGTTCACTAAGTCTTGGGCTAAAAGTTGCAGTTATTTCTGAGACAATTGCTTTTATTGGTTCTTACTTCTTATGGAGGAAGATGAACACAGATATAGGTAGATATTTTATTTGTATTTAAAAAATTTCTTTTATCTAGCTTGATTCTTGATCCTTCCTGTGTCGTTAGATATTCAATATATTGCATAGGGCTTGTAGTGTTTTTCGTCACCCACCTCTATTCTGGGGAGCCGCGATAGCTCAGTGGTTAGTGCACTGGACTACAAAGGACACGGGGTAGGGTTCGATCCCAACCAACGGCTTCCGGGTTCACCCAGCACTTAAATGGGTACCGGATTTTTTTCTGGGAAAGTAAAGCAGCACGATCATAATACCGACCACATTACCCCAAAAATCATGTGCTGAAGGTCTGTAAAATATAGGGTCACTAACACCATATTTAAAATGATACCAAAATAAGGATATCAAAAGCAAGAGGAGCTTTCATTGCACTGGGAAACATATGGAAATCCAAAGAAATTAGGCTAAATACAAATAAAAATTTTCAACTCAAATGTTAAGTCGGTCCTATTATATGGCTGTGAAACATGGAGAATGACAAAATTGACAATCACGAAAGTACAGACTTTCATTAATGGATGCTTGCGCAGAATAAAGGGATGGAAATGGCAGGACAAAGTCACTAACGTGGAATTATGGAAATGTACCGGTCAAATACCAGTGGATAAAGAGATACAGCGAAGACGATGGCGATGGATAGGACACACACTACGGAAGCCAACTGAGAGTATTACACAACAGGCCCTTTTTTTGGAATCCCCAGGGGAAAAGACAAAGAGGAAGACCAAGGAATTCTTGGAGAAGACAGATAGAAGCAGAGATGAAGATGATGGGGAGACATGGAATGATCTTAAAAGAATGGCAAAAAACAGAACGACTTGGAAAGTGTTTGTTGAAGACCTATGCTCCACCAGGAGCTAAAAGGTAAAAGAAGAAGAAGAACACCATATTTCCCTATACACCACTTGGTATGACGGGGTACTTTACTTTTTTTTTTACCTCTATTCTGGGGAAGATGTTCAATTATATCTAATGAGTCTATGCCTGCCAACTTTGCTTCTCTTATAAGTGTTCTTTTTAGTGTCTCTTTAGGTCTTCCTCTTTTTCTGTATCCTGATTTTTCCCTTAGAATAGCCTGTTGTGGAATTCCTTTGTTGTCTCTTCTCATCACATGTTCGACATATATCCATCTTGTTTCCTTAATTGTAGATGAGATCTTTTGTTGCTTGGCCATTTCACTTATTTCAATATTAGTCTTGAATTCATTCCATTGTACACAGATTTTTTTCTTAGGATGTGTCTTCTAAAGCATTTTTTTTTCTCAATCTCTTTTAGTGCTTTCCAACTTTCACATGCAATAGGTAAGTGTTGATAAGTTTGAGTTAAATATTCTGAGTTTGGTTTTCTTGTTTAGTATTTTTTTATTTCCATATTTTGTCCAGGCTTTTAAAATTTGTTTTTGCTTTTGTTATCCTGCTTCTGATCTCTTTCTATTTCACTACCAAGATATGTATAGTGGTCTACTCTTTCCAATGCCTGGTGATTGAGATATATATTGCCCTCTGGGTATTGTTGTTTTTCATTATTTTTGTTTTATCCCTGTTGATTTCAAGTCATATCTTTTTTTCTGCCATGAACTATAAAGTATCAGTGATATTTTGAATAGGATGAAGTTACTCAGTACTACTTAGATATTTTACACCTTGCTGCTATCATCACTTAGGAGCACTGTATCATCTGCAAAATCTAGATCTTCCAAGTAATTCTTGTCATACCATTTAATGCCATTATTTCCTATGCAACATTTACTCATTATGTAACCAGTGGTCATTCTAAATAACAATGGTGATTGTATGCATCCCTGTTTGACTCCTGTTTCAATTCAAAAATCACTCATTTCCTCCTCTGTGTGAACTGTGCAAGTAAAGCCTTTATTATAAAAGATATATATATATATATATATCTTTTATAATGTTCGTAATTTTTTTGTGGTATTCCGTAACGTTTCAAGATATTCCACAAGGACTATGATGTTTGCTGCCAAATGCTTTTTTTTTTAAATCAATGAAATTGCAGATTAATGGTTGTTGTTTTTCTGTATGTTCTTCTAGTCATATCCTTAGAGTGAATATTTGGTCAAGACAGCTTCTCCCCTTTCTGAATCCTGCTTGTTCTTCACACATAATATTATCTACAGCATCTTTTATTCTGTTCAGCATGATTCTACAGAAAACCTTGGAGACAAGTAATAAAAGTGTAATTCCTCTCCAGTTATTGCAATCTTTAAGATTGCCTTTTTTTTAGTCGGGTTGGGTAATTTTACCAGCTACTGTATGCAGTAGACAGTACAACCTGTGGCTGCCCTGCTGCCTTGCTGGTATGCTTGAGAGAGTGAAAAGCTAAGGGAATATACCCTGAAGTAAAACAATCCCACTGCCTTGTGGGTGAGACTTTTTAGTCAAAGGCTAGCAGAGTCAACTGTAAATAAATCGACGGAAGGCAACAGAAAACCACGGTTGTAACTTCTTTGTATAATCATGGATCCTCACAACTGTAGAATTCATGACAACAACGTAAATAGGGATTCCAATGGAATATTCTCGTTTGGTAGGGGACATCATGTGCTACATGTGATAGCCAATCATCATCAAGCTACTGTTATCATGATAAAGATAGAGCAGACTCTAAAGACAGGTACTTGGAACATAACACTCATGCAGAACAGGAAAACTGGAAAACATCAAACAGGAAATGAAAAGATTAGGTTTACATTTATTGGGACTGTGTGAAATGAGATACACTGGATCAGGGAGATATATTCTGATGAACATAAAATCATCTATTCTGGAGGTACTGAACACCAAAAAGGAGTAGTTACCATCTTGAATTCAGAAAGAGCAAGAACAGTGAAAGGCTTTTGAGCAATATCTGACAGAGTTCTTTTAGTGAAATTGAATGGAAAGCCAATAGATATAAATCTCATACAAGTTTATGCACCAACAGCAGACAGTCTAGAGGAAACTATTGATAAATTTTATGACAAGTTAAATGAGGCACTTAATGAATGCAAACCACATGAAAACACCATAGTTCTAGGGGATTTTAACGCAAAAGTAGGAAAGGAAAGAGTTGAGGAAGTAGTTGGTCATTATGGCTTAGGCAAGAGGAATGAAAGAGGTGAGAAACTTATTGACTGGGCAAGAACACACAACATGATGATAGGAAACGCCTGGTTTAAGCAACATCCAAGACGTCTGTGGACATGGAAAAGCCCAGGAGACAATGCACGTAATCAAATTGATTACATAATGATAAACAACAGATTTAGAAACGGTCTGGTATATGAAAACTAGACCAGGGGCAGTTTGCAATTAGTGATCATGCATCAGTTGTGGGAAAGCTTAGAGTAAAATTAAAAACAACAAACGAGCCTCAGTTAACATCAAGTTAAACTTAGATTTACTTAGATCAGACAGGAGGTTACAAGACAAATATGAAATCACAATTCAGAACCGGTATGATGCAATAGACAAGATACAAAGCATTGATGAACAGTGGGAAATGTTAAAAGAATAAATGCAACAAACACGAAAGAGTTCATACCACCAGTGAACACATATTCAAGAAAGAAATGGATGACAGATGACATTTTGCAACTAATGGATACAAGAATAAGAAATAAGGATAACAAAGATGAGTATAAGTGGTTAAATAAAGAAATTCTAATAAAATGCAATGAAACAAAATTAGCATGGCTAAAACAGAGATGCAAAGAAATTGAAATGCAACAAAAAGGAGATGCCAAAGCTATATACAAACAAAGTGAAGAATTAACAGGAAGAAAAACAAAATAAAAAACTGGATGTTTAAGATCAAAGGAAGCAGAACTGTTGATTGAACAAGAAAGCATAAGGGAACGAAGGACAGAATACATTAAAGATCTTTATAATGATAAACGAACAGAAGTAAATATCCTGGATGTGGGGGAAGAACCAGAAATACTCAAAGAAGAATAGTAAAAAAAACGCCTTACGCAGTATAACAGCAGCAAAAGCTCCTGGGCCAGATAATATAGCTAAAGAAAAGTTTGAAGCCATGGGTGATTTTGGAATAGTAATAATAACAAAAATATTGAATGATATCTACAACAATGTGTATATACCAGAAGACCTATTAAAATCAATATTCATAGCCCTACCAAAGAACTCTGGTGCGAATGAATGCGATGATCATCGCACAATAAGTCTCATGAGTCACATGACTAAGATATTACTAAGAATCATCATGCGAAGAGTGTGAAACAAAATCAGTCCAGAAATTAGTGATGAACTGTGTGGTTTTGTTGGAGATTAATGGTACGAATAGTGCCATATACATCATAAGATCTTTAGTAGAAAGAGCCATAGAGGTGAAAACAGATCTATACGTATGTTTGACAGATTATGCCAAAGCATTTGACAAAGTAAAGCACCAAGAAATAATCACAATTTTAGAAGGCATAAACATAGAGAGCAAAGATCTAAGAATAATAAAGAACATGTGCTGCCAACAACAGCTATAAGAACTGGAAATCATTTGGGAATGTTCAAAAATATAAAACAGGTTGTAAGGCAAGGTTATGTGCTGTCACCAGATTTGTTTAATATTTATAATGAGATTATTTTAAGATCCATAAGGGGCATGCCTGGAATAACAATCGGAGGTCATAATATAAATAATCTAAGGTATGCTGATGATACAGTCTTAATCACTAGGAGTGAAAATGAATTACAAGACTGTTAGACATTATAGTGAAAGAAAGCAAAAATAAAGGACTCAGCCTTAATATTAAAAAATACAGAAGTAATGGTAGCAACAAAGAAAATGACTTCACCTCAGTGCGCAATAAAGACAAGTGGAACAATATTAAAACAGGTAAATGAATTTAAATATCAGGGAACAATGTTGACCTCAGATGGTAGATGTACAATAGAAGTGAGATGCAGAATAGCTCAGACAAAAGCATTTTTCCACAAAATGAGGAAACATGAAATCTATCTATATCTATCTGTCTTTCTGTCTAATCTTTATTTGAGTTTTATATCCACTGCCTTTTACTTCTATTATGAATATTTCTTTTGTTTTAATCATTTTTTCTTTTGGCTATATCACATTCTAATTCTTTTATTCTGATAAATACACTCCCTCTCTTCTGAATATCTTCCCTGTCTTTCCTTGCACTGAGTCTATCTCTCATACTCTCTTTTTATGTGTCTTTCTATATCATATATCTGCTATGGCTCACTTTTTGCTGACAAATATCTCCCTTCTTCTCATGTAAATTTCTCACTACTTTACATGTCTCTCTATGACGCCATTAATTTTTTTTCCTTTGTCACTGTCGCTTTCTCGCTTGCTCTCTCTGTATCTTGCTCTCCTCCCCTAAATTCCAGTACAAGAGTCCAGTAACAGCAAAACTCACCTAAGTCAGCACCACCCAATATCTCCCTACAAGTTAGTTACATCACCATAAAATGGTTATAGATTTAGCGCACTGTAATCAAAACTCCATTAAAGTTGGGTAGTTAAGAGTGAGATCTGGTCTGTCTGACTTATCACATGACCACACTATTTTATCTGTTGCATCTATATGTTGTTATTGAAGGAAAGAAGTACTAATTCATTTTTTAAAAATGTATTTTTATCCCCTCCATGCATCTTCTCTGATCATATCTATCATTGTGTTTCATATAGATAAATGCATCTAACGCATTTCAGTTTGGTGGTGGTAAGTTTTGTTATTGTTCTTGACTCTAGAAGCTTGGCATTGGCAACTCAAAGCTCGAATGAAGAATGTATTGTGGAGTGCCCAGTGGACAGTAGTGGTGATAGGTGCCAGATGCTGTGACAAATTATGTTGCATCATGAGTCTCTGTCAGCTACCAGTGAGATCTCATGTCTTACTAGATGTCCTAGGTAATTAATTTTAATCGGAGGTGAGCTTATGAAAAATATAATATATAGCCCATAGCATCTTGACAGATGGGTGGTAGCAAGTAATCATGATTAATCAGTAAAAAAAAGTAAAGTACCCCCCGTCACGCCAAGTGGCGTATAGGGAAATATGGTGATAGTGACCCTATATTTTACAGACCTTCAGCACATGATTTTTGGGGTAATGTGGTCGGTATTACGCCCGTGCTGCTTTTACTTTCCCAGAAAAAATCCGGTACCCATTTAAGGCTGGGTGAACCCGGAGCCGTCGGTTGGGATCGAACCCTACCCCTTGTCCGTAGTAGTCCAGTTCACTAACCACTGAGCTATCGCGGCTCCATGATTAATCAGTAGTGTGGTAAAATAGTAGTGTCTTATGCTGGATGCTACTTTACTGAACTGCTTCTCTCATGGCTGAATGTACCAATAATAAATAGACATATCTGACCGCAGAATGAACAAGATTATTTCTGGTGCCTGGTCTCATCTCATTTCTCCTGTGCCTTTTGTCTTCTGACTGTGATATCACCACTTCCCTGAATGTTGTGGTGCCATATTATTTTTGTTCTCCTTGTGCTTTGATCTACAGCTGTACCACTTTCCTTCCTTTCTTATTTTATTCATTCACCCATCCGTTCCTGCCTGTGTTGTTTGTTATCAAACAGTACAAGATGAGAGTGTGCAGATTGTTGGGACACTGCGGCTGGCCTGCCCAAATGCCGTATCGTTGATGGTAATTCGTGCTACTTATTGATGGCCTGCAACACACACTCCAACCTGAATTGAATGGTGTAGACTGCCCTTCGTTCGTTACTACCAGGTTAGGTTATGAGTATTTTAAAACAGGGAGATAACAAGAGAAAAAGGGGGAGATAACAAAAGGGGAGAGAGAAAGGTAGAGTTGGTGCGGGGCGAGGGGAGACAAGTAGTTTTGGAGAGTGGTAGTAGGGGCATTAGGTCCACGAGAAAAACGAACGGATAGGGATAGATGCGACTCAGGAAGGAAGTGTACGGAGTGAGTAAACGTGAGGTGAGCAGAATTGGGAACACAAAGAACGGGGAAAATATAGTCAGTCGAGTTAGTGCGAGGGTTCTTTCCAGACGTGTGTGTGAAAAACACAACGGAACTTGGGGACCGGGATGTGGTCAGGAATTTTTAAGTCGCAGGTCAGTGTGTGGTTAGTTACCGAACTGGACAGTCATGTAGGAAGTTAGCAGAATGGCTAGGGAGATTAATGATAATATAATAAGTAGCTCTTATGAAGAGATAGTCATCCTGTGGTATACATGAGGAAATAGGCTTAGTGTTAGCCGATTCAGTAGTGTTCTGACCAGACACAATAAAGACATGATATGAACAATTATTAGTAGCATGTCTAGATCTTCATCAGGAGCTCAGGTTGTGCTGCATAAGTTGAGTGAGCAGATTAAAGACTTTTTAGTGAAGCCATTGTCGTTGTGTGAATCGACCTACCTGATATGTACAGGTCATGAATCGTCAGTTACAGTCATAATAGAGACATTATATGAACACTTATTATTAGCATGTGTAGCACGTCATCAGTAGGGCAGGCATCTTAACATAGGCGTCGCAGAGCAGCCTACAGACTTCCATATTGAAACCACCATCGTCTTTGGAAGAGACCTTCCACATAGGTACAGGCCAGGAGATGCGAGGACTCGGATGGACGAGGTTAGAAGAGTGGTTGCACAGAGTTGAGAATCATACCTTACATGCAATGTTATGTACATATGAATGTGAGCTTTGTCAAGCTGAGAACATTGTCAAGTTGGTATTAAACTGTTTGTTATATCAAGTGCTGGTGTTGTTCCATGCTGTCTACAGTTGGGTTGGGGTGTCCTAGCGACGAACAAACTCTGGGTGGGAATTGTCAGTAACGCGGTCACAACGCAGAGTCGGTCAGGGACCGAGACGGCCATGGCGGAGTAAGAGTGCTGAGCAGGGGGTCTCTTGCCTTAGCAGTTGCTGAGGTGATGACAGGTGGCAAGATCTTGTTTTGGCCACCCTCAACGACAAAGCAGAAGCTGAGTCCAAGCCGAGGAGCGATGCCAGTGGTGGGCGTGTACTCTAACCAAATCAGGAAGCAGCCAAGAGCACTCAACAGATGACATCGTCATCCGCTAGAAGACTAGTGAGCGGGTTGAACTATGTAAACCCGTACCTTGAAATATATCTACGGGTACAGAAACGCTGGTATAACTTCACTGATTCAATTAATTGAACAAGACAATGTTTGGATAAATACAACTCACTTTATTCAGCTGATAAACACTCCACTCTGTGCCCAAATGGACACAGTGCTATCCACCTCACACCCTCAGCATGTTACAATATCACCCTTACAGCTGAATTTAAAAACACACTAGCAAGCTCTTTGCTTGCCCATAACAGTTTAAAAACACTGATAAATTCATTCCATCCAATGGTGACGCTCAGCACGCCTTTCGCCTGCTCTCACTTCCTATTAAGATTCTAGTGTTTATCTCACTCACAGTTGAGGTATCGGCCTCTCACTCGACACACATGAATGATACAACCATGAATGTTGCAACTATAAAAGTCACTCAATATCTCTACACTCATGTGCAGGCCTTTCGCCTGCTCCCACCTCCTAATACAATTCTAGTGTTTATCTCACTCACAGTTAAGGTGTCGGCCTCTCACTCAACACATAAATGTTACAATTATAAAAGTCACTCAATGTCTCTACACTCATGTGCAGGCCTCTCGCCTGCTCCCCTCTCCTAATACGACTCTAGTGTTCATCTCACTCACAGTCGATATAATGATGACACCTCACAACTCTATATTACTCCGCTTACGCCCTCAGCGATATTCACTTTAGGGCTCTTGAAATAACTGCCTCCTCGCCTCTTGCATGAATAATTTGTGAGCCCACTGCTCCTACACAAGAAACTCACATGTTCCTTGTTCCAGTCCCTTCAGTTCTTTGCCGAGTCACACGACCTTCCCAGAACTATATGGTAACTGTCTCACTAAAGATTTGCTTCACATCTTTGAGCACACTGCTCGCATGCTGCTGCACTAACACTAGCAGCACTCTGTTCTACTCGTTGTCTCCATCTGCTCACGTCTAACAAACACTGTCCATGACAAGCAACTAGACAAAGATTAAACCATCTCACTAATTGTCCATGAATTTGAATTGTACAAAGATGCACATTACACACAACTGTCCATGGAATTATCTGCACAAAAATTTATATCTTACAAGATTATCCCTCACCATTATGTACATCAATGAATATCTCACAAGGCTTTCCATGGAACCTAACTGTGCACAAATCAGGAGTCACCTGTCTTAACCCACTGACAGCTGACCACACAACTAAAAACTATCCGAAGGCTGGTAGCTGCTAGCCACCAGCCCTCTGGCGACACCTGTTCACCGGCCCAACATTCTCTCTACTGAACACTTTCTCGTCTCTCAAAACAACTCTCTCTCTTTCCTCTTCCAATCACTCATCACCCGTGAACCCTACTCACAATTTCAACAATTTCACACCATACACTTAGTCCCCTGGGCTGAATCTCATGTTATTGTCACATTTATGTAAAATTTATGGTCACTAACACCATATTCCCTATACGCCACTTGGCATGACGGGGGTACTTTACTTTACTTTTGCCATAGATTTTACAGACATTCGGCACATGATTTTTGGGGTAATGTGGTTGGTATTACGCTCATGCAGCTTTACTTTCCCAGAAAAAAATCTGGTACCCATTAAAGAAGGATGCCCAGTAAACATCCTTATATCTCAGCACTGGCCTACCCCTTGGTCTTTTTCCATCTCTAAATTCTCCCTACAATATTTGTTTGGGAATATAATTGTTTGCATTCTTCTTACATGGCCCAGCCACCAGTCTCTGACTTCTAAGTGTTGCCACGATGGATGGAGTGTAGCTCACTGCAAGACATTAGAGCTGGTTACTTTGTCCAGCCATATGTCAGGTGACAGGAACATATTGTAGTTTCGACTACTCAAATGTTTATCAATGAAATTTTAGTTTCACTGCACATAAGCTCATGGTAAAAAGATAGCTTGTTATGGAATCTTATTTTGTAAACTCAAATGTAATAGAAGAAATTATAGAATAAAAAAAAAAAAGTCAGGGTCCATAATAAAGCCTAAATGTGCATCTTAACCATTTAAATATGGCATACATTTATCGTGGTAGAAACCAATCGATTTGCAATGTGGCTGTTTTCTTTTATCCAAGCACAGATGCAAGACCAACAATACTACCCAGAGACCAGTGAGTTAAATTCTCTCAAAATTCCTGTCGGTTATCACGCAACAAAGGATTGTTCTTATATTTATACAAACTTTCAGTATCACACATTGTTTCTTATCTGTTCATCAGCAGAAATTCATCATAGAATTTTTTCAGGTCCTCCATTTCTATGGTTATCTTAGAAGTAGTTTCCTGACATATTTGTAACACAGGTGGCTTCCTACCTCTAAGCGCTATTTTCCTGATGGACAGTTTAAGTGCTGTTGAACTGGACTCTTTTTTTCAATAATGGATTTCCAGATGAGTCCAGAATTAAGGGTGACTCCATCATGACAGAGCTAATCAAAACACTGGGATGTGTTGTCAGTGACACATGCTAAAATTATAGTGGTGTTGTTGTCGACATGACAAATACTGTTGTCCTTGTTGTTGAAGACAACAAAGTTTGTGGTGATTATGATGTAAAAGGTAATGTTGTCGACCTGATAGAGGCTGTACACTGCTTTATAATGTCAGAGACACATTTGAAAAAGAATGTGTTCTTGTAGTCGACACTTTGTCGTGGTGTGATTGATCAAGATGTCAACACACACTAGGCTGTAATGTTGGTGATGTCATGTGCCAACCTTTGTGATGTTGTTTTTGGTATTGAGAGAGAGAATGCAATTTGTAATGTTGACTTGCCACTGCCGCTCAATCTTTTGATGTCAAGAGTTTGTAGTCTTGGTCATGACAGAATAACGAGGTCACCATCACTGAGACTGGTGACGACAGAGATATGTCATCTGAACTTCTGTTTTCTCTGTACCCTAAATGTGTTGGAGTGAGTTGTTTTCGTATTCCAGATAAACCTTCTATTGATCATCTTCTCCAGCATGTTTCCTACACAATGGACGAGGATGATGGACCTTTATCTTGGGATCCTTTTTGTCATTTTCTGGGTCAAGGTATGGTATGTAGAGGTCTCCTTCCAGATAGAGAATACATGTCCTGAGTGTCAAATTTGGCTACTGATCCAGAAAAAGACATGATGTCAGAATTCTAGGGGTGTGAGGAATTCAGTGATAAGACCATGATCACCATGTACCATACAGAGTGGCGTAGGCAATCATCATGCCATGCCACATTTGTCTGTCCACAGTTCAACTTATCTTTTTCAGTTATTGAGTGTTTTCCATGCCATGACAACAAGCTATCTACCATCTTCTCTCTTTGTTGTTCGTGATATCTCCTTCCCTGTATTTTGCCAGTTGTACCCAAGTATTCAAACTTTCTTCTTTTCATGATGTGCCTAAAGAATGTTGATTGTTTATTTTAGCTATTGATTAAGAGCTCCCTTTTTGTGTTGGCCTCTTTGAGAATTTCCTCATTGGTCTTTTTAACTGTCTAGGGAACTCTAACAAATCTTCTGAGAAATCCCATCTCTGTGGTCTCAAATTGTCTTTTCATTTGATTGTCTGTTGACCATTGGTAAGGCCATCAGCCCCTGTATACTTGAGTTGAAGGTAATGGGTGAAAAATAAGAAGGAAGTAATTAACTATGTACTCTATGCAAAAAACAATACATGAGAACCTGACACTGGTTCAATCTAGCCACTGGTCTGATGGTGACATCTGTTGATTTGACATTAACCCACTACTTTTCAATGCCTACACTTTTAAAAGTAACAGGTGAGTTGACTAAAAGGTTAGAGAGCATGCTGTCCTATGCAGACACCAGACTAAACTTGCCCGATTGTTCAGAGGAAGTTGTGAGAAGGGAGCACTGGTGAACCAGATGAAGATGACTCTTGGCTCTCTCTGAACAAACATATTGTCAACACACCTACAACAGTTGTAAAAGTGGGTTCAGAAACTGTCGTGGGGACCCACAAAATATGGTGTTTCGGGATACAATTTGATTGAAGTCTTGCTTTCAATCAACACATAGATCAAGTCTTAAGGAGGGCAGCAACTGTGAGTTTTCACCATCTCTTTTCCCAAATACCATTTTGCTTACTGGCAACGTGATCCACATCACCTTCAAATGAACAACACCACATCCCTTGGCGTAAAGCACGATCCATAATATGTCCACCATCCAATGCAGCCATTCCAACCAAGCTAGCATCCTGTTCATTTTCCCTTCACAATCGAATGCCCAGGGATGAAAAGTAAACAAATCTTTAAAACACCTAGAGTCCAGCACCATTGTGGAGCTGTGAGATTGCAGCTCAGTGTCCTTCAATCTCAATAATAGCTACAAGAACAAGTTCTCTATGACCAACGTCCATCACGACAGTCAGTCATGTGGTGGTTACATGCGTCATGAACATGGTCAAAGATGATAGGGAGAGAAGTACTATCACCTGCCATGCTTATCATGAGAGGCGACTCTAAAGGTTGAGTAGTTAGGCTAATAAATTTGTTTTTTTTTTACTTGCAGAATCTTTTATTTACCAGTGACAGGTTGTTAGTCTAATTACTCAACCTTTTGATTCTTCTAATACATAGGTGGTCGATTGGAAGCAGTGTGAGTTGTACTCATGGTTAGGAAAAAAAATACCCCCGTGGTCGACCCAGCTGCTGGCAGAAATGGGTGCCATGGTATTGCTCTGGGAAGGTTATAAATACCGCCTCGCATTGTGAGTTCCGATGCTTGAGGTGACACTATCCAGAAGTCTCCGAACACTTCTGGATAGGTGGCTGAGCGCATGTGGGTGAAAACTCACGTGTTGAGATGCTGATTCAAGTTTTGTACTTTACTTTTAGGTGGTTGATTAGGTTTCTAGTTTTTTATCATCTGGAGATACCCATGTTGTCTTATGCATCTCCTTATGTGGAAAATACTCAAAACCCACAAGTGGATATCAAAATTGAAGGAGTAGACCTGGAGACAGTTCAGAATTACAACTAGCTTGGACATACTATAACCAGTGATGGAAAATGTAAAACTGAAATAAACAAAAGAATAGGAATGGCAGAAAGTAATTTTTATGTCATAAAAATATACTAACATCAAAACAAATAACATCAGGGCTAAAACTAAGAATAGAAAAATGTTATATCTTCTCAACATTCCTATATGGTGCAGAAACATGGACATTAGACAAGCGAACAGAACAGAGAATTGAAGCCTTTGAAATGTGAATATATATAGAAGAGTAGGTAGAATTGGATGGAAAGAAAATAAAACAAACAATGAAGTCTTAAAACAACTAAAATGAAAAGAGAACTACTAAATACAATTCAAACAAGACAAATGTAATTTTTGGGGCATATTAAAAGACACAATAGCCTACTAAAAGTAATCTTGGAAGGGAAAATACAAGGTAGCAGAGGCAGACCAAGACTAACTTGGACGAGTAACATCAAAAGATGGACAAGTCAGACTATGACAACCTGCACCATCAAAACAAGAGACAGAGTGAAATTGTGCTCCGTGGTAGCCAACCTTCGATGCCGAGATGGTACTCGATGATGGTGTTGCTGCTATTTAAATAAATATTTTATGGTGCTCCTACTTATATATATATTGTATTCTGTTTGCAGACTTTAGATACAAGATGCACAAGAGGGCACCATACATTCTAGAGTGTAAGTTTTTTGTGTATAAACATTTAGAGTTTGTGTTTTTTTGTTATGACTTGTCTGTAACCAGAAAAGAAGTTAACTTTATCATTGTTATGGTGTATTTGTAATCAGAGATAAATCTAAGTGAAATATTAGAATTTGCATCAAACTAGATACAAGTAGGAAGAACTCATTAGCCTGGTCAGACTGCTTTTCTAAAAGAGACAAGTCTTTGCTTACATACAACTGTTGATTTGAAAGAAGGTAAAGAGGACCAAAGTGTAAAGAAGCAGTCCCAAACAAATACATGCTGAAAATGGATGTACTAAACAATAAGGTGCAAAGTCAATCAGTGCAATGCAACTCACAAATGAAGAAGAAGTATAACATAAAAAATGGAGCAAATAATTTCTCTCAGCTTTCATTGCATCCCCATTGGCTGTGAAGTGTTTAGATTGATCTTTTGCTTCTTCTTCTTTTCTCTTCTCACTGATACCTAAAAGGTGTCGTGGTTTATATCATTTGTCGTTCTTGTGCTGCTCGAATTGTCTGAATTAGTGATTTTCCTTTGTTGTTACATGTCTCTGTCACTGCATCTATCCATCTTCTTCTGGGTCTTCCTCTTGGTCTTTTTCCTTGCATTCTCGAGAAGAACGCCCTTGATGGTGATTGGTGAGGATTCATTCTGACCAGGTGGCCAAACCATTTAAATTGTTGTTGTTCTATATATTCTTGGCAGGATTTTGTTCCTACTATTTTTCTTATGGTTTCATTTGGTATTCTATCTCTTCTTGTGTTGTTTGTTACTTTTCTTAAGCAACGCATCTCACATGTATTGATCTTTCTTAAATGTGATTTAGAAAGGGTCCACGTTTGACTTTTATAGCACAAAGTTGGTATGAAAATGCTATTTATCATTTGTTGTTTAGCTGGCATAGAAATGTTTGGATGTCTTAGCAATGGTGAAAGCTGGTATGTGACAGTATTTGCTTTTTGTATTCTCATGTCAATTTCTCTGTCTAGTTTTCCATCTTCTGTGAACATTGTGCCTAAATACTTGAATTCCTCTACTTGTTTTATTTCTTTATCTTTGATCTTGATGTTTAATGGGTGTCTTAATTTGCTTATTCTTATAGCCTCTGTTTTTGCTGTGTTAATTTTCATACTGTAGTTTATGCAGCTTTTATCTAGAGATGTTAAATGCTTTTGTAGCAGGTTTTCATCCTCATATATTAGGCATTGGTCATCTGCGAATAGTAGCTCATTGATGTTGGAGTTTTCTACCTCTATGTTATTATTTGATTTGTCCTTATTGTTGGTTGTTTCCTGATTTATTTTGTCCATATATATGATGAAGAGGAGTGGTGAGAGGACACATCCTTGTCTTACTCCTGTTGTAACCTGAAACCATTCTGACAGACCTTCCGATGTTCTGACGTCAGAACATCGGAAGGTCTTTAAATTGATACAGTTCAATAATCCAGAAGTGGTTAAACCAGTTTTACCTGTGAATGTGCTTAGGATCTCAGATTGATGGATATATCCCCAAAACAGGGAAAAGTATAGCACATGGTTAATGGCAACCAGTGGAGAAATGTTCAAAACTCTAGACTATGTGGTATCTTTTATTATAATAGATTGATTACCCTAGAACAGGACATTAATCAAATGAAGTCAGAAGTGAAAGAAAATTCTGTGCAGACTTCAAAAGAATATATAATTAAAGAATTTAGGAACAATCCATACAGGCTTTTAATGATGTAGTAAAAAAAAAAGTTAAGTACCCCCATCACGCCAAGTGGCGTATAGGGAATGTGGTGTTAGTGACCATACATCTTATAGACCTTCGGCACATGATTTGTGAGGTAATGTGGTCGGTATTATGCCCGTGCCGCTTTACTTTCCCAGAAAAAAATCCGGTACCCATTAAAGGCTGGGTGAACCGGAAGCCATTGGTTGGGATCGAACCCTACCTCTTGTCCTTTGTAGTCCAGTTCACTAACCACTGAGCTATCTCTGCTCCCCCTTTTAATGATGTAGGAAGGAAATAATTTAAAGATGCATTTGTGCAAACCAACTTTTATGAAGATGAATTGTCCAAAAAAGACTGGATTTAGATATCTGGAGGAAATGTGTAAAAAAAAATTAAAAACTAAAGGTTTGGACCTTGATACTTTGGTATTTGATACCTGGAGGAAATGCTTTAAGAATATGAGAAACTAAAGGTTTGGACTTTGATACTTTGGTATTTGATACCTGGAGGAAATACTTTAAGAATATGAGAAACTAAAGGTTTGGACCTTGATACTTTGGTATTTGATACCTGGAGGAAATACTTTAAGAATATGAGAAACTAAAGGTTTGGACCTTGATACTTTGGTATTTGATACCTGGAGGAAATGCTTTAAGAATATGAGAGACTAAAGGTTTGGACCTTGATACTTTGGTATTTGATACCTGGAGGAAATGCTTTAAGAATATGAGAAACTAAAGGTTTGGACCTTGATACTTTGGTATTTGATACCTGGAGGAAATGCTTTAAGAATATGAGAAACTAAAGGTTTGGACCTTGATACTTTGGTATTAGATACCTGGAGGAAATGCTTTAAGAATATGAGAAACTAAAGGTTTGGACCTTGATGCTTTGGTATTAGATACCTGGAGGAAATGCTTTAAGAATATGAGAAACTAAAGGTTTGGACCTTGATACTTTGGTATTAGATACCTGGAGGAAATGCTTTAAGAATATGAGAAACTAAAGGTTTGGACCTTGATACTTTGATGTTAGATACCTGGAGGAATTGCTTTAAGAATATGAGAAACTAAAGGTTTGGACCTTGATACTTTGATGTTAGATACCTGGAGGAAATACTTTAAGAATATGAGAAACTAAAGGTTTGGACCTTGATACTTTGATGTTAGATACCTGGAGGAAATACTTTAAGAATATGAGAAACTAAAGGTTTGGACCTTGATACTTTGATGTTAGATACCTGGAGGAATTGCTTTAAGAATATGAGAAACTAAAGGTTTGGACCTTGATACTTTGGTATTTGATACCTGGAGGAAATGCTTTAAGAATATGAGAAACTAAGGGTTTGGACTTTGATGTTAGATACCTGGAGGAATTGCTTTAAGAATATGAGAAACTAAAGGTTTGGACCTTGATACTTTGGTATTTGATACCTGGAGGAATTGCTTTAAGAATATGAGAAACTAAAGGTTTGGACCTTGATACTTTGATGTTAGATACCTGGAGGAATTGCTTTAAGAATATGAGAAACTAAAGGTTTGGACCTTGATACTTTGGTATTTGATACCTGGAGGAAATGCTTTAAGAATATGAGAAACTAAAGGTTTGGACCTTGATACTTTGATGTTAGATACCTGGAGGAATTGCTTTAAGAATATGAGAAACTAAAGGTTTGGACCTTGATACTTTGGTATTTGATACCTGGAGGAATTGCTTTAAGAATATGAGAAACTAAAGGTTTGGACCTTGATACTTTGGTATTTGATACCTGGAGGAAATGCTTTAAGAATATGAGAAACTAAAGGTTTGGACCTTGATACTTTGGTATTTGATACCTGGAGGAAATACTTTAAGAATATGAGAAACTAAAGGTTTGGACCTTGATACTTTGGTATTTGATACCTGGAGGAAATGCTTTAAGAATATGAGAAACTAAAGGTTTGGACCTTGATACTTTGGTATTTGATACCTGGAGGAAATGCTTTAAGAATATGAGAAACTAAAGGTTTGGACCTTGATACTTTGGTATTTGATACCTGGAGGAATTGCTTTAAGAATATGAGAAACTAAAGGTTTGGACCTTGATACTTTGGTATTTGATACCTGGAGGAAATGCTTTAAGAATATGAGAAACTAAAGGTTTGGACTTTGATACTTTGGTATTTGATACCTGGAGGAAATACTTTAAGAATATGAGAAACTAAAGGTTTGGACCTTGATACTTTGGTATTTGATACCTGGAGGAAATACTTTAAGAATATGAGAAACTAAAGGTTTGGACCTTGATACTTTGATGTTAGAGAACAAGGATCTGAAAGATGAGGTAATGAAAATTACACATGATAGAAATGCGTTGAAGCAAGAAATTTAAAGTCACAGTAGAAAAACTGTAAAGATGCTAGTTTTGGTACATCAGATTTCTTAGATGAAATAGGACAAGAATTACTTGATCTGAAAAGGATAAAGGCAGTATATAACATGGCAATAGAAACATTGGTAGCCATAAAACAAGATTCAGTGCTAGAAAAGCTTGAATTACAAGAAGAAGTAGCGTCTCTAACTGATCTTATCTCAAGGCAAGAAAGAATTACAGGAGGAAATAAGAAGATTAACAGACGTGGATCACATAATAATAAAAAAGACAGGAATTAGATCTAGAGCAGATAAGGATTCATTTTATGAGGAGACAAAACAGAAATCTACCAAACCGACAACTACAGTGAAAACAATGGCAACAGAAAATAAGACTGTTGAACAGATAGCAACAGTTGAAATTGGTGATGGTGCAAGGAAAGACAAGTTGAAACAAGTAGCAGAATCTGGTGACACAAGTTGTACATGCATAACCAGGATTGACAGTAGCAGAACAGTGGATGATTCTAAACCAGTAAAGTATAGAACCCTACCAGGGCATGGTGAAGGCAGAAATCTTATGTGGGTAGGAATGCACATAAAATGGTCAGTCTTCTGGTACGAGGAAGAATGCAGGCTGAAGTATAATGAAGAAGATGGGGACCATTGGTTCAGTTACTGATCCTGATAATGGAAAATGGGTTGTACCAGACTACTAAATGAATACAAAAAGGAACAAGTCTCCTGTAAGATGGTCAGGGGAAAAAAGGAAAGGGTAGAAAAATAAAGCTTTGGTTTTTAAAATAAAATATATTATCCACCCTTAGTTATGCATGTGAGAGCAGGAAAACAGTAGAACATAAATTAGATACAATCGAAAACAAATGTTTTGTGAAAATACTTTGTATACCGTAGAATTCATTCAAGACTTTAGTCTTTAGTTCTAACTGGCATCACAGCAGCAGGGCATTCCCATATTCACTCTACCTATTCCAACAAAGAGTTTGTATACTGGTTGTACAGGTCATGCATTGATTGAAAATGTTCAGGTCCTTTCTGCTAAGGATACTTTTCCTGTTTTCACCCTTTATGGTCCTGAATTCCTCCATTTCTTTGACATGTGAGTTATCCTCAGCATCGTTGTCAACTTCTTGTGAGAGCTGTTCTTTGGAAGGTTGTAATGTCAATTTTTAAGGTCTCCTGTACAATGGCAGGTCAGGTTGGGTAATTTTACCTGCTACTGTATGCAGTAAACAGTACAACCTGCGGCTGCCCTGCTGTCTTGCAGATATGCTCGATAGAGTAAAAGGCTAACGGAGGCTACCCTGAAATAAAACAACCCCACTGCCTTGTGAGTGAGACTTTTTAGTCAAAGGCTAGCAGAGCCAACCATAAAACAAACCGACGAAAGGCAACAGAAAACCGCTGTCGTAATTTCTTTGTACAATCATAAATTTCCATGCAATCAAAAACTGGATGTTTAAGATCAAAGGAAGGACAACTGTAGATTGAACAAGAAAGCATAAGGGAACGATGGACAGAATACATTAAAGATCTTTATGATGATGAACGAACAGAAGTAAATGTTAAGGATAATGGGAAAGGACCAGAAATACTCAAAGAAGAAGTGGAAGATGCCTTGCACTTTATGAAAGCAGGAAAAGCTCCTGGACCAGATAATATAACTAAAGAAAAGATTGAAGCCATGGGTGATTTTGGAATAAATATAATAACAAAAATATTGAATGATATCTACAACAGCAGATATATACCAGATGAACGGCTAAAATCAATATTCATAGCCCTACCAAAGAAATCCAGTGCGATTGAATGCAATGATCATCGCACAATAAGCCTTATGAGTCACATAACTAAGATATTACTAAAAATCATCATGTGAGGAGTGCGAAACAAAATCACTCCATAAATTAGTGATGAACTGTGTGGTTTTGTTGGAGGTTAAGGTACGAACAATGCCATAGACATCATAAGATCTTTAGTAGAAAGAGCCATAGAGATGAAAACAGATCTATACCTATGTTTCATAGATTATGCCAAAGCATTTGACAAAGTAAAGCACCAAGAAATAATCACAATTTTAGAAGGCATAAACATAGATAGCGAAGATCTAAGAATAATAAAGAACATGTACTGGCAACAAACAGCAGCCATAAGAACTGGAAATCAATTGGGAATGTTTCAACAAATAAAACAGGGTGTTAGACAAGGTTGTGTGCTGTCACCAGATTTGTTTAATATGTATCGTGAGATTATTTTAAAATCCATAAGGAGCATGCCTTGAATAACAATCAGAGGTCACAATATAAATAATCTAAGGTATGCTGATGATACAGTCTTAATCACTAAAAGTGAAAATGAGTTACAAGAAATGTTAGACATTATAGTGAAAGAAGACAACATAGAAAAAGACATCACTGCAATGCACAATAAAGTTTCTATCCAATTCTACTTATTCTTCTATATATCAACATTTCAAAGGTTTCAATTTTCTGCTCTGTTTTCTTGTCTAATGTCCATGTTTCCGCACCATAAAGTAATATTGAGAAGATATTCATTTTACTATTCTTAGTTTTAGCCCTGGTGTTATTTGTTTTGTAGTTAATATGTTTCTCTTCTTCCCTTCCTCATTTGCCTTTCAGCATTGAGGGGAGATACAATTTGCGGTCTTTTGCTTTTATGTTCACTTCTGCTGCTGTTATGTTTCCTAGTGCTTCTAATATTCCATCAATCCATCTTTTTCGTAATCAACCCTTGGGTCTGGTATTCTCGCAACATTTATTGAGAGCTTGTTGTGTTGTGTTTTGATCACTCTGCCTTCTCACATGGTCAAACCATTTTATGTTTCTTTATACATTCTATGGCGAGGGCTGTTCCTAGCTTTTTTTTCTCAGTTTTTCATTTATGATTTTGTCTCTCAGGCTGTTTCCTGTCATTCATCTGACACATTTTATCTCAGTAGAGGTTATTTTTCTTATTCTTCTTGCATATAGGGTCCAGGAATGGCATTGGTAGCACAACATCGGGATGAAGATTGTATTCTACAGTGCCCATTTTGTCTCTAGTGTTATTTCCTTGTTGGACAATAATGGTGATAGTTGTCCGATGATTTGACAAGCTTTGTTGCATCTTGAGTCTATCTCTGCTGTTTGTGAATTGTCGTTTGTCCCTAAACTTCCTAGGTATTTGAATTCCTCTACTTGTTTTAGCTGTCTGCCTTCTATAGTTATGTTGATGTTCTGTTTATCTTTTGTGACATTCATGACTTCTGTTTTGTTCATGTTGATTTTGTGCCTGTGCTGTTGAGTTTACTTAAGTGTTCTTGTAGGTCTTCTATTTTTTTATGTATTAGTGCCTGATCATCTGCAAATAAAAGCTTGTTGATCTCCTCTGTCTCTGATGGGTTGGCTAACTTGCTTATATAGTCCATGTATGTAATAAACAGTAGGGGGGGATAGTATGCGCCCGTGTGTGTTACACCTGATCAAACTTCGAAGTGGTTTGTGTAGCCTGCTGTTGTTCTGACTGTGCAGCTGTTGTTGATGTAGAGACTTTTAATTAGGTTGGTTAGATGTTCGCTTACTCCGTATGTTGTAGTATCTCCCACAGTTGTTCTCTCTTTACTCTATCAACTGCTTTCTCTTGGTCAATGGTATATTTTTCATGACATTAAAATTACTTTTTGCCGTTCCTATTCTTTTGTTTAATTCAGTTTACATTTTCCATCACTGGTTATAGTATGTCCAAGGTTGTAGTTCTGAACTGTCTCTTCAATTTTTATATCCAATTGTAGGCTTTGAGTATTACCTTTGTTTATGATCATAGTTTTAGTCTTTTTGATTTATCATCATCATTGAGTGCCTTCTCCGCAATGAAGGTTGGCTACCATGGAGCGCCATTCTGCTCTGTCTCTTGCTTTGATGGTGCAGGTTGTCATAGGCTGATTTGTCCATCTTTTGATGTTACTCGTTCATGTTAGTCTTGGTATGCCTCTGCCTCTTCTACCTTGTATTTTCCCCTCCAGGATTACTTTTAGTAGGCTGTTGTGTCTTTTAACATGGCCCAAAAATCACATTTGTCTTGTTTGAATTGTGCTTAGTAGTTCTCTTTTCATTTTTAGTTGTTTTAAGACTTTATCATTTGTTTTCTTTTCCTTCCATCCAATTCTACCTATTCTTCAATATATCCACATTTCAAAGGCTTCAATTCTCTGTTCTGTTTTCTTGTCTAATGTCCATGTTTCTGCACCATATAGGAATATTGAGAAGCAGTAACATTTTGCTATTCTTAGTTTTAGCCCTGGTGTTATTTGTTTTGATGTTAGTATGTTCTTCATTCATGTCAGGTCGGGTAATTTTACCTGCTACTGTATGCAGTGAACAGTACAACCTGTGGCTGCCCTGCTGTCTTGCAGGTGAGCTCGGGAGAGTGAAAGTCTAAGGGAGGGTACCCTGAAGTAAAACAACCCCACTGCCTTGTGGGTGAGACTTTTTAGTCAAAGGCTAGCGGAGTCAACCGTAAACAAACCGACGGAAGGCAACAGAAAACCACCGTCGTAATTTCTTTGTATAGTCATGAATCGCCACAACATTAGATATAACGACAACAATGTTAAGGGGGGTTCCCATGGAAAACCCTCGTTCAGTAGGGGATATCATGTGCTACAGGTGATACCCGATCGTCATCAAGCTACTGTAAGCAAAATAAAGATTAAACAAACTCTAAAGATAGGTACTTGGAATGTGAGAACACTCATGCAGAAGGGTAAACTAGAATATGGATGCGAGATATGGACAATAGGACAACAGACAAGAAAATCACTGGAGTCTGTAGAAATGTGGTTTTACAGAAGAATGTTGAGAATACCATGGACAGCTAAGAAGAGTAATGAAGATGTTCTGAGAGAGGTCAAAGCAAAAAGAGAGCTAATTTCCAATGTTAGGAAGAGACAATCATCATTTTTTGGCCATGTAATGAGAAGAGAACAACTTAAATATATTGTAACAACTGGAAAAATTGAGGGACGAAGAGATAGAGGGAAGCAAGGAGAAAAAATAGCAGACAGCTTAAGAGAATGGCTTGGCAGAAGGTCAACAACAGAAATGATAAATAGCTGCTGAGATCAAAA
This sequence comes from Megaustenia siamemsis, assembly GCA_032433765.1. Lineage (NCBI taxonomy): Eukaryota > Metazoa > Mollusca > Gastropoda > Stylommatophora > Ariophantidae > Megaustenia > Megaustenia siamemsis. The sequence goes on along the minus strand of JAVIAB010000124.1, from coordinate 1,453,411 downwards.
GTTGTGGAGAGACATGATCACCTACGCCACTAGGCCTGGTACTTGATGATGATGTTCTTCGTGACATTAAAATTACATTTTGCCATTCCTATATTTTTTGTTTAGGAATGTTTCAACAAATAAAACAGGGTGTTAGACAAGGTTGTGTGCTGTCACCAGATTTGTTTAATATTTATAGTGAGATTATTTTAAGATCCATAAGGGACATGCCTGGAATAACAATTGGAGGTCATAATATAAATAATCTAAGGTATGCTGATGATACAGTCTTAATCACTAAGAGTGAAAATGAGTTACAAGAAATATTGGACATTATAGTGAAAGAAAGCAAAAATAAAGGACTCAGCCTTAATAGCAAAAAGACAGAGGTAATGGTAACAACAAAGAAAAAGACATCACCTCAGTGCAAAATAAAGACAAGTGGAACAATATTAAAACAGGTAAATGAATTTAAATATTTGGGAACTTTGTTAACCTCATACGGCAGATGTACAAAAGAGGTGAGATGCAGAATGGCTCAGGCAAAAGCAGCTTACCAAAAAATGAGGAAGATACTATGCAATCCATTTTTGACAATAGAAACAAGAAAAAGAGTTCTTAAATGCTATGTAGAGCCTGTCTTAACATATGGATGCGAATCATGGACAATAGGACAACAGACAAGAAAATCACTGGAGTCTGTAGAAATGTGGTTTTACAGAAGAATGTTGAGAGTACCATGGACAGCTAAGAATAGTAATGAAGATGTTCTGAGAGAGGTCAAAGCAAAAAGAGAGCCAATTTCCAATTGAGTTATTTGTGGGTCATCATCATTGCACTCCGAACATGTGCATATGTGCTCAGATCCCCTCCTCAGCAATTCCCTCAGTGTCCAGCGACTGATGACTCCAGTTCTGTGTTGGTTGAAAAGTCTTCTTACATGGCCACTAAGTTTCTCATTTCTGGCTGTGCCCATCTTAACTCCAATTTCCATCATCCGAAGAAGTGACGTTTCAGAGGACTCACAGATAAGTGCTGATTTCCAGTGAACTTTTCTGTTTGTTTGTTTTTATTGATATTTTAAGGGTTTATGTGATTGTACACGCTTTCTATTTGATGTAAATCACGTTGCTTCTTTTAATTCATTGCATTTTGTTACAATTTCCTTATTTAATCATTTATACTCATCCTTGTTGTTGATTGCACTATTGAACGCGTCAAAAATGGCGGTTTGTTTACACCGGTCTGTCGTTAGGGACGCGTAATTCATTTAATTTGTGAAAGGCTCTCAGTGTATCCGCATGCTGCAGAGCTATTTACTGGAGTTGGCTAGTTTATAACGTGGAAATGGGTTCTGGACTGTGCGACTAAGTGCACGTGAGTCTGGACCATCCACAGCATCGACGTTCAGCGACAATTTTAATATTAGGACAATCATCATTTTTTGGCCATGTAATGAGAAGAGAAGAACTGGAATATATTGTAACAACATGAAAAATTGAGGGACGAAGAGATAGAGAGAAGCAAAGAGAAAAAATAACAGACAGCTTAAGAGAATGGCTTGGCAGAAGGTCAACAACAGAAATGATAAATAGCTGCCGAGATCGAAAGTTGTGGAGAGACATGATTACCTACGCCAGTAGGCCCGGTACTTGATGATGATGATTCTTTTGTTTATTTCAGTTGTACATTTTCCATCACTGGTTATAGTATGTCCAAGGTAGTTGTATTTCGAAAATTCTCCAGGTCTATTCCTTCTATTTTGATATCCACTTGTGTTGATTTTATATCTAATCCATATTTTTTGCTTGTCATGGTTATTTCATTTAGTAATTGTTGTAGATCTTTTGGATTTTCTGCTAGTAATACAGTATGCGTTTCCGGTTGGATCCGAAATGGAGGAATTATTTTTCTCCGGCTTGGTATATCCAAGTTTATCAGAGGTTTAACACGCCGCTATCGTAAAAACGATTTTGTTAATGAAACGTAGACCTGATACAGATTGTGTAAATTAGTAGTAGATAATAGTGATAGTATTTTTAGCCCTAAAACAACAAAAATAGGATTCTGGAATGTACGAACAATGGTCGCACCGATGAAACAAAATGCCAGCGAGATGGATAGATACGACCTAGATATTTTAGGATTAAGCGAAATGCGCTGGCTAGGAACAGGTAGGAAATCTGTTGGTAATAAAATAGTAGTTTTTTCTGGAAAGGAAGATGGAAAACACTGTGAAGGAGTAGGCCTAATGATGACAGACATAGCTGCAGGAAGTTTATTAGAATGGGAACTGGTAAATAGCCGTCTGATATGAACACGCTACAATACAAAATATGAAAGACTTTCAATTATTTGATGCTATGCGCCTACAAACGAAGCTGATGATGATGTTAAGGACAATTTTTATAACCAACTACAACAACATATAAACAAAATACCAAAACACGATCTTTTAATTTTAATGGAGACTTTAATGCCAAAGTAAGTAAGTAAGTAAGTAAAGTACCCCCCCGTCACGCCAAGTGGCGTATAGGGAAATATGGTGTTAGTGACCCTATATTTTACAGACCTTCAGCACATGATTTTTGGGGTAATGTGGTCGGTATTACGCCCGTGCTGTTTTACTTTCCCAGAAAAAATCCGGTACCCATTTAAGGCTGGGTGAACCCGGAGCCGTCGGTTGGGATCGAACCCTACCCCTTGTCCGTAGTAGTCCAGTTCACTAACCACTGAGCTATCGCGGCTCCCACTAATTTTTAGGGAATTAGTAAAAACCCAGGTGTCCTCGCCAGGGTACGAACCCCGGCTGTTGCCGTGGTAAGCCAACCGAATGCCAAAGTGGAAAAAGATAATGCAGGAGTGGAACATGCAATGTGGAGAGAAGGATGTGATACAACAAGTCAGAATGGAGAAAGATTAATAGAATTATGTTTAATAGAAAATTTAGTTATAGGTGGGACATTATTTCCACACAAAAATATTCACAAAACAACATGGATATCTCCTGATGATAGAACTTCAAATCAAATTGACCACCTGTGTATTAAACAACAATTCAGATCATCATTGATAGATATATGAGCATACAGTAGTGCTGATGTTAATAGTGACCACAACCTGTGCATTGGGAAAATAAGATTACAATTTAAAAGCCAACAAAAGAGATCAACTACACATAAAATTGATAGTTGTAAGCTGAAAGATGAAGCCATCAAGAAAAATTTTAACATAGAGCTAAGTAATTGTTATGCAGCACTCGGTGAAATAGACATAGATATCAATGAAATGGGGGACTCACAAAGCAAAATACTAATGACAGCAGCAGAATCATCCACCAGACTGAAGAAAATAGAGAAAGCATGGACTTTAGACACTACATGGAAATACATTAAAGAAAGAAGAGAAGTAAAGAGAGCCATGTCTAATGTAAAGACAAATCTTGGAAAAATCCTGGCAAAAGCAACATGCTAAGAATTAGACAACAAAGTAAAAAGTTTGGCCAGAAGATATACAAAATCTTATAATCTTATATAGACAATTTGGCAGTGAAAGCAGAGACAGCTGCAATTACAGGAGATAGCAGAACTCTCTATACTGTACAAAAGTTGCTGACAAACACCTATACATCCAGTGGAGCACCATTTATAGACAAATCTGGTTCAATGCTAACAACAAGCGCAGGCATAAAAGCCCATTGGGCGGAACACTTCAAAGAAATTCTTAACCGTCCACTACCCCACAGTTTAATAGATTTTGAAGCTGAAACACCAGCAGCAGAATTAGATACAAATTTAGATGACTTCACCTTAAGTGAAATTGAGACCTCCTTAAAGCGTATGGCCAACAACAAAGCTGCTGGAGAGGATAAGTTAACAGCTGAGATCCTCAAGGCAATTGATAGCCATGATTAAACACACCTCCAGAAAATGTTCTACATCATTTGGAAAGCAGAGAAGACGCCTCATAAATGGAAAAAAAGAATCATTGTTAAGATTCCAAAAAAGGGCAATCTTACCGATTGTAACAACTGGAGAGGTGTGACACTTTTGTCAGTTGCCTCAAAGTTATTCTGCAAAATCATCCTAAGTAGATTAAAGGATTCAATAGATACAGTAATGCGCAAAGAACAGGCTGGGTTTAGAAAAGGGAGAAGCTGCCTTGACCACATTTTCACTGTACGACTTATATTGGAGGAAAACATTGAAAAGCAAAAACCTTTAGTACTTAACTTCATCGACTTCAAAAAAGCATTCAACAATATTCATAGAGATTCTTTGTGGAAAAATCTAAAGCTATAATGCTTTGAAATGTTACACTGGTAATAAAGGCATAAAATGGATACAAGGAGACCATTTGGAGGACCTCGACTTTGCTGATGACATAGTCCTTAAGAGCAGTCAAAAATGATGCAGGAAAACACAAATGAACTATCATCAATAGCCAGCAAAATTGGGCTTGAGATCAATCATGAAAAGACTACGGTAATGAAAAGCTTAATTTTAACAGGTGACAGAATATACATGAAAAACAAACCAGTGGAAGAGGTCAATTACTTTATCTATCTTGGAAGTCACATTGATTGAGAACGGAATACAAGTAAAGAAATTAGAATCAGAATAGCTAAAGCAGCAATGTCTTTCAGAAGCCCTGTTGTGGAAATCTAAATTTATCAGCACAAACAAAAAAACTTAGACTATTCAAATAAAATCTACTATCAACCCTTACGTATACGTGTGAGAGCTGGAAAACAACAAGAGACATAGTGAAAAAGGGTTGAGGTAAAGGGACAGAGAGGTTATATGAGAAGGAATTAGACGGAAGAGGTCAAAGGGTGAAGTTTAGATATGGTTGTAAACAGAGAACAACTCAGAGCCCACGGGATAGGGGAATTCTTGGATGAGCGGGTTGTGAACCATGAAGTTTGTGAAAATGAGGGGGAAGTTAGGAGGACAAAAGATTTTGAGTAGGAAAAAGATTCATTCGAGATTGAGTGATCGCTCTGTGCGGACGGGTTATTAGTTAACAAGCCGATACCGTGGGCTGGATTAGAGGTAGTTTAGTAATGCCCAGAAGGGTTGTGACTTAGTTAGTTAGGATGTGACAGTCAGGCACAGAAGAGCTGGGAGGGACATGATATTTCCAGTCACTAACATGGTGAGTTGTGACAGAATAAGGAGGAAAACGATTCCAGAGATAATTTGTGTACAGTAGGGAATAGATAGACTCTGCAGTACGGGACAATGTATCGTGTGTTTAGACTAAGGAGTTATGATACTCAAGTAATCAGCTAGTGTAGGACTAGTACACTAGTTAGAGACACCGTTCAGTAGATAGTTGAACTGGTGGGAGTGCATGGAGTTATGATACTCGCACTCAGGAGATTTATGTGGAATTAGTGAGCTAAGTAATGCCCACTAGAGGGGAAGGCTTTATGGTAGCCTATCCACGGAATAATTAGTTAGTAAACTGCATCGCTGGAAAAGGGGATGCTAACATCAAGTTACGACAGTAACTGTGAAGAGACTTTATGGAACGTGTTTTGTTCCCAACAATATTAGGCTGACTGTAAGCCATCAAGTTACGATAGTAATTTGTGAAGAGACTTTATATAACGTGTTTTGTTCCCACCATCATTAGGCTGACTGTAAGCCATCAGGCCACAGTCGCATGAACTCAGTGTTAACCAGGGTTTTGAAGAGACTTTAGGGAACAAGTGAATAGGCTATGTTATGTAAAGGGTGATTAGTGCAGCAAGGGATGGAGAGCAGTTGCCATTGAGGTTGTGCCGTTATCAAAGGCATAAGGGTGTATCAGCATAGTACTAGCTTTGACACCGAGGGTGTACACGTGCTAGAGAGAGTGTGTCCTCGGGAATACACCAGACATTGTAGGAAGGGTGTTAGGACATGAATGTTATGTTGTGAGAAATGTTTGAATTTCACGATGTCATGTGGCAGGCCAACAAGAGTGGTCTGGGATTGAATAAAGTCAGTGTGTGCAAAGTTTTCAGTTGTCAATTCCATCATTCATATTTGTCACTGTACTGTGTCACCGTGAAGAACGAACACTGGTATCGCGAGTCACTATCATCACAATGTGAAGTCAAGTCTAATCTGATCGGGGGCCACGGGGAGGCAGGTTCTGAGTGAATCTGTCCGGGCAGTCCAGCTGCACCATAAGGTGGGCTCAAGGAGCTTGGCTTGAATCTACAGCGGTGTGTTCCTAGCACGACCAAGAAGTGAGAAGTCTTGGTCAACCCTAGGAGGGCGCAACCGGCCAGTGGGTGAGGGCGCTGATCTCACGAGCCTATCCAGTTGCAGGAGTTCCGGGTTCCAGTACACGGTCAGAGTTGCTGGTCGTCCAGTAGCCGACCATGTGGGCGTTATCAAGGTGAAGACGTTCCAGTACACGGTCAGAGTTGCTGGTCGTCCAGTAGCCGACCATGTGGGCGTTATCAAGGTGAAGACGTTCCAGTACACGGTCAGAGTTGCTGGTCGTCCAGTAGCCGACCATGTGGGCGATATCAAGGTGAAGACGTTCCAGTACACGGTCAGAGTTGCTGGTCGTCCAGTAGCCGACCATGTGGGCGATATCAAGGTGAAGACGAGGTCAAATCCTTCTATGCTGACATCACAGTTGGGGGAGTCCTTGGTGCTCGTGTGCTGGTTCAACGTCTTTGCAGTCTACGGTTGGTTGCTGTTCGTCGGTGTTGTGCAGAAGAATGGAGAACAAGAGATAAGAGAAGGGCACCCAGTTACAATAGAAACAAAGTTGAACTCATTAGAAAATAAATGTCTAAGGAAAATACTTGGTATAGCGTGGAACGAATTCAAAACAAATGAGGAAATTAGAGAAATCGCCAATCAACCACTAACATCTTCAGTAATCAAGAAAAGACGATGTTAATATATTGGGCATGTGATGAGAAGAGATAATAACCGAATAGCAAAGCAAGCCCTCATGTGGGAAACAACAGGTATGAGGAAAGGAGGCTGACCCATAGAGACACTGACAATAACATTGATGAGAGAGGCAAGAGCAGCAGGAATCGGCTCCCTCAATGAGATAGAGCTGCTTGCACAGAACAGAGACAAATGGCGAGATTTGATAAAAGATCTTTACAAGACTTGAAAACTGCTAGAATAAAAATTCAGATAAGAGAAGGAGTATCTGGGTCTATGCCCTATGGGCCGGCTACGGCTCGAACGGTCAATAGATAGATAGATAGAATACACTATCATCAGGATATCATGGGTTATTGATTATCTTTCCATCAATGTTTAAGCCTAGCATCTCTGTGATGATTTTAAAGATTGGCTCAGTGTATAGATTGAACAAGCTTGGTGATAGGATGAATCCCTGTCTTACTCTTTTTATGTCCATGGGTGTAGAGTTCCCTTTGTTATATTTTATTATTGCTGTTTGCTCCCAGTATAAATTATATATTAGTCATATGTCTGTGTCATCTAGATGTATATCTTTTAACCAGTATATAAGTTGTTTATGGCGTATTCTATCAAAAGCTTTGGTGTAGTATATGAAGCAGGCATATATTGTTTTTTTTTACTTCTGTGTACTTTGTAATTAATATTCTCATGCAGAATGTGGCTTATTTTGTCCCAATATTTTTCCTAAATCCAAATTGCTGCTAATCTAATTCAGTATTGATTTTATTCTGAATCCTTCCTTGTATAACTTTTAGCAAGATTTTTGTTACATGGCTCAGCATCGCTCATTATGCTTATTGTTCTAAAGTCACCATATTCAACTGCACCATTCCTTTTGGCAATGCAATGCAATGAAAGTTGATGTTTTCAGTTCATTTGGTATGTATCCTGTATGGTATATGTTGTTGCATATGTCTGTGATAACTACAATGCCAAAATCTTCTAGTGCCTGTATCATCTCTATCTGTATGCTGTCAGGTCCTGCTGTTTTTCCATTTTTCATTGTTTGTATAGCTTTTCCACTTCAGGTTAAAAAATTGTTTAGCCTGATGTACACTTTATAATTTGTTTCTTGTCTCTTTGATCATGAAATGGTTCTGTTATATATTCCAGCCATCTATCTATTATTTCTTTTTTGTCTGTTAGCATTTTTCCTTTTTGTCTGCAATGCATCTGTGGCTTTTTAAAAATTTTTATTAGTCATTCTCTTTATTTCTGTATGCAATACACTTGTTATTGCAATACATTTTTTATTTGTCTACCTCTTTTCTTCTGATAATGCTGGAAGAATAACAACAAAGAGTCAAATGAGGAGAATTTATTTCTGCCCTATGTACCATCTTTGGCTCAGAAGGACAATGGATAGTTAGCTACTCTGTAGAAATTTAAGTTTTTTGTGTGTGTGTGTGTGACAACAATCAGTATATTTGATAATTTATTACTTTGCTAAGCTATTACAGGATCATCATGGTTAAAAATGTTATATCACAATAATGTTGTAATAATCATCATCATCATCAATGTTGTAATAATATCAAGTGTATAATAACATCAGATGGAAGATGCACCACATAAATAAAAAGGCGAATAGCTCAGGCCAGAATAGTATTTCAGAAAATGAAAAATATTATATGCAACAAATCTGTGTCAATAGAAGTGAGAAAGAGAGTTCATCGGTGCTATATGGAAGCAAATCATGGGCAAGAGGCAAACAAATGTAAAGACGATTAGAGGCCTCAGAGATGGGATTTCTCAGAAGAATGTTGAAAGTTCCCTGGGCAGCTAAAAAGACCAATGATGAAATTCTCAAAGAGGCCCACACAAAAAGGGAAGTACTAAAAAAAAAAACAGAAAGAAACAATCAACATTTTTTGGGCATATCATAAGAAGAGGAAAGTTTGGAATACTTGATTGCAACTAGCAAAATAAGAGGAAAGAGAGATTGTGGACGACAAAGAGAGAAAATACTGGATAGCTTGGTGTCATGGCATGGAAAACAGTTAACAACAGAACTGATATGATGCACTGTGGATAGAAAATTGTGGAAGGACATGATCGTCTATGCCAACGGGTATGGCACATTATGATGATGAATATCAAGTGTTCTCATGACAAAGTTAGACAATAGAGTTTAGATAGTGCAGTATTGAAATATGTTTTAAATATTTTGTGTACATATCACAGCAAATATCTCTGAACTCTGGCTACTGGATCATTTCTCTGGTGATGTCAAGTGTGTAAATAAGTGTTTTTGATGCTTCATTTCTCTAGTGATGTTATGTCAAGTGTATAAATAAGTGTTTTTGATGCTTCATTTCTCTAGTGATGTTATGTCAAGTGTGTCAATAAGTGTTTTTGATGCATCATTTCTCTGGTGATGTCATGTCAAGTGTGACAATTAGTGTTTTTAATACTCCTCTGACGGTGTTTTATCAAGTGTGATAAATAGAGTTTTTGATGCTTCATTTCTCTGATAATGTCGTGTCTAGTGTGACAATAAGTGTTTTTGATACTTCATTTCTCTAGTGGTGTCTTGTTAAGTGTGACAATAAGTGTTTTTGATACTTCATTTCTCTGTTGGCGTCATGTCAAGTGTGACAATAAGTGTTTTTGATGCTTTATTTTTCTGGTGATGTAATGTCAAATGTGACAAGTGTTTTTATGCTTCATGTCTCCGGTGATGTCATATCAAGTGAGTCAATGTGTTTGTGATGTTTCATTTCTCTGGTGATGTCATATCAAGTGTGACATTAACTCTGTATGTCCATGGGAACGCTGTCATGGTTACTTACTTTTTTACATTTTGCCAAGCGAACGCTGACATGGTTACTTTCATTTTGTTTCGTTTTAGTAAATACTACACATTTAAAGCTACCACATCCGCAAGGGATATAATTCTAATAGAATTTCCTGTCTTTAGGCACGCTTTTATGTCATGTCAAGTGTGACAATAAGTGTTTTGGATGCTTCATTTCTCTGGTTATGTCATGTCAAGTGTGTCAATATGTGTTCTTAATGCTTCATTTCTCTGGTGATGTTAAGTGTGACAATATGTGTTTTCGATGCTTCATTTCTCTGGTGATGTTATGTCAAGTGTGTCAATATGTGTTTTTGATGCTTCATTTCTCTGGTGATGTTATGTTAAGTGTGTCAATAAGTATCTTGGATGCTTCATCTCTCTGATGATGTCATATCAAGTGTGTCAATATATGTTTTTGATGCTTCATTTCTCTGGTGATGTTATGTCAAGTGTGTCAATAAGTGTCTTGGATGCTTCATTTCTCTGATGATGTTATGTCAAGTGTGTCAGTATGTGTTTTTGATGCTTCATTTCTCTGGTGATGTCATATCAAGTGTGTTAATAAGTGTCTTGGATGCTTCATTTCTCTGGTGATGTCATATCATGTGTGTCAATAAGTGTCTTGGATGCTTCATTTCTCTGGTGATGTTATGTCAAGTGTCAGTATGTGTTTTTGATGCTTCATTTCTCTGGTGATGTCATATCATGTGTGTCAATAAGTGTCTTGGATGCTTCATTTCTCTGGTGATGTTATGTCAAGTGTCAGTATGTGTTTTTGATGCTTCATTTCTCTGGTGATGTTATGTCAAGTGTGTCAATAAGTGTCTTGGATGCTTCATTTCTCTGGTGATGTCATTTCAAGTGTGTCAATATGTGTTTTTGATGATTCATTTCTCTGATGATGTTATGTCAAGTGTGTCAATAAGTGTCTTGGATGCTTCATTTCTCTGGTGATGTCATATCAAGTGTGTCAATATGTGTTTTTGGTGCTTCATTTCTCTGGTGATGTCATATCAAGTATGTCAATAAGTGTCTTGGATGCTTAATTTCTCTGGTGATGTCATATCAAGTGTGTCAATATGTGTCTTGGATGCTTCATTTCAGGTTACTACACTGTTGGGGACAAAATAGGAGGTCACTCAAGCAGAGCAGCAGACTATGATGTTTGGGGAGTTCAGCAATGAGCACACGTTTCAACACTCTAGTAGTTGACTTCAATGACAGTTATCGCTGACTACTCTGTAGTAGCTACAGGAAACCTTGGAGATGTCAGTTTTTGGGCAGTGATGAAGGATAAGGATACTGTAGGATGTCATAAATTACAATAAAAGAATTTAACACAGATTGTTATTGTGATCAGATCTGGCCTTCAAGTTGATACGTTGAACAAAGACTTGCAACTATACAATGATTATGGCATACTGCATTTTAAATGGATATGTATTTCTTTTGTTATTGAGTTTTGGTTTGTTAATTATAAACCAAATAACACATCTAAAGTAATGTAGTTTACACACAGTAATTTTATAACATTGACACAAGGATTACAATTATAAGCTTAGACAACATGTAGCAGTGGGTGAGAGAGAGAGAAAAGGAAAGTATGGGATAGTGGAGAGAGTGGGGGATGCATAGCATGAGGAGCGATCATGAGAAATATGAGTAGAATAGTGTTAGAGATAAAGCAGGAATCTCATGATTGATAGGGGTATAAACATGGGGGTGAGTGGATGAAAAAGAGGTAGTATGATAAGTAGAGAGATAGAGGAAATGAGTTTTGATTGGTTAGGAGACAGGATATTTAAGTCGATGCACAGAGAGAGAAAGGGAGGCTCTTCAGAGAAATTTCACGCTCAGACGAGGAATAGGATCGGCGCCGCCATTAGATGTTAACCTGTAGAGACTGAGAGAGCTCAAAAGTCAGCACGATTAGTAGAAGATTAGTTAGTTATTTAAAGTCGAGATGTAAGAGGGTCTCTAGTGTATAAAAGAGACAGTGCTTAAGTTAGTAGTAGAGAACTTCAAAGAGTATTACCCAGTAGGGGACATAGAGACGACAGTACGATCATGCATCAGCGGGAGAGCTCATTGAGCATAAGTTGTCGTAGATAGTAGTGTTAGGAGCCTTGTTATTAGGAGCCTAGTAGATGCAAGAATATTCTTAGTAAGGCTGAGCGGGACAGAAGATTAGATGTGAGATTATCCAGTAGAGATGTGAATTTTGTGACCTGATGTGTGAATGGCCGAACAGCTGGCCGCTGTGAATAATTGTGCGTAGCTATGTTAGGGCTGTCGAAATAAATATCTTTGACCTTTTCAACATCAACAGTGTGCAGCCATTTATTTGTCTAACAGTCGTTATATACGTCAGGGCAGTAGACTGAATTGGGAGTTGTCGTGGCACATATAAGGCGAAGATTAAAGAAGTCATTTCAGCAAGACCAGATTACAACCGAAATATGAGCTGAGTATGCTGGAAACCTGACAGCTCAGAAGGGGAGTGAGCGTGTGGTTGCCATAGAACAGCTCATGTACCTCACCAAACGTTATCATCGCCCCTGAGCAGTAACAACACACTTCATAAGTTCGTGTGTACACACTATTGACATGAGCAGAGCAAGTGGGCCGTTGCTAAAGACGGTGTACCACATTGGACTGTTTATAACGTCTGTTCAAATGGTGCGAGGCATGTCACATCGTGGCCTATCGTACCATTGCATACCATAACATCATGATGGGAAGACTGGCTACAATAGAATAACAAGAGAGCCGGTTACAAGACCGGTTACAAACACGCCAAAAAACAAGATCAGTTTATATGATTTGTGCACATCATATACACATCTTCATATTTAGGTTATCAATATAATACCAAGTAAGATAAGTGCCACCACATGCATCATCAAATTTGTCTGATGTGATGTTTCTAACATTGTTGTAGATTCAGTACAATCTGACACTGTTTTCAAGTATTCTACCCTGATTTAACAAATATATTCTTGAAAGAATTATCCCCCTTGAAGAACACCTCAGGACTGTATGTTACAGTGTAAACTATCTTAAGATAAAATGAACATACATAGGGGCATGAACTTTAGACAAAGAGAGCCTTTAGACGGATTCTGAAAACATTCAACGTGGAGTTGAAGTAATGAGCATGTAACTGGCAATACAGACAGGGAGAGAACCATAATTTTAGGTAAACCTCACGCACATAGAGACTGAAGTTAAGGTCTCAGGTGTATAGGCTCCTTTGATGTGCATGGCTGAAGTTTTTTCTGATGTCCAGCGGTAGTAAATGAGATCATATGGCTACTACGAGAAGCCCTCATATATTGAGAGAGATCAAAGCAACTCTCGTATAAACCTAACTTAGTTCGTATACAGATAATAGGGATTGATTGATAGGCGATTGACAATTCATCATTAAGTGAGATAGAGTTTGTTGGGCAGTGCTAAAGAGGGCATAGGTAAATCCTGCCAGATAGAAGAGTGACCATGTTCAAGACTGTCAGAGCTCCTAGTGAGATGGATTGGCCTTAGTGTCGAACAAAAAATTCAAACACACACTTTCCCTACAGGCCTTCTAAGATGTAAACAGCAGACATGTTTAAATGGCGGCTTAGGCTGGATCCTTTTTTGATTTGCCCATGAATTTTTAGAGAGTAGAATTGACTTATAATTTAGAACCAGATAGGTGGAACAAAATAGATTACAGATTTACCTGCATCCTCAACATTGTTATACTATGCATGATAATATACCACAAGGGTGCAATATACATGATATCCATTGTTGATTGTGCCTGTCACTTGCAAGACTTGTAGGCCAAGAATAATAAAGAATGGACGCATGAACAATTGTGAGTTATCAAATTACATAAGTGTGATAAATGTGCTGTGGTGTTGACAGTACCCTTTTCATGTGATATCTCACTCCTAGTCTTTGCCTCATGAGAAATCAATAATGAAGGATAATATAGTCATTAATATTCAGTCACACTGGTATATGTCAGCATCAGGGGCAGAACAATTACAATCCTTTGTTTTACAGATTGGCTAGCAGGTGATGTATCAGCTCAAGGACATAGAGGAGTGCCTAGATAAGACATCAAGTGCATTCAGAATGGAGATCGATGCTGATGAATCAAATAATGTAGACAAGGCCCAGTGCATTAAATAAATAATCACAGTAAATGGAGAAGCAGTTGAAAGAGTCAACCAATCCAAAGGTCTCGATTCCACCGATGGAAAGCTGATTAAGTATTAACAAGAAGTGCGCTGGCAATGGCAACCCTGACATGACTAAACCATACAACTGCTAGCAAACAGTTTCCCAGTAATGATCAGATTATTATGAACAGAAGTGGCATCTGTACATATATATATATGTATATATACCTGTGAAGCATGGACATTCTCTATTGATCTTGAAAGAAGAATGTTTGCTCTAAAAATGAGATGGAACAGAATGATCTTGCACATAAATTAATGACTTGCTGTCAACAGTAAAAAAAAAAAAAAAAATTAAAATGATCTGGACAAAATCTACAAGCCTTGCTAAGACCACTCTACAGGACACAGCGGCAAGCAAAGAAAGATCAAAAAAAAAAGAAAGAGGAAGTGGTGGGAGGACAATATCAGAGATTGCTCAGAGTTGAGTATGTTCATATCTCGGAGAGCAGCTTTTAATCATGAAAGTTATAGGTAAATTGTGAAGTCATCCTCAGGAGAGCTGCAACGATTACCAAGTTTACGCGGCTAACGATGAATGAGATCATGACACTGGCACACCAGAATATTATCTTTACTGCTTCTTTACTAGCTAGTGTCATCATTTGAATGAGCACCAAAGTAGTGACTCTTTTATCAGCCTGAAGTTGAAGTACGCAACTCTTAAAGTTTTTCTCTGCCTGTAGGTTGTTCTTTTAAAGAAAAGGAAAAATTGAAAAAAAAGAAGAAAAAATGGTATGTTAGAAGCTTTACGTGATTAGTAGATGACACAGATTCGAACGACGTTTCGGCTCAATAGGCCTTCAGCAGGAACAAACAAACAACATACACACACAGATATGTGAATAAATAAAACTAATCCTACATAGCTAACTAGTAATGAAACATCAAAAACAAAATAATCGAAATATGTTGACTTCCCTGTGTGTCGTGGACAGTGGTCAGGCTATGAAAGGAATTTCTCAAGGGTGTAGCTGTAATTTTTACCCTGTGGTCAGAGGTGAAGGGTTCTAAAAATACACGAGTGGGGGGAACGCTATCTAGGTACGTCGACTACAAAGGCACAGGCAATATCTGAAAGTATCTAAGGGCCCATAAATACATGTATACACACACACAGATGCGTGTATGCATATGTACACGTGCAAGAAGACGTGCACAAACTAATACATATCAACATACATATACACACACATACATGTGAATGCATACAAGCAAGAGCACATATACATGCATGTATATGCGTATACATATATATACCAATACCCGTGCCTATGAACACATACATGCATGTGCACATCCATACGGGGACAATCATATGTGTGGAAGGGTTCACACCGGGGTCAGTGTGCAAACTCGAAGGAGAAAGAATAGAACAGTAGATTGACAGGTACTCAAAAGGCGGAAAGAGTGAGATGTATGAGAGTGGGGTGCAATAAAAACATATGAGGGGTAAGTAGCGCAGAAAAAAGGTATATAGGAGAACACCGAAGTGCCTCAACGGGGACTAGTGGAGAAGAACTAAGAATAGCGTGGCATAGTCGATAGACTAAAGAGCCACAACATGGGTGGTAGAGAGGGCTATGCAAGAGGGAAGGAGCAGCCGAAAGGAAACTATGAGTGTGATACATTCATGCCCCGTGGGGTCAGCGAACCATACTGGACTATGAGGCGATTTTCCAAAGTATATCGGCTGCGGTCGCCAGAGTGACAGAGGACAATACCAGTGACACGGATGTCGTCTTTGCCCTTGTGATCTGGGGAGTTGAAATGGGAAGACACTGGAGTGCCAGTATTCTGTTGGACATCTCGTAGATGTTCACAAAATCTTTCCGCTAATCTTCTACCAGACTCGCCAATATAGGTCATGTGGCATCGTTGGCATACAATGGCATAAATGATGTTGCGGGACACACATGTGAAGCCATGCTTGATCTCGAACCGTCCATTGGGGAATAAGACCGAGTCAGTAGGGAGCACATAGGCACAGGTGATACAGTTACGACCACAAGGGGCCGTACCGAAGTGTTGAGGGTAGGAGCGAGGGAGATGGCTCCTAACCAGAATGTCACCCAAATTCCTGTCGCGCTTGAAAGCGATCATCGGGGGATCACTAAAAAGTAGACGGGTAGTGGGATCAGAGAGGAGAATGAAACGGTAGCGGTTGAGTATCCCCACAGCAGCTAAGTTGTGAGGATGATATGTGAGGGTGAGTATAGTTCTCTCAGAGGGGGGGGGGCGGTCGGAAGGAGTGAGTGCCTCGGGACGGGTGATAAGGAGGACCCGCTGGAGGGCAGACTGGAGGATCGAGTCTGGATAAAGCCGGCGGCTGAAGAATCCTAACATGAGGTGAGCCTGTCGGAGGAAATCTTTGTCATCCTGGCAGATGCGACGGAGACGCAATAACTGTGAGAATGGAATAGAGTCGCGACAAGAAGGTGAATGGGATGAAGTATAGAGAAGGTAGCAGTGGGCGTCTGTGGGTTTATAGAAAACCGAGGTGTGGAGGCCAGAAGTACCCAAAGAAACAATAAGATCTAGGAAGGTGACAGAGGAAGTGGATATACAAGATGTGATCTTGATAGCTTTGTGATGATATTGTTAGATGCTTGACCATTTCCTTCACTTCTGGAATAGTCTAGAATTCACCCCACCGCTTACACATTTTTTTCCCCCGAGGCACATGTTTTCAAATGCATCTCATTAATTTGTTTTTATTCTTTAGTTGTTTTCCATCTTTCACATGCATAAGTCAGGATTGATAATACATTTTTTTAAAATCTTGAGCTTTTTTGTGGTTGGAAGTTTTGATTTTCATATTAAATTAACGGTTTCTGAAAGTCACTGCTGTCTGCTATATGTGATTGCTTTCTTTGCGTATCGTTCTTGATCGATGCAACTTCGAAGCTGCTACTACTGCCGCAGCTTTTACTTTCGTGTATATTTGTTCCTCTGGACCAATTTGATTTTTCTTGACTTTCGTCTTTGTAGAACTCAAGAGTAATATAGTACGGGGTACTTATTGCTTCATTTGGGATACATTTTTAGGGAAACCTATGAGCATGACTCACTGTATTTTGGGAAGCCTACATTCGATGACTCGCTGTTATTTGTTTCTGGACCTTCGACAGGAAATATCAGAGCATCTGAGATTCAGGACAAAGATATTCCCAGGGGAGAGACAAATCGACTGCGTGCCAAAGTAAAAAAAAAAAAAAACAACAGTATGGCAGACTCTCTTAGGCGACATGGTGAAATGTTGATATTCATGCGTTCGGCCGATGGTTCTAAGAGCCGTATTAAAACGGATTCTCCCCAGCTCATTTGCACTTTGTGTGAATGTTATAACATATTAAAAGGTAATGTTAGATCACACATCAAATGTTCGAGCTACGTCAACACAAGAACAAGTTGAGGCTCCTCATTAAAAAGAAGAGTCTTAAGCGGTGAAAAGAGATTCTATGGAGGTAGGATTAAAGAACAAGCATCTCAGGCTTGACATCCGGACTTCCGTTTCTAAGATGGCGGATCAAGTCCACGTTCTCTCGATCGCTGCAGAAAGTGGATTCGATGTTTGATTAATTTCGGTTCTAAATTGCACTCCTTTGCGTTAAAGTCAAGATGATGATCTACTTATTACATCTGTGCTAACAAAACAATGCCCTACGCCGCAATATTCCATTTTCGATAAATCAAGTGTTGTGAATGCGACCTTCCATCGTCTAGGCTTGTTCTGCGCTTTACGTCACATTGGTGCTGTTCAGGACCGTTGTTGGATTCGCTTGACGCAAGTTATTTATATGATCTCTTTAATGTGAAATGCTTCGTCAGCCGCAGTTTTATCTCTTTAGGGAATTTGCACCGTGTTCTGTTCATCGTAGGCTACATTCACTAGAGTAATCAAGAATCTAAAGGGCGCGTCATTGCTGTGCTTGCGACATTGTTATATGTGCTACGTCATCGTAATGGCTCATCGTAAATCCCTAAACCGGCCGTACGCTTGATCTCTTTAGCCCCTAGTTTGGTAATACGTTGCAAGGCTGTCGCGCCACTATACGCCCCGGGTCGTAGTAATGACGTCTCAACATGTGTTTCCCATCGTTCTCATTTCGGTGTTGGGATTTTAAACTTTATTTTTCTCGTCCTCAGTTTATACGACGCTGACTCTGCGTGTGTGTTTTCATTACCTGCCTTCGGCTTCTGGTATCTTGTTCACCAACACCGCCTTCTCCGTCGGCACTTGGAGTAGCGGAGGTGAAGAAGAAGATTCCGTCGATGGGATATTCTGAATGAGATAGACCAGGGATGACCACTTTTTTATTATTTTTTGTGTGGCGGGCCACACACATAACAACATCAATACAAATAAACTTGGCATTTGTTTTAAGGTAATGTTTTTGTTATTTATCGGCATTATTTGCTTACATGAATCATTTTAGTGCAACCGAGTTAAAAATGCCTAGTTGATTTATAAAAATGAATAAAATTTGCTATTTATATTGTTTAACAAACATGTTTTAGTTAGGTCATTTTAAAGTTGACATGTAACAAACCTTAATGAGAACAATGTGGACGTTCATGTGCAGCAACAAGTTCATCAAAGTCAATGTGTAAAGATGATGATGATATTCGTAATAAATCCTGAAGGTGGCCATCAGTGAGTCGGTTTCTTTGTGACGATTTAATCTCCTTCATTGTTGTAAAAGCGCATTCACATATATATGTGCTTCCGAACATAGAAGTAATTTTGAAACTGAAATCACTCAATGCGGGATATTTTTCCTGTGGCACAAGTTTCCAAAAGTCAACTCCTATCTCCATCCTTGATTGGAAAAAGGGATCACTTTGGAGGTTACATAACTCCAACTGAAAAGTGTCATGTTGTTGGAAAATGTCACACTTTATAGGGTTGTTAAACAATGCCAGTCCTGGTCGTATACCACTGAAGTCAGAAAATCGTTCATTGAATTGCTCCAATGGTTTGTCTAACATTAATACAGAAAATTTGAAATCAGTGTCACTGCGCTCCTCAATCAATTCTTTGCACGAAGGAAAATGAATGAAGTTTTCTTTGGCCAGGGTAAATCTAAAAACTTTTAGTTGACTTATAAATCCATCTAGGTGTCCTACCAAATCTGAGACTGTTTGGGAACGTCCCTGTAGCTTCACGTTGAGTTCATTCATGTGCTGGGTGATCTCAGTTAAAAAGGCCAACGCGCTGTTAAAATGTGGATCAGACATTTTTCTGATCAGTTCTTTGTTGGTATCATGTTTCTTCCCCAAATGCACGCGCCATGTAGAACAACGCTTTACGAAGTCACCGTCACATAATGAATTTTTTTATTTCGCTATCTCTGCGCTTACAACAAACGATGTTTTGTTGTTAATGTAGTAAAAACATATTTCTGAGCACTAACCTTTTTCTTCAAATCGCACACAAGTGTAGAACGTATGTAGTCCAATGTAGTCCTTGTATTTAGCGACGTGATGCTGTGTGTAATGCCGATTAAGATTATACTCTTTATTTACAGACAACACTTGCAAACACACAAGGCACTGCGGTTTGCTATCCTTATTGTTGATAAATAAAAAATCATGTTCCCATTTCTCTTGAAAAAATCTGATTTATAGAGTGTTCCGAGTTTTAAACATAGGTCTACTAGGGAATATTTGAGTTAGCTTTCTCCACGGTAGAAGTTAATGTAACAAATTTTTAATCAATTTTACCCAGGACATTTTGCTCAATGCAACCTGATTTTATTTTGTATCCGCCACGGGCCACAAAAAGGACGCCGCGGGCACCTAATTGGCCATCCCTGAGATAGACCAAACCAAGCGAACGTCGTTTATACTGTTCAATTTAGTTAAATCCTGACGCAGAGTACGTTGTTACAGTCTGGCCTTACCACGGAAGTTAAATCTTGTCTAGGATACGTTTCATCTCACCATCTAAATCTCTCAATATGTTATTTACCGCATCAGGTGGGTTACTTTCATAGCTTGTTTCAGACCCTCTAGCAACTGACCTTTTTTTTTTCATTTTCCTGTGCTATGTAGGTAATCAGGTCTTCAGTTGATCTGTGCGAAAAATGGCGGTGTCTTTTCGCCGGTTCGTTGGCAAGTAAGTGTAATTTTGTTGATATGTGTTTCTGAATGAAGAAAATGGCATTTGGTGACTGTAATGGAATACGCTGTTGTGACGGCTCTTGTTTATTAACAAGGTTGGCTATTGATGGCGAGGTTGATTGTCATGTGTGTGGAAGCATCACTGGAAGCAAATTCAACGACGAAGAACAAGCCAAATCGGGAACATTGTATGACAGCGCTGCCAAAAAGATCTCAAGCAATTAGTCACAAACTTCAAGGTGGACGTTCTACAGACAGGACTGACTTTACATTTCTTCTATCGAAGGCATAGATTTAGGGTCTCTGTGTGATCAATAGATAATGGCCAACCAACGTCATGTTTTGATGTGACAATGTCAGGAGTGAACATCGCTATTGTTTATTATTCCGTCTCTGCCAACAATTACGAATTGATCGTCAATGCTTGGTATTTAAATAATTTCACAGACTATCTGATTTATTTAATAAGATTTAAATAATTCTGGTTGACGAAGGACAACCGACAATAATTAATTAGTCTAAATGACATCATTACACAGACTAGACAATATGTTCAGCTTGTGTTTGTTGACATGGGTGGTCTCAGGGAGAATGTGATCCACGTCGTCGTTATATTCCCCTATGGTGAAGGTTTATCATTAGAGGATAAATAGTAAAAGTAAAGAGAAAATTGTAGATCAACAGTACCAGGTTACAGGCATTACGATTGTTGTTGTGGTCGCTGATGTTAAGTAAGCAAGGCCCATTGTCTGCCTGAGTGCTAAACTTCTTGTTGGGTATTACATCCAATATTTATTGAACCAAATTATTATGATGACAACTCGCAACTGTCAACAGAAAGATGGTTCCATTACTGAATAACTACACAAAGCTCGGGCAGATGGTGCTCGTAAACCCGGGAGGGCCGACCATCTAAGGGCAGAGTCCCCCTACAGAAAAGACAATCTGCTGCCTGCAGGAAGATTGGGAGACAATCAAAGGCTAAGGAAGTCAAACCTGAATAAAACGCTGGAAGAAATCCGATGCACTGGACCATTGGCGCAGAACACAGTGCAACGTTCTAACATGTACTCAGTCAGAGTGGATCTAACGGACTTTAATTATGGTGCTCTGTCTGTGAAGTCCCCCCAGGCAGGTGTAGTGCAGGGCCCCATGCCTCGAAGGGTCCACCCCGGGCTACTGGTGGTCACCCTGACCCATTTTGGAGAGCCAGGAAATGGGACCAGAGGGAAACTGCTACTGGTCTGAAAAACTTCAAGAGACACCTGAAAATAATACACTGGAATGTGGAGGGCATATACCACAAAAAAAAAAAAAAAAACAAGCCCTGGCAGTCAGACTAGCAGAGGAGGAGATAGACGTTGCCTGCATCCAAGAAACTCACCTTAATCCTCAGCATAGATTTATGATTAGGGGCTACCAAGCATTTAGACAGAACAGGGAAGGCCACAAGGGTGGAATCCTTATACTTATTAAAAATACCATCACAGCAAAACAGATAGAAGTAGTCACAAACGGAGAGGCAGAGATTATTGGCACAGACCTATACATCAACTCCACTAGCGCAAGGATATTTAACATATACTGTCCTAATGACAAATTACTGAAGCTGGAGTCAATGGAAATAACACCATCAAAGTGTTTGGTTGTAGGAGACTTCAACAGCCACTCTGAAAGATGGGGATATAAGGAATCCAACGCTCGAGGTGAAGAAGTGGAAGAATGGGGACTCGACAACAACCTATTCCTCATAAACTCTAGAGAGGACCCTCAACCTTCTACTCAAGAAGATGGAAAACAACATCAACTCCCGACCTAGCATTAGCAACAGGAGACATATCCAACAAAATAGCCAGAATAGTATTGAACCAACTTGGCGACAGTGACCACAGACCAATCAAACTTTCAGTGGATCTTGCTCACAAACAGGAGTTGCAAATACCACTTCCCCGCTGGAACTACAAGAGAGCAGACTGGGAAAAGTTTGCCAAGCTCACAGATGCTTACACCGCGCATATCAACACCAATGAAACGAAAGTCATTAATATGATAGAGAAGTCAACAAAGGGAATCCTGAGAACTGCTAAAGAATCCATTCCTAGAGGAGCAAGACGAAACTACAAGCCATACTGGAGCAAGGAAATACAAAGACTAGAAGAGGAACTGAACTCTTCCAGGGAACTAGCTGAAACATCACAAAGCACAGAGAACAACATTGCCTATAAAGCAGCCTCTGCCAAATACAGAAGAGAGGTCAAGATATCAGCAAGACAGAGCTGGAAAGACAAAACAGAGAGCCTCAATCTAGACAAAAAACGGACACAAACTCTGGAAACTTGCGAAAGCTCTAAGCGACGAAATCAAGTGTCGACTTCAATAACATTAGCACACAATCAGAACATCAACACATGAAAAAGGGCAGCAAACATACTGATAGAGACTTACAAAAACATTAGTAGAATAAACATTCCAAAAGACCAACAGAAAGCTGCAAGAAAGATGCAAACCTATATGCAAAATACATGCCTTTAGCATCAGAAGAACACCAGACTACCATCTTTACACCAACAGAACTAGATGTAGCCATCAAAAAGAATTGAAGCTTAAGAGTTCCCCTGGAAAAGATGGATTCACCAATGAAATGCTCATAAAACTGGGACAGAAAGCCAAGGGCCAGCTTCTAAGGATAATAAATGCCAGCTGGAAGAGAGGTCAAATGCCAGCAACCTGGAAAGAAGCCATTTATGGTGCCCATCCTCAAACATGGAAAAGACCCACTAGACCCAAGTAGCTACAGACCAATTAGCTTACTGAGCTGCCTGAGCAAACTCATGGAAAGGCTGGTCAACAGAAGACTCATGTGGCATTTGGAGACCAAACTACAAATCATACCACAACAAAGCGGTTTCCGTCAGCACATATCAACTGAAGATCAGATCACCTACATCGCACAGGGAATAGAATATGCTCTACAAGAAAAGAAACACACACTGACAGTGTGGATCGACACGGAGAAGGCTTTTGATAGGGTATGAAGAGAAGGATTAAAGAACAAGATTCTCAGACTTGGCATCCAAGGCCGTTTATTAAATTGGGTATCTCAATACCTACAAGACAGAACGGCCAGAGTACAAGTACATGGACAACTAAGTAAGAAGGTCAGAGTACAAGTACATGGACAACTAAGTAAGAAAGCCAGAATCGAACAAGGTGTCCCACAAGGTGGAATCCTATCCCCAACGCTCTTTTTAATTTTCATAAATGACATCGTAATGGACATTCCACCCAGAATACACTCAGCAATGTACGCGGATGGCCTGGCGTTATGGGCACGTGAAGAATCTATGTCAGTGGCTAGCTCCAGAATGCAAGATGCCCTAGGGAAACTTGAAAAATGGACGAACACTTGGTTATTAACAATTAAGGGGAAAAAAAACGACATGCACAATTTTCAGCCTATCAAGAATCACGCTCTCTGCAAAATTGAAGATAAAAGACCACATACTACCTATTGACCAAAACCCAACATATCTTGGCGTCACCATGAATCGCAGAATGACTTGGAAAAATCAGATAAACAGAGCAAGGAATAAAGCCAGAAAACGAACAAATATTATGAAGAAATTGGCAGGAACGGACTGGGGGGCAGACATCAACATTTTGAAAAGACTATACGTAGGAAGAGTCAGACCAGTTCTAGAGTATGGAGTCACAGCCTGGGCTATGGCTTCCAAATCACACCTTAGCAAAATTAACAGAACACAGAACCAAGCTACCCGTATCATCACTGGTGCTATGAAATCTACACATATCAAGACTCTAGAAACAGTAACAGGTTTACAACCCTTAGATGACAGATGGGTCACTAAAGTATTGCAAGCGGAGAAATATAGAAGGCTCCTTAGCCACCCCATGCACCAAAGAATATCTGGTTCCGAAATTGTACGACAAAAGAGGAGCAACTTCGCTGCAATTGCCAATGAACTAACTACTGGAGACCCAGTACTTTCTCAAACAATATCGAAACCCTTGGGCCCATCTGATATGTCTCCTCATGGAAAGCATAAAATACCAGAACTTAAGGAAAAAATATCAGGAATCAAAAATAAAAGCACACAATAAGACACAGAAAGAAAACACGTAGCAGAAAATACATACACGATACCTACCCACAGGACTCTGGGTCCCACATATACACAGATGGATCTGCTACAAATGCCACCAGAATTGGAGGGGGTGGGGTGTGTTCTTGCTGCTGAATAATCAGGACGAGATCACCAAGTCAATAGCTACTAGAAAATTCTCAAACAACTTTAAAGCAGAAACTGAGGCCATCAGAGATGCAGCAACACTGGCTCCTCAACACAAAAATAACATGCACAATAAATAGGTGATTCTGACTGATGCACTGTCAGTATTATCAGCTCTAAAAAGCCACAAGAACAATGAACTAGATGACTTGAGAACAACCCTGGACCAACTATGCAATAACTTCCAGAGAGTAGTCATTCAGTGGATACCATCACACTGTAATATACACGGGAACGAACGCGCAGACAAATTAGCTAAAGAGGGAGGGAGATTACCACAAGAGAACTATCCGCTCAGTTATGATGAAGCCAAATCCATCATCAAGGGTCAGTTCCATGAAAAATGGAAACGAGAACACCCAAAGCATAACGACAGTGACGGATACCACCAGCTATCAAGGAGGGATCAAGTCATCATACTTCGCCTACGCACTGGCCACAATAGAATGAAAAATCACATGTTCACCAAATTCAAAATAGGTACAACCAGCCTATGCCCTTGTACACTGGACAATATGACTACAAAACATGTTCTACAGGATTTGCCTCAGTACACAGACCTGAGAAGAGCAATGTGGCCCACGCCCACCTCCCTGGAAGAGAAACTATATGGGGCAATCGATTCGCTTAAACAGACAGCTGCCTTCATGAGAGAGTCTGGAATCCTACTCTGATTGAGTCTTGATCGCAGAGAGAGAGAGAGAGAGAGAGAGAGAGAGAGAGAGAGAGAGAGAGAGAGAGAATTAGATGAGCAGCAATTTGGATTTAGGAAAAATAGTGAGACAAAAGAAGCCATATTCTGTATGAGGACAATAATCTAAAAGTACACAGAAGTAAACAAACCAATATATGCCTACTTGATAGACTACACCAAAGCTTTTGATAGAATACACCACAAACAACTTATAGAATCCCTAAAAGAGATACACCTAGATAACATGGACATACGACTATAATATGTAATTTATACTAGGAGCAAATAGTGCAATAATAAAATATAACAAAGAGAACTCTACACCCTTTGATATAAAAAGAGGAGTAAGACAAGGATGCATTCTATAACCAAGCTTGTTCAATCTATACACTGAGCAAATCTTTAAAAACATCACAGAGATGCCAGGCCTAAACATTAATGGAAAGATAATCAATAATCTAAGACATGCTGACGATACTGTACTACTAGCAGAAAATCCTAAAGATCTACAACAATTACTTAATGAAATAAACATGACAAGCAAAAAATATGGACTAGTTATGAATATCAAAAAGACTAAAACTATGGTCATAAACAAAGAAAATACTCAAAACCCACAAGTGGATATCAAAATTGAAGGAATAGACCTGGAGACAGTTCAGAATTACAACTAACTTGGACATACTATAACCAGTGATAGAAAATTTAAAACTGAAATAAATAAAAGAATAGGAATGGCAAAAAGTAATTTTAATGCCATGAAAAATATACTAACATCAAAACAAATAACACCAGAGCTAAAATTAAGAATAGCGAAATGTTATATCTTCTCAACATTTCTATATGGAGCAGAAACATGGACACTAGACAAGAAAACAGAACAGAGAATTGAAGCCTACGAAATGTGGATATATTGAAGAATAGGTAGCATTGGATGGAAAGAAAAGAAAACAAACAATGGAGTCTTAAAACAACTAAAAATGAAAAGAGAAATACTAAACACAATTCAAACAAGACAAATGCAATTTTTGGGCCATGTTAAAAGACACAACATCCTACTAAAAGTAATCTTGGAGGGGAAAATATAAGATAAAAGATGGAGACTCACACCAAGACTAACATGGACGAGTAACATCAAAAGAGGGACAAACCAGCCTATAACAACCTGCACCATCAAAGCAAGAGACAGAGTAGAAGGGCGCTCCAAGTTAGCCAACCTTCGTTGCGGAGATGGCACTCGATGATAATCGATGGGGCATCAAACATGGCTGGTTGTAACAACTAAGTGTGATCTAGACTCACAAATTGTATTGGGCTTGTATCAGATGGGGCATCAAACATGCGAATCATATGAGGAAGAGGTATGTTTTACAGCACTCAGAAAAAATGGCAAATAAACAACAGAAAATATATATTGTTCTTTGTTTTTTTTTCTGTTGTTGTTTATTTGTAATTTTTTTCTGAGTACTGTAAAACATACCTCTTCCTCCAATGATTCGCTGAATTATCGCCTCGGAAGTTTTCCTCTATAATCATATTCATTTATTTTTGTTTGTCTCCAGCATTAAACATGGTTGGTTGTAACAACTCAGTGTGGTCTAGACTCACAAACGTGGCTGGTTGTAACAACTCAGTGTGGTCTAGACTAACAAACATGGCTGGCTGTAACAACTCAGTGTGGTCTAGACTCACAAACATGGCTGGTTGCAACAACTCAGTGTGGTCTAGACTCACAAACATGGTTGGTTGCAACAACTCAGTGTGGTTTAGACTCACAAACCTGGCTGGTTGTAACAACTCAGTGTGGTCTAGACTCACAAACATGGTTGGTTGTAACAACTCAGTGTGGTCTAGATTCACAAACATGGTTGGTTGTAACAACTCAGTGTGGTCTAGACTCACATACATGGTTGGTTGTAACAACTCAGTGTGGTCTAGATTCACAAACATGGTTGGTTGTAACAACTCAGTGTGGTCTAGACTCACAAACATGGTTGGTTGTAACAACTCAGTGTGGTCTAGATTCACAAACATGGTTGGTTGCAATAACTCAGTGTGGTCTACACTCACAAATTATATTGGGCTTGTGTCAGATGGGACATCAAACCGGACTTCCAAGATGGTAGAACGAAGTTCATATTCTCTCGAGCGCTGCAGAAATTGCATTTGGGGACTGATTAATTTCGGCTCTCTATTGCAATTTTCTGCGCTAAAGTCAAAATGCTGTTCTACTTAACAAAAATGCGCAGATGAAGCGGAGTGGTCCGCACGGCAATTTTCCTTTTTGACAAGTCAAGTGTTGTGAATGCGACTTCTACCGTCTAGAATTGATCTGCGGTTTACACCAACACGTTGAGTAATATTCAATGACCGTCGTTTGAATTGTTTGACGCAAGTTATTTACATGTTACAA
Source organism: Megaustenia siamemsis (assembly GCA_032433765.1). Classification (NCBI taxonomy): domain Eukaryota; kingdom Metazoa; phylum Mollusca; class Gastropoda; order Stylommatophora; family Ariophantidae; genus Megaustenia; species Megaustenia siamemsis. Next base: position 1,425,907 of record JAVIAB010000124.1, on the reverse strand, counting down.
CTCATTAATGTGGACTGCTCCGTCAAGTCAGCCGAAGTTTTTTTCTCTTTAGGGAATTTGCACCGTGTTTCGTTCGTTGTAGGCTGCTTTCACTAGAGTAATCGGGAATCTATGAGCGCAGCCATTGTTGCGTGTGCTACGTCATCATAATGGCTCATCGTATATCTCTAGACCGGCCATACACTAATCTTACGGTCTGTTGTTTGATGTGCGACGGAGATAATCTGACGACTGTGTTTTATATGTTCCGATTTGGAGTCAAAAACGACGTCCTAACATCATCAAGCGCTATACATTATAAAAAATATGACGATCATCATTTTCAGGAGTACGTGAACTTCAGGTCAATATGGTGGATAGGCGGTAGGAACCATTGAAGGCTATCTATGAAAAGTGTTCTTTGTTGCAGTTTCCTCATATTCCAAGTCCGGCTTGTTGCAGGAGCTACTGAGTAAAGTGCTCTGTGCACACCGTGAGCTGTTGTTTTCAACCGTTTTGATCATCATCATCATCAAGTACCGAACCTGCTGGCGTAGGTGACATTGTCTCTCCACAACTTTCGATCTCGACAGTTATTTATCATTTCTGTTGATGACCTTCTGCTAAGCCATTCTCTTAAGCTATCTGGTATGTTTTTTTTTCTTTTTGCTTCCCTCTATCTCTTCGTCCCTCAATTTTTCCAGTTGTTACAATATATTCCAGTTGTTCTCTTCTCATTGTATGGCCAAAAAATGATGACTGTTTCTTCCTAATATTGAAAATTAGCTATCTTTTTGCTTTGGCCTCTTTCAGAACGTTTTCATTACTCTTCTTAGCTGTCCATGGTATTATCAACATTCTGCTGTAAAACCACATTTCTACAGACTCCATTGATTTTCTTGTCTGTTGTCCTATTGTCCATGATTCACATCCATATGTTAAGACTGGCTCTACATAACATTTAAGAACTCTTTTTCTTGTTTTTATTGTCAAAAATGGATTGCATAGTATCTTCCCATTTTTTGGGAAAGCTATTTTTGCCTAAACCATTCTGCATCTCACCTCTTTTGTACATCTTCCGTCTGAGGTTAACAAAGTTCCCAAATATTTAAATTCATTTACCTGTTTTAATATTGTTCCACTTGTCTTTATTTTGCACTGAGGTGGTGTCTTTTTCTTTGTTGATACCATTACTACTGTCTTTTTGCTATTAAGACTAAGTCCTTTATTTTTGCTTTCTTTCACTATAATGTCTAACATTTCTTGTAACTCATCTTCATTCTTAGCCGGAACCGTTTTGATCATATTTCGATAGTCCAATTGGTTACGATGAGTGTTGATATCTTATGACAAGGAACAGTTGTCTGTGCTCACTTTCTGTGCGGTTTCGCCTTATGTCTTTTGGCATGTGCTGAGACTGCTATGATGAGGACTATAGCTACCTTTCTTTGTTTGGGAGATGAGTTAGTATTTTCGGATGATTCCACTGGCACGGGCGGTTGAGCAATTATGGATTTTAATTCGTTTGCAGTGATACCGGGGCCTTCCATAACCATAACATGACTGGTTGTAACAACTCAGTGAGGTATAGACTCACATACATGGCTGGTTGTAACAACTCAGTGAGGTATAGACTCACATACATGGCTGGTTGTAACAACTCAGTGAGGTATAGACTCACATACATGGCTGGTTGTAACAACTCAGTGAGGTATAGACTCACATACATGGCTGGTTGTAACAACTCAATGTGGTCTAGACTCAATGATTTATCTCCTTCATGTGTACAGCTTAAATGTATTTGTCATTATAGGGTCTTTATATCTATTATGCAGTAGCTAAGCTTCCATCAAATAAAGGATTGTTGCTATCAGAAATAGCCCAATGGTTTTCCCACATCAGTTTAAGACGAGAAGCCTACAGAGAATTATTGACAGTTACATCTACAGAATATGGATCAACCAGAAACGCCTTTTGTAAAACCATCAGCTACTCGTTGGCTTGTACGAGAACAAGTTGTGTATTCTGATAAACTGGGAAGAGCTAATAGCTTATTTCATTTGTGCTTAGTTAGCACAGTCAACGTTTGACACAAAATACAAAACATAATTGTTAAAGGAGATGATGTTTGATTATAAAAATGACTTGTTCTTTGTGTTTGCGACATCAGTTGTGCAGGGAAAGACTCAATGCTCATTTTCAACAAACCAAAGCTGATCCTCATGAGCCGTGAGTAGTATACAATGTTGTATTTGACCCGTATTTAGGCGCTAAATTAACAAAGATATATAGTAGGTGCGCGGCGCACCTAATGTACCGTAGGTGCAGGGGGAGTTAACCGTGACCTCTAGTCCCGGTGACCCGGAAGTGACCTGTTTATGTCTGGTATAGGCTGACTTTGGAGTTCTTTATGTACTTGATCGATAGTGATAGGTTAGTAGATTATACAACATCAATGAAAAACAATCAATATAAAACAGAAGACAAAGATATATTTTATTCTTTTATTATCTCAATAGGTGTATAACATACATTGATATTATATATCATTACAAACATATTCAGTACATTGAGTAAATATATAGTACAAGGATAACAATTATTTATAGCTGTGTAGTTGGGTGTCTGCTTAGCTCTATGCCATAAATGAATCATAAGGGGTGAAACCGTTAGAGATTACTGGTTAGTCTAAGCTGGTAGTGTAAAGAGTTAAATATCTAAAGGCGTAGTCGAGACGTTATCATCAGATACCTTTCTTTTTATATAGAAATAGGAAAGAGCATTTCTTGTTTGACTGTAGTACAATATGGAATTATTTAAGACTTCGAAACCTACATTTTTCCCACCCTTAGCCTTTTGCGTAGCGAGAACCTCTAAAAACATATCTTTATCTAGTTTATTGTGTTGCTTGCTTAACCCTTTACAACTGATTTTATCATAATCCCCACTACAATGGTACGTCTTACTACATAAGCTAACAAGAGCTGTCCCTTCGTACTCTAGTTTAAAAAGCCCGGGTGTTCGTTTGGTATACGCTTTAACACCCTTACAGTTTATACATTCTGTTTTGCTAGTATGTTCATCGCAGCGATGGGTGTTGGAGGTCGTCTAGTGTGTCGTGACGGATGTATGGAGGTCGTCTAGTGTGTCATGTTGGTTGTATGGAGGGCGTTTAGTGTGTCATGATGGTTGTATAGGGGTCGTCTAGTGTGTCGTGATGGGTGCATGGAGGTCGGCTAGTATATCGTGATGGGTGTACGGAGGTCGTCTAGTGTGTCATATTGGGTGTATAGAGGGCGTCTAGTGTGTCGTGATGGGTGTATGGAGGTCGTTTAGTGTGTCATGATGGATGTATAGAGGTCGGCTAGTGTGTCGTGATTGGTGCATGGAGGGCGGCTAGCGTGTTATGATGGGTGTATGGAGGGCGTCTAGTGTGGTATGAGGGGTGTATGGAGGTGGTCTAGTGTGTCATGAGGGTTGTATGCCTGTCGTCTAGTGTGTCGTCATGTATGTATTTGTTGTGATGGGTGTATGGAGGGCGTCTAGTGTGTCATGATGGGTGTATGGAGGTCGTCTACTGTGTCGTGAGGGGTGTATGGAGGTCATCTAGTGTGGTATGAGGGGTGTATGGAGGTCGTCTAGTGTGATATGACGGCTGTATGCCGGGCGTCTAGTGTGACATGAGGGCTGTATACCGGTCGCCTAGTGTGGCATGAGGGCTGTATGGCGGTTGTCTGGTATATCATACTTTAATCAACCAATAAGAAAAATGAAGGAACATTACAGTCAACATTACTTATCTTAACTACTTTACATCAATACAGTTGAATAACGTTTTATCGTTAAGTCTTACCATACTTTAAGAGAAAACATTCAAACTTACAGTATAAAATATAGTCTCAATCATCTACACCGAATATACATATTATCGATAAGCGTTAACATACTTTAAGAGAAAACAATCCAACTTACTGTGTAAAATATACTTTCAGCTAGAAAGAACAGTAACTTTCCTTGAAGCAACCAAACTTATAACACAAATTCTCACATGAGACTAGAGTAAATATATCCTGGTAACAGATTTTAACCAATCAGCGAGTGACTATGCCAACATCGACTGATATCTGGATTAACCAATCAGAGAAGTTCATTAACATTGGAGGCGGAGCAAAGTTATGACTGACAGCTGGATTAACCAATCAGAGAAGTGCGTTAGCCCAAGCGTAGGTAGTGGCTGTCGGGTCAGCAGTGGGGGGAAAATGCGGGTTGTGGATTAATTGAACTCGTTTTGACCCCTGAGCCAATTCCAGAAGAGTTCTATGACCTCATTTTGACCGCTGAAGGTTTTAATACCAATGTTTCCCACTTCAACGAACGATATACATCATTAAAGGTGATTACTTCAGCTCTTAGACTTTGGAGTTCCATATCTTTATCACTTCAACGAATGACAGACAACAGTAAAGGTGATAATTTCAGGTCAGAAAACTTAGTTCCAACGCCCAAAATTTTGGTTCATACTCACAAAGTTGAACACGAACTCTACAAATTTAGTCCCAAAGTCGTAAATGTTATATACAAAGTCCAAAAGTTTGTAAAAAAGACAACCCAAACTCAAAATAGTTAGACACAAAGCCCAACAATTTATATTCAAAGTCCAAAAAGTTACTCCAAAAGACAACTAATGTAACACTTAACCCCAAAATTTCGTCGCATAACCAAAAAGTTGAACTCAAAACCCTAAAAATTTAGTCCCAAAGTGATACTAGTTCGACACAAAAGTCGTAAATGTTATATGCAAAGTCCAAAAGTTTGTCAAAAAGACAACCCAAACTCAAAATAGTTAGACGCAAAGCCCAACAATTTATAGGCAAAGTCCAAAAAGTTACTCCAAAGACAACTAATGTAACACTTAACCCCAAAATTTGAGCTCATAAGCAAAAAGTTGAACTCAAAACCATAACAATTTAGTCCCAAAGTGATTATAGTTCGACACAAAAGTTGTAAATATTATATGCAAAGTCCAAAAGTTTGTCAAAAAGACAACCCAAACTCAGAATAGTTAGACACAAAACCCAACAATTTATATGCAAAGTCCAAAAAGTTACTCCAAAAGACAACTAATGTATCACTTAACCCCAAAATTTCCTCGTGTAACCAAAAAGTTGAACTCAAACCCTAAAAAGTTAGACCAAAGGACAAATAATGTAACACCAATTCACAAAAGTTTCATCGCGTAACCAAAAAGTTGAACTCAAAACCCTAAAAAAGTTAAGACCAAAGTGATACTAGTTCGCCACAAAAGTTTAAAAAGTTATATTCAAGGTCCAAAAGTTTGTCAAAAAGACAACCCAAACTCAAAAGTTTGTCAAAAAGACAACCCAAACTAAAAATAGTTAAACACGAAAGGTCAAAAAGGTATATGCAAAGTCCAAAAAGTTACGCCAAAAGACAAATAATGTAACACTAAACCCCAACGTTTTGTAGCATAACCAAAAAGTTGAACTCAAAACCCTAAAAAGTTTAGTTCTAAAGTGATACTAGTTCGACACAAAAGTCGTAAATGTTATATTCAAATCCAAAAGTTTGTTAAAAAGACAACCCAAACTCAAAATAGTTAGACACGAAAGACCACAAAGGTATATTCAAAGGCCAAAATGTTACTTCAAAGGACAACTAATGTAACAACAAGCCCTAAAATTTCGACTCATATGCACAAACTTGGACACAAAACCCTACAAAATCTAGACCCAAAGTCCAAAAGACAAAATAATTTAACCCCAAAACACAAAAATCTCATCTCATAGCAAAAAGTTGAAAATGCAGGCTGTCTAGTATCTCTTGAGTTTGACTTGATAAGTTACTAAAATTATATTTTGACCAATGATACAATACCAAAGTGTCCACTTTTCAAGGAAAGACTTTAATATAGCTGAGAAAATCCTAATAAATAATTCTAATTTAGTAAAAAAATTTTGCACATGATGATAGTTACGACTGTGTCTAAATGATTAAGGAAAATATTCATACAATACTAGAAATAACAAAACACACTAAAAATACCACATTGAAAGACTAAAGTTAAAGTTCACACCCCCATCACAGCGTGGGTAATAAAAGTACGACAAAGCATGAAAGTTAAACCCCCTGTCACAACTCTGCTAAGAAAAGTACTGCAAAGCATGAAAGTTATGTCCCCTGCTATAACTCTACTAAACGAAAGTATTACCAAATACGTAGGTTACACCCCTGATATAACCTTACCAAAAGACAAAAATTTGCTTAAAAAACACATTTATGATTGTTACGCCCCTTGACCCTTTATGAGGGGTACGCCCATGAAACTGTTAGAAATAGTAAATTTACACTCTAGGGTTACTCCAAACTTTACATTAGACATACCCATAGCAAAAATTTACTTAAAAGTCACTTTTATGGTTGTTACGCCCCTTGACCCTTTATGAGGGGACGCCCATGAAACTGTTACAAATAGTAAATTTACACTCTAAACTTACCCCAGATGTTATTTTAGACATCCCCATAGCAAAAAGTTGCTTAAAAGTCACTTTTATGATTGTTACCCCCTTGCTTATTTTTGGCGGCTACGCCCATGAAACTGTTAAAGATAGTAAATTTAACCTCTAGGCTTACTCCAAACTTTACATTAAACATCCCCGTATCAAGAATTTGCATAAAAAACAACTTTTGAAATTTCTTACCCCCAACCGGTTTTTGATGGCTACGCCCATGAAACTGTTAAAAATAGTCAATTTAACATCTAGACATACCACAAACTTTATTTTAGTCATCCACATAGCAAAAACTTACTAAAAAGCCACTTTTATGAGTGTTGCCCCCTTACCCATTTTTGATGGTTACGCCCATGAAACTGTTAAAAATAGTCAATTTAACATCTAGACATACCCCAAACTTTATATTAAGCATCCCCGTATCAAGAATTTACATAAAAACAACTTTTGAAATTACTACCCCCGTACCCATTTTTGGCGGTTACGCCCATGAAACTGTTAAAAATAGTCAATTTAACATCTAGCCATACCACAAACTTTATTTTAGTCATCCACATAGCAAAAAATTACTAAAAAGCCACTTTTATGAGTGTTGCCCCCTTACCCATTTTTGATGGTTACGCCCATGAAACTGTTAAAAATAGTAAATTTATCATCTAGACATACCCCAAACTTTATATTAAGCATCCCCGTATCAAGAATTTACATAAAAACAACTTTTGAAATTACTACCCCCGTACCCATTTTTGGCGGTTACGCCCATGAAACTGTTAAAAATAGTCAATTTAACATCTAGACATACCACAAACTTTTTTTTAGTCATCCACATAGCAAAAAATTACTAAAAAGCCACTTTTATGAGTGTTGCCCCTTACCCATTTTTGATGGTTACGCCCATGAAACTGTTAAAAATAGTAAATTTAACATCTAGACATACCCCAAACTTTATACTAAGCATCCCCGTATCAAGAATTTACATAAAAACAACTTTTGAAATTACTACCCCCGTACCCATTTTTGGCGGTTACGCCCATGAAATCAATAAAAAATTGAAATTTAACCTATTGGCATACCTCAAACATAATATTTGACACGCCTATGTATCAAATTTGCCTGAAAAATCAACCAAAATTAGTAGTGTATATCTAGTGATTGGATGGATTTTCTGCGGGCCCCCGCTGAATATTTCTTATATAAATAGTCTACCCCACAGGTTTTTTTTGGTGCCGTTTTTCCTTATATGAGAGTCTACCCAAAGATTTGTTTTTTTCTTATATGAGAGTCTACCCACATAATTTCACTGGATATACAGTTTATGGGCGTAACCATCAAAAATGGGTAAGGGGGCAACACTCATAAAAGTGGCTTTTTAGTAAGTTTTTGCTATGTGGATGACTAAAATAAAGTTTGTGGTATGTCTAGATGTTAAATTGACTATTTTTAACAGTTTCATGGGCGTAGCCATCAAAAACCGGTTGGGGGTAAGAAATTTCAAAAGTTGTTTTTTATGCAAATTCTTGATACGGGGATGTTTAATGTAAAGTTTGGAGTAAGCCTAGAGGTTAAATTTACTATCTTTAACAGTTTCATGGGCGTAGCCGCCAAAAATAAGCAAGGGGGTAACAATCATAAAAGTGACTTTTAAGCAACTTTTTGCTATGGGGATGTCTAAAATAACATCTGGGGTAAGTTTAGAGTGTAAATTTACTATTTGTAACAGTTTCATGGGCGTCCCCTCATAAAGGGTCAAGGGGCGTAACAACCATAAAAGTGACTTTTAAGTAAATTTTTGCTATGGGTATGTCTAATGTAAAGTTTGGAGTAACCCTAGAGTGTAAATTTACTATTTCTAACAGTTTCATGGGCGTACCCCTCATAAAGGGTCAAGGGGCGTAACAATCATAAATGTGTTTTTTAAGCAAATTTTTGTCTTTTGGTAAGGTTATATCAGGGGTGTAACCTACGTATTTGGTAATACTTTCGTTTAGTAGAGTTATAGCAGGGGACATAACTTTCATGCTTTGCAGTACTTTTCTTAGCAGAGTTGTGACAGGGGGTTTAACTTTCATGCTTTGTCGTACTTTTATTACCCACGCTGTGATGGGGGTGTGAACTTTAACTTTAGTCTTTCAATGTGGTATTTTTAGTGTGTTTTGTTATTTCTAGTATTGTATGAATATTTTCCTTAATCATTTAGACACAGTCGTAACTATCATCATGTGCAAAATTTTTTACTAAATTAGAATTATTTATTAGGATTTTCTCAGCTATATTAAAGTCTTTCCTTGAAAAGTGGACACTTTGGTATTGTATCATTGGTCAAAATATAATTTTAGTAACTTATCAAGTCAAACTCAAGAGATACTAGACAGCCTGCATTTTCAACTTTTTGCTATGAGATGAGATTTTTGTGTTTTGGGGTTAAATTATTTTGTCTTTTGGACTTTGGGTCTAGATTTTGTAGGGTTTTGTGTCCAAGTTTGTGCATATGAGTCGAAATTTTAGGGCTTGTTGTTACATTAGTTGTCCTTTGAAGTAACATTTTGGCCTTTGAATATACCTTTGTGGTCTTTCGTGTCTAACTATTTTGAGTTTGGGTTGTCTTTTTAACAAACTTTTGGATTTGAATATAACATTTACGACTTTTGTGTCGAACTAGTATCACTTTAGAACTAAACTTTTTAGGGTTTTGAGTTCAACTTTTTGGTTATGCTACAAAACGTTGGGGTTTAGTGTTACATTATTTGTCTTTTGGCGTAACTTTTTGGACTTTGCATATACCTTTTTGACCTTTCGTGTTTAACTATTTTTAGTTTGGGTTGTCTTTTTGACAAACTTTTGAGTTTGGGTTGTCTTTTTGACAAACTTTTGGACCTTGAATATAACTTTTTAAACTTTTGTGGCGAACTAGTATCACTTTGGTCTTAACTTTTTAGGGTTTTGAGTTCAACTTTTTGGTTACGCGATGAAACTTTTGTGAACTGGTGTTACATTATTTGTCCTTTGGTCTAACTTTTTAGGGTTTGAGTTCAACTTTTTGGTTACACGAGGAAATTTTGGGGTTAAGTGATACATTAGTTGTCTTTTGGAGTAACTTTTTGGACTTTGCATATAAATTGTTGGGTTTTGTGTCTAACTATTCTGAGTTTGGGTTGTCTTTTTGACAAACTTTTGGACTTTGCATATAATATTTACAACTTTTGTGTCGAACTATAATCACTTTGGGACTAAATTGTTATGGTTTTGAGTTCAACTTTTTGCTTATGAGCTCAAATTTTGGGGTTAAGTGTTACATTAGTTGTCTTTGGAGTAACTTTTTGGACTTTGCCTATAAATTGTTGGGCTTTGCGTCTAACTATTTTGAGTTTGGGTTGTCTTTTTGACAAACTTTTGGACTTTGCATATAACATTTACGACTTTTGTGTCGAACTAGTATCACTTTGGGACTAAATTTTTAGGGCTTTGAGTTCAACTTTTTGGTTATGCGACGAAATTTTGGGGTTAAGTGTTACATTAGTTGTCTTTTGGAGTAACTTTTTGGACTTTGAATATAAATTGTTGGGCTTTGTGTCTAACTATTTTGAGTTTGGGTTGTCTTTTTTACAAACTTTTGGACTTTGTATATAACATTTACGACTTTGGGACTAAATTTGTAGAGTTCGTGTTCAACTTTGTGAGTATGAACCAAAATTTTGGGCGTTGGAACTAAGTTTTCTGACCTGAAATTATCACCTTTACTGTTGTCTGTCATTCGTTGAAGTGATAAAGATATGGAACTCCAAAGTCTAAGAGCTGAAGTAATCACCTTTAATGATGTATATCGTTCGTTGAAGTGGGAAACATTGGTATTAAAACCTTCAGCGGTCAAAATGAGGTCATAGAACTCTTCTGGAATTGGCTCAGGGGTCAAAACGAGTTCAATTAATCCACAACCCGCATTTTCCCCCCACTGCTGACCCGACAGCCACTACCTACGCTTGGGCTAACGCACTTCTCTGATTGGTTAATCCAGCTGTCAGTCATAACTTTGCTCCGCCTCCAATGTTAATGAACTTCTCTGATTGGTTAATCCAGATATCAGTCGATGTTGGCATAGTCACTCGCTGATTGGTTAAAATCTGTTACCAGGATATATTTACTCTAGTCTCATGTGAGAATTTGTGTTATAAGTTTGGTTGCTTCAAGGAAAGTTACTGTTCTTTCTAGCTGAAAGTATATTTTACACAGTAAGTTGGATTGTTTTCTCTTAAAGTATGTTAACGCTTATCGATAATAGGTTATATTCGGTGTAGATGATTGAGACTATATTTTATACTGTAAGTTTGAATGTTTTCTCTTAAAGTATGGTAAGACTTAACGATAAAACGTTATTCAACTGTATTGATGTAAAGTAGTTAAGATAAGTAATGTTGACTGTAATGTTCCTTCATTTTTCTTATTGGTTGATTAAAGTATGATATACCAGACAACCGCCATACAGCCCTCATGCCACACTAGGCGACCGGTATACAGCCCTCATGTCACACTAGACGCCCGGCATACAGCCGTCATATCACACTAGACGACCTCCATACACCCCTCATACCACACTAGATGACCTCCATACACCCCTCACGACACAGTAGACGACCTCCATACACCCATCATGACACACTAGACGCCCTCCATACACCCATCACAACAAATACATACATGACGACACACTAGACGACAAGCATACAACCCTCATGACACACTAGACCACCTCCATACACCCCTCATACCACACTAGACGCCCTCCATACACCCATCATAACACGCTAGCCGCCCTCCATGCACCAATTACGACACACTAGCCGACCTCTATACACCCATCATGACACACTAAACGACCTCCATACACCCATCACGACACACTAGACGCCCTCTATACACCCAATATGACACACTAGACGACCTCCGTACACCCATCACGATATACTAGCCGACCTCCATGCACCCATCACGACACACTAGACGACCCCTATACAACCATCATGACACACTAAACGCCCTCCATACAACCAACATGACACACTAGACGACCTCCATACATCCGTCACGACACACTAGACGACCTCCAACACCCATCGCTGCGATGAACATACTAGCAAAACAGAATGTATAAACTGTAAAGGTGTTAAAGCGTATACCAAACGAACACCCGGGCTTTTTAAACTAGAGTACGAAGGGACAGCTCTTGTTAGCTTATGTAGTAAGACGTACCATTGTAGTGGGGATTATGATAAAATCAGTTGTAAAGGGTTAAGCAAGCAACACAATAAACTAGATAAAGATATGTTTTTAGAGGTTCTCGCTACGCAAAAGGCTAAGGGTGGGAAAAATGTAGGTTTCGAAGTCTTAAATAATTCCATATTGTACTACAGTCAAACAAGAAATGCTCTTTCCTATTTCTATATAAAAAGAAAGGTATCTGATGATAACGTCTCGACTACGCCTTTAGATATTTAACTCTTTACACTACCAGCTTAGACTAACCAGTAATCTCTAACGGTTTCACCCCTTATGATTCATTTATGGCATAGAGCTAAGCAGACACCCAACTACACAGCTATAAATAATTGTTATCCTTGTACTATATATTTACTCAATGTACTGAATATGTTTGTAATGATATATAATATCAATGTATGTTATACACCTATTGAGATAATAAAAGAATAAAATATATCTTTGTCTTCTGTTTATATTGATTGTTTTTCATTGATGTTGTATAATCTACTAACCTATCACTATCGATCAAGTACATAAAGAACTCCAAAGTCAGCCTATACCAGACATAAACAGGTCACTTCCGGGTCACCGGGACTAGAGGTCACGGTTAACTCCCCCTGCACCTACGGTACATTAGGTGCGCCGCGCACCTACTATATATCTTTGTTAATTTAGCGCCTAAATACGGGTCAAATACAACATTGTGTACTACTGCCGTGTCTAGAATTATTTGTATACAGTGCAAGTCTTCAGGCCAGGTTGTATAATACAAATGGACATAACAAATATATAAATTAAGTTGATTTTGGTAGCACATTTGTAAATAGAATGTAGTAAGTTCCTATAGAAGAACAACAACACTGAGGCTCATAAAGAAATACAAAATGTGAAAAAACGATGCATATGTGTGCTAGAGGAAGCACTCAGTCAAATAGCGTGCAGAATTCTTTCAGCAAGAAATATTTCAAAATCTAAGTTGAGTCCAAAGATTATTTAAAATCAAGCTTTGAGGATCACGTTTTCCAATTGGCCCTTGTTACACCTATCAGAAAGCTACATCAGTATTATTGAAGAACAATACAGAAACATGATTTTGATTGGCTGGAAAGAAGATGCTCCATTTTAGAAAATTGGACTCCCTACTGACTGAACAATTTTGGATTGGCATACGTCAACATGAGTCAATCAAAGAGTTAGCTAACTTTTCCCTATCATGTCTTATCATCCCAGCTAGTAATGATGCAGTTGAGCAAATATTCTCTCTGGTAACGTCAGTGAAAACAAAAGCAAGAAATAAGATGCAGCTAAATTTGTTTGTTGCTTTTGTGAGAATAAGAGCAGAACTGGTTACTTTGGAACAAATGTTGTAAAGACTATATTCCATCAGCTAAATTTGTTTGTTGCTATTGTGAGAATAAGAGCAGAGCTGTTACTTTGGAACAAATGTTGTAAAGACTATATTCCATCAGCTAAATTTGTTTGTTGCTATTGTAAGAATAAGAGCAGAGCTGTTACTTTGGAACAAATGTTGTAAAGACTATATTCCATCAGCTAAATTTGTTTGTTGCTATTATAAGAATAAGAGCAGAGCTGTTACTTTGGAACTTTAAACTGGTAACCCTGCCCGTAGTTCGCGTACAGGGAACGGCCAGGACAGACAACAGTCAGACAGTGAGATAACATTTGATAGTGAGGTGAGATTGTCCATGAGAGGACAGACTCTATTTTATCATGTCGTGACGTACGGGCGAGTGTCTGTGAGAGAACAGACTCTGTTTTATCATGTCGTGACGTGCGGGCGAGTGTCCGTGAGAGGACAGACTCTGTTTTATCATGTCGTGACGTGCGGGCGAGTGTCCGTGAGAGGACAGACTCTATTTTATCATGTCGTGACGTGCGGGCGAGTGTCCGTGAGAGGACAGACTCTATTTTATCATGTCGTGACGTGCGGGCGAGTGTCTGTGAGAGAACAGACTCTGTTTTATCATGTCGTGACGTGCGGGCGAGTGTCCGTGAGAGGACAGACTCTGTTTTATCATGTCGTGACGTGCGGGCGAGTGTCCGTGAGAGAACAGACTCTGTTTTGTCATGCCGTGACGTGCGGGCGAGTGTCCGTGAGAGGACAGACTCTGTTTTATCATGTCGTGACGTGCGGGCGAGTGTCCGTGAGAGAACAGACTCTGTTTTATCATGTCGTGACGTGCGTGCGAGTGTCCGTGAGAGGACAGACTCTGTTTTATCATGTCGTGACGTGCGGGCGAGTGTCCATGAGAGGACAGACTCTGTTTTATCATGTCGTGACGTGCGGGCGAGTGTCTTTGAGAGGACAGACTCTGTTTTATCATGTCGTGACTTGCGGGCGAGTGTCCGTGAGAGGACAGACTCTGTTTTATCATGTCGTGACTTGCGGGCGAGTGTCCGTGAGAGGACAGACTCTGTTTTATCATGTCGTGACGTGCGGGCGAGTGTCCGTGAGAGGAGTCAGTTTAAACTTGTGTTTTCCTGTCTTCTCTCGACAGATGCACATCTTCTGGGTTGGCCACAGTGAGGACACAGAAGAGAAAGAAGCGAACATATTCATAAAACAGAACGTCTTCATGCTACATTGGATGAATACGTTAATTCCCTCTTCATTTTAAGCAAGGAATGTACAAAATCCACATGCTAGTCTCAAGTGCCCAAACAAAAACATAATGGCAGCATGACACAGTTACCAGCTCGTGCCTGTCGCGTGTTGTGGGTGAGACTGGGAAGGAGTGCGAGGATCAGATATCGACCGCCAGCAGTTCTGGGCCAGACTCGGCATCAGTTCCCAGACCGTGGTTCATGTGCACGTGAGTAAATCTGACTAATTGTGTTGGATGTGTAGCTCATTTATTGTTAAATCATGTGCCAAACTATTTCTTGCTCAATATTGTCCTTATTTTTCATCTCCTGTCAAATTTGCATAAAACTGCTGACGTGATCTTTCATTTTCTATTGTCATATGTACAGTCAATGTTGTTCAAACCATCTAATTCTGCTGCATGTTATGATAGCTCATCTAGCTACTAATAAGTGATTGCTCGTGTGCTGTTTTATGTTGTTGTGTTACTGATCCATTAAATGTTGTGATTACTCGACTTTATTCTCTGCTGTGATTTGTCATTGAAATAAAAATTGCCCTGAATTATGACTGCTCGTCTAGTAATAAATATTGTTATTGTGACTGCTCGTTTAGTAATAAATATTGTTATTGTGACATTGCTCGCCTAGTAATAAATATTGTTATTGTGACATTGCTCGCCTAGTAATAAATATTGTTATTGTGACTGCGCTCGTCTAGTAATAAATATTGTTATTGTGACTGCGCTCGTCTAGTAATAAATATTGTTATTGTGACTGCTCGACTAGTAATAAATATTGTTATTGTGACTGCGCTCGTCTAGAAATAAATATTGTTATTGTGACTGCGCTCGTCTAGTAATATTGTTATTGTAATTACTCGTCTAGTAATAAATAGTGTTATTGTAATTGCTCGTCTAGTAATAAATATTGTTATTGTGACAGCGCTCGTCTAGTAATAAATATTGTTATTGTGATTGCTCGTCTAGTAATAAATATTGTTATTGTGACTGCGCTCGTCTAGTAATAAATATTGTTATTGTGACATTGCTCGCCTAGTAATAAATATTGTTATTGTGACTGCGCTCGTCTAGTAATAAATATTGTTATTGTGACTGCGCTCGTCTAGTAATAAATATTGTTATTGTGACTGCTCGACTAGTAATAAATATTGTTATTGTGATTGCGCTCGTCTAGAAATAAATATTGTTATTGTGACTGCGCTCGTCTAGTAATATTGTTATTGTAATTACTCGTCTAGTAATAAATATTGTTATTGTAATTGCTCGTCTAGTAATAAATATTGTTATTGTGACAGTGCTCGTCTAGTAATAAATATTGTTATTGTGATTGCTCGTCTAGTAATAAATATTGTTATTGTGACTGCGCTCGTCTAGTAATAAATATTGTTATTGTGACTGCGCTCGTCTAGTAATAAATATTGTTATTGTAATTACTCGTCTAGTAATAAATATTGTTATTGTAATTACTCGTCTAGTAATAAATATTGTTATTGTAATTACTCGTCTAGTAATAAATATTGTTATTGTAATTACTCGTCTAGTAATAAATATTGTTATTGTGACTGCGCTCGTCTAGTAATAAATATTGTTATTGTGATTGCTCGTCTAGTAATAAATATTGTTATTGTGATTGCTCGTCTAGTAATAAATATTGTTATTGTGATTGCTCGTCTAGAAATAATATTGTTATTGTGATTGCTCGTCTAGTAATTAATATTGTTGTTGTGATTGCTCGTCTAGTAATAAATATTGTTATTGTGACCGCGCTCGTCTAGTAATAAATATTGTTATTGTGACTGCGCTCGTCTAGTAATAAATATTGTTATTGTGATTGCTCGTCTAGTAATAAATATTATTATTGTGACATTGCTCGTCTTGTAATAAATATTGTTATTGTGATTGCTCTTCTTGTAATAAATATTTTTATTGTGATTGCTCGTCTAGTAATAAATATTGTTATTGTGACTGCTCTTCTTGTAATAAATATTGTTATTGTGATTGCTCGTCTAGTAATAAATATTGTTATTGTGATTGCTCGTCTAGTAATAAATATTGTTATTGTGACTGCGCTCGTCTAGTAATAAATATTGTTATTGTGACTGCGCTCGTCTAGTAATAAATATTGTTATTGTGACATTGCTCGTCTAGTAATAAATATTGTTATTGTGATTGCTCGTCTTGTAATAAATATTGTTATTGTAATTGCTCGTCTAGTAATAAATATTGTTATTGTGATTGCTCGTCTAGAAATAATATTGCTATTGTGATTGCTCGTCTAGTAATTAATATTGTTGTTGTGATTGCTCGTCTAGTAATAAATATTGTTATTGTGACTGCGCTCGTCTAGTAATAAATATTGTTATTGTGACTGCGCTCGTCTAGTAATAAATATTGTTATTGTGATTGCTCGTCTAGTAATAAATATTTTTATTGTGATTGCTCGTCTAGTAATAAATATTGTTATTGTGACTGCTCTTCTTGTAATAAATATTGTTATTGTGATTGCTCGCCTAGTAATAAATATTGTTATTGTGATTGCTCGTCTTGTAATAAATATTGTTATTGTGATTGCTCTTCTTGTAATAAATATTGTTATTGTGATTGCTCGTCTAGTAATAAATATTGTTTTTGTGACTGCGCTCGTCTAGTAATAAATATTGTTATTGCTCGTCTAGTAATAAATATTGTTATTGTGATTGCTCGTCTAGTAATAAATATTGTTATTATGACTGCGCTCGTCTAGTAATAAATATTGTTATTGTGACTGCTCGACTAGTAATAAATATTGTTATTGTGACTGCGCTCGTCTAGAAATAAATATTGTTATTGTGACTGCGCTCGTCTAGTAATATTGTTATTGTAATTACTCGTCTAGTAATAAATATTGTTATTGTGATTGCTCGTCTAGTAATAAATATTGTTATTGTGACTGCGCTCGTCTAGTAATAAATATTGTTATTGTGACTGCGCTCGTCTAGTAATAAATATTGTTATTGTAATTACTCGTCTAGTAATAAATATTGTTATTGTAATTACTCGTCTAGTAATAAATATTGTTATTGTAATTACTCGTCTAGTAATAAATATTGTTATTGTAATTACTCGTCTAGTAATAAATATTGTTATTGTGACTGCGCTCGTCTAGTAATAAATATTGTTATTGTGATTGCGCTCGTCTAGTAATAAATATTGTTATTGTGATTGCTCTTCTAGTAATAAATATTGTTATTGTGATTGCTCGTCTAGAAATAATATTGTTATTGTGATTGCTCGTCTAGTAATTAATATTGTTGTTGTGATTGCTCGTCTAGTAATAAATATTGTTATTGTGACTGCGCTCGTCTAGTAATAAATATTGTTATTGTGACTGCGCTCGTCTAGTAATAAATATTGTTATTGTGATTGCTCGTCTAGTAATAAATATTATTATTGTGACATTGCTCGTCTTGTAATAAATATTGTTATTGTGATTGCTCTTCTTGTAATAAATATTTTTATTGTGATTGCTCGTCTAGTAATAAATATTGTTATTGTGACTGCTCTTCTTGTAATAAATATTGTTATTGTGATTGCTCGTCTAGTAATAAATATTGTTATTGTGATTGCTCGTCTTGTAATAAATATTGTTATTGTGATTGCTCTTTTTGTAATAAATATTGTTATTGTGATTGCTCGTCTAGTAATAAATATTGTTTTTGTGACAGCGCTCGTCTAGTAATAAATATTGTTATTGTGATTGCTCGTCTAGTAATAAATATTGTTATTGTGACTGCGCTCGTCTAGTAATAAATATTGTTATTGTGACATTGCTCGCCTAGTAATAAATATTGTTATTGTGACTGCGCTCGTCTAGTAATAAATATTGTTATTGTGACTGCGCTCGTCTAGTAATAAATATTGTTATTGTGACTGCTCGACTAGTAATAAATATTGTTATTGTGACTGCGCTCGTCTAGAAATAAATATTGTTATTGTGACTGCGCTCGTCTAGTAATATTGTTATTGTAATTACTCGTCTAGTAATAAATAGTGTTATTGTAATTGCTCGTCTAGTAATAAATATTGTTATTGTGACAGCGCTCGTCTAGTAATAAATATTGTTATTGTGATTGCTCGTCTAGTAATAAATATTGTTATTGTGACATTGCTCGTCTACTAATAAATATTGTTATTGTGACTGCGCTCGTCTAGTAATAAATATTGTTATTGTAATTACTCGTCTAGTAATAAATATTGTTATTGTAATTACTCGTCTAGTAATAAATATTGTTATTGTAATTACTCGTCTAGTAATAAATATTGTTATTGTAATTACTCGTCTAGTAATAAATATTGTTATTGTGACTGCGCTCGTCTAGTAATAAATATTGTTATTGTGATTGCTCGTCTAGTAATAAATATTGTTATTGTGATTGCTCGTCTAGTAATAAATATTGTTATTGTGATTGCTCGTCTAGAAATAATATTGTTATTGTGATTGCTCGTCTAGTAATTAATATTGTTGTTGTGATTGCTCGTCTAGTAATAAATATTGTTATTGTGACCGCGCTCGTCTAGTAATAAATATTGTTATTGTGACTGCGCTCGTCTAGTAATAAATATTGTTATTGTGATTGCTCGTCTAGTAATAAATATTATTATTGTGACATTGCTCGTCTTGTAATAAATATTGTTATTGTGATTGCTCTTCTTGTAATAAATATTTTTATTGTGATTGCTCGTCTAGTAATAAATATTGTTATTGTGACTGCTCTTCTTGTAATAAATATTGTTATTGTGATTGCTCGTCTAGTAATAAATATTGTTATTGTGATTGCTCGTCTAGTAATAAATATTGTTATTGTGACTGCGCTCGTCTAGTAATAAATATTGTTATTGTGACTGCGCTCGTCTAGTAATAAATATTGTTATTGTGACATTGCTCGTCTAGTAATAAATATTGTTATTGTGATTGCTCGTCTTGTAATAAATATTGTTATTGTAATTGCTCGTCTAGTAATAAATATTGTTATTGTGATTGCTCGTCTAGAAATAATATTGCTATTGTGATTGCTCGTCTAGTAATTAATATTGTTGTTGTGATTGCTCGTCTAGTAATAAATATTGTTATTGTGACTGCGCTCGTCTAGTAATAAATATTGTTATTGTGACTGCGCTCGTCTAGTAATAAATATTGTTATTGTGATTGCTCGTCTAGTAATAAATATTTTTATTGTGATTGCTCGTCTAGTAATAAATATTGTTATTGTGACTGCTCTTCTTGTAATAAATATTGTTATTGTGATTGCTCGCCTAGTAATAAATATTGTTATTGTGATTGCTCGTCTTGTAATAAATATTGTTATTGTGATTGCTCTTCTTGTAATAAATATTGTTATTGTGATTGCTCGTCTAGTAATAAATATTGTTTTTGTGACTGCGCTCGTCTAGTAATAAATATTGTTATTGCTCGTCTAGTAATAAATATTGTTATTGTGATTGCTCGTCTAGTAATAAATATTGTTATTATGACTGCGCTCGTCTAGTAATAAATATTGTTATTGTGACTGCTCGACTAGTAATAAATATTGTTATTGTGACTGCGCTCGTCTAGAAATAAATATTGTTATTGTGACTGCGCTCGTCTAGTAATATTGTTATTGTAATTACTCGTCTAGTAATAAATATTGTTATTGTGATTGCTCGTCTAGTAATAAATATTGTTATTGTGACTGCGCTCGTCTAGTAATAAATATTGTTATTGTGACTGCGCTCGTCTAGTAATAAATATTGTTATTGTAATTACTCGTCTAGTAATAAATATTGTTATTGTAATTACTCGTCTAGTAATAAATATTGTTATTGTAATTACTCGTCTAGTAATAAATATTGTTATTGTAATTACTCGTCTAGTAATAAATATTGTTATTGTGACTGTGCTCGTCTAGTAATAAATATTGTTATTGTGATTGCGCTCGTCTAGTAATAAATATTGTTATTGTGATTGCTCTTCTAGTAATAAATATTGTTATTGTGATTGCTCGTCTAGAAATAATATTGTTATTGTGATTGCTCGTCTAGTAATTAATATTGTTGTTGTGATTGCTCGTCTAGTAATAAATATTGTTATTGTGACTGCGCTCGTCTAGTAATAAATATTGTTATTGTGACTGCGCTCGTCTAGTAATAAATATTGTTATTGTGATTGCTCGTCTAGTAATAAATATTATTATTGTGACATTGCTCGTCTTGTAATAAATATTGTTATTGTGATTGCTCTTCTTGTAATAAATATTTTTATTGTGATTGCTCGTCTAGTAATAAATATTGTTATTGTGACTGCTCTTCTTGTAATAAATATTGTTATTGTGATTGCTCGTCTAGTAATAAATATTGTTATTGTGATTGCTCGTCTTGTAATAAATATTGTTATTGTGATTGCTCTTTTTGTAATAAATATTGTTATTGTGATTGCTCGTCTAGTAATAAATATTGTTTTTGTGACAGCGCTCGTCTAGTAATAAATATTGTTATTGTGATTGCTCGTCTAGTAATAAATATTGTTATTGTGACTGCGCTCGTCTAGTAATAAATATTGTTATTGTGACATTGCTCGCCTAGTAATAAATATTGTTATTGTGACTGCGCTCGTCTAGTAATAAATATTGTTATTGTGACTGCGCTCGTCTAGTAATAAATATTGTTATTGTGACTGCTCGACTAGTAATAAATATTGTTATTGTGACTGCGCTCGTCTAGAAATAAATATTGTTATTGTGACTGCGCTCGTCTAGTAATATTGTTATTGTAATTACTCGTCTAGTAATAAATAGTGTTATTGTAATTGCTCGTCTAGTAATAAATATTGTTATTGTGACAGCGCTCGTCTAGTAATAAATATTGTTATTGTGATTGCTCGTCTAGTAATAAATATTGTTATTGTGACATTGCTCGTCTACTAATAAATATTGTTATTGTGACTGCGCTCGTCTAGTAATAAATATTGTTATTGTAATTACTCGTCTAGTAATAAATATTGTTATTGTAATTACTCGTCTACTAATAAATATTGTTATTGTAATTACTCGTCTAGTAATAAATATTGTTATTGTAATTACTCGTCTAGTAATAAATATTGTTATTGTGACTGCGCTCGTCTAGTAATAAATATTGTTATTGTGATTGCTCGTCTAGTAATAAATATTGTTATTGTGATTGCTCGTCTAGTAATAAATATTGTTATTGTGATTGCTCGTCTTGTAATAAATATTGTTATTGTAATGGCTCGTCTAGTAATAAATATTGTTATTGTGATTGCTCGTCTAGAAATAATATTGTTATTGTGATTGCTCCTCTAGTAATTAATATTGTTGTTGTGATTGCTCGTCTAGTAATAAATATTGTTATTGTGACTGCGCTCGTCTAGTAATAAATATTGTTATTGTGACTGCGCTCGTCTAGTAATAAATATTGTTATTGTGATTGCTCGTCTAGTAATAAATATTATTATTGTGACATTGCTCGTCTTGTAATAAATATTGTTATTGTGATTGCTCTTCTTGTAATAAATATTGTTATTGTGACTGCTCTTCTTGTAATAAATATTGTTATTGTGATTGCTCGTCTAGTAATAAATATTGTTATTGTGATTGCTCGTCTTGTAATAAATATTGTTATTGTGATTGCTCGTCTAGTAATAAATAATGTTTTTGTGACTGCGCTCGTCTAGTAATAAATATTGTTATTGCTCGTCTAGTAATAAATATTGTTATTGTGATTGCTCGTCTAGTAATAAATATTGTTATTGTGACTGCGCTCGTCTAGTAATAAATATTGTTATTGTGACTGCGCTCGTCTAGTAATAAATATTGTTATTGTGACTGTGCTTGTTGTAATAAATATTGTTATTGTGACTGCGCTCGTCTAGTAATAAATATTGTTATTGCTATTGCTCGTCTAGTAATAAATATTGTTAATGTGATTGCTCTTGTTGTAATAAATATTGTTATTGTGACTGCGCTCGTCTAGTAATAAATATTGTTATTGTGACTGCGCTCGTCTAGTAATAAATATTGTTATTGTGACTGCGCTTGTCTAGTAATAAATATTGTTATTGTGACTGCGCTCGTCTAGTAATAAATATTGTTATTGTGACTGCGCTCGTTTAGTAATAAATATTGTTATTGTGACTGCGCTTATCAAGTAATAAATATTGTTATTGTGACTGCGCTCGTCTAGTAATAAATATTGTTATTGTGACTGCGCCCGTCTAGTAATAAATATTGTTATTGTGACTGCGCTCGTCTAGTAATAAATATTGTTATTGTGATTGCGCTCGTCTAGTAATAAATATTGTTATTGTGATTGCTCGTCTTGTAATAAATATTGTTATTGTGATTGCTCGTCTAGTAATAAATATTATTATTGTACTTGCGCTCGTCTAGTAATAAATATTGTTATTGTGACTGCGCCCGTCTAGTAATAAATATTGTTATTGTGACTGCGCCAGTCTAGTAATAAATATTGTTATTGTGACTGCGCCAGTCTAGTAATAAATATTGTTATTGTGACTGCGCCCGTCTAGTAATAAATATTGTTATTGTGACTGCGCCCGTCTAGTAATAAATATTGTTATTGTGACTGCTCGTCTAGTAATAAATATTGTTATTGTGATTGCCCGTCTAGTAATAAATATTGTTATTGTGATTGCTCGTGTAGTAATAAATATTGTTATTGTGACCGCGCTTTTCTAGTAATACATATTGTTAATTGTGATTGCTCGTCTAGTAATAAATATTGTTATTGTGACCGCGCTCGTCTAGTAATAAATATTGTTATTGTGATTGCTCGTCTAGTAATAAATATTGTTATTGTGACCGCGCTTGTCTAGTAATAAATATTGTTATTGTGACCGCGCTTGTCTAGTAATAAATATTGTTATTTTGACCGCGCTCGTCTAGTAATAAATATTGTTATTGTGACCGCGCTCGTCTAGTAATAAATATTGTTATTGTGACCGCGCTCGTCTAGTAATAAATATTGTTATTGTGACCGCGCTCGTCTAGTAATACATATTGTTATTGTGATTGCTCTTCTTGTAATAAATATTGTTATTGTGACTGCGCTCGTCTAGTAATAAATATTGTTATTGTGACCGCGCTTGTCTAGTAATAAATATTGTTATTGTGATTGTTCGTCTAGTAATAAATATTGTTATTGTGACCGCGCTCGTCTAGTAATAAATATTGTTATTGTGACCGCGCTCGTCTAGTAATAAATATTGTTATTGTGACTGCTCATTTGCAACGTTGTCTCTTACTTTTCCAACTACTAAGAGGATGCTTTGAGCACATATAATGTACATTCTGAGATTCGGCCGCGACACCCAAACTTTCCTCAACGTACCCAGCACATTTGTTCTAATATAAAAGAAAGGAAGTTTGGGTTGAGTATTTCATGAAAATATATTTTTAAAAAACTACAAGCACACGTATTTTGGCATAAAAAGCCCGTTATAGTCAAGAAACCTCTAACAGTTAGTACTAGAAATAGTATCAGTTGCTGTTCTACATGGGACAGCAGGTGTTCCAGGTCAGATGGTTGCTGTAGAAATTGGTACCAGAGGATTCACGACCTCGTTCATCTACGACCTATTAAAGAGGCTAGGTGTTTAAACGTGAACAATCCTAAAAACGAATAAACAGTTAGGATGAATAGAAGAACATTGACAAAGGGAGACCATCAGCCAGACTTTAAGTTGCTTGAACTTTGACAAACATAAATGCTGACATAGGATTTATATAATGACATGTAGCTGTTGCAGAGTTCTTGTATATTTATTGATGAATCTATTATTTGTTTGTCTTGCTTACTGGTACTTTCATTTCATCTATAGAGACAAACATCATTGTAGTTTTGAACAAAATATAACACCGTCTTTATTATTGACATCCACATGGTTAGGCAACATGTCTCTGGTACAATCAATAAAAGTTCTAAAGTTCTATTATTAATCTTAACGTTAGTTTAGCGTTACGTTGTAGAGCCTATCGGCGGTGTTTATAACAAGTATCTTCCTTGATCGTAATATAATACTTTGTCTATATATATATATATAGTGGCTAGTTTGAGATCTTAATGTTCTAATCGTATCATCTCTTCTCTGCTGTGGTATGTACGTGAGTTGTCGAATCTCCAAGAACTCTTTTGTGATGATGAATAACTCTATCTAACACATCCTGAGGAACTTACTAATTTATTTACTCTAGTTACGACAGTTCGACCTCACAAAACTATTATCATTCCTAAGTCCACAAAGTGCATGTCTCTAGATCTCTAAGCGAACTGTCTAATATAACTAAGTCCTAATCCTACACTCTGCCTTGAGGCAGGTACTCTATCCTCGACTACTATTTCTGTCTTGTGTCCCCTCGGCTTCATAGTCGAAAAAGTGATCAAAAATCTGTGCTCTCTGGTATTTTGTTTCCTGGTAAGACAACGCCTGTTCTTGAATACAGACAGGCGTGGTCTATCTTGGGAGCTTGCTAAGACTATCAACCCATTGGTTGTTTGTCTGACCACCGCCTGACGATTACCTGGAAGCCTCAACAAAATCTGTCAATCACTCCTATAACAAACTGCCATTGGCCTCAAAGACCAACCTAAGTTTTCCCCCAAATTTACTTTGATCTACGACTCTCGTTATCTTTTGATCTTCCTAGTCAGAGAGTACTCAAGATTTCCTCACCGATGACCGAAGTCCTTGCGGTCGTGATTACGTTACTTTGTCGGCTACTTACTCTGAATGTTTCAGGGTTCGACCAGCGATAGCGATCTCATGTCAACATGTGTGCCGACAGGTGTCTCCTTAACTCAACCCCTGTTCGTATGGAGTTCATCGTTATTCTTCGTTGCCTTATGTAACTATCTCACCGGCCAGCGGAGAAATCTGTCTGGGCTTTCGCATTCAGATTGAACACCAGTCACTATATCACCTTACCTTATGTCTACTTTATGTCTAATTCTATCTCACTGGCTATCTCTTTATCTACCTCTATCTCACTGCCTATATTTTTGTCTACCTCTATCTCACTGGCTATCTTTATGTCTACCTCTATCTCACTAGCTGTCTCTTTATCTACCTCTATCTTAACGGATAGCTCTCTCTACCTCTATCTCGTCGGCTATCTTTATGTCTACCTCTATCTCACTGGCTATCTCTTTGTCTACTTCTACCTCAACGGATATCTTTTTGTCTACCTCTAAACCACAGGCTATCTTTATGTTTACCTCTATCTCACTGGCTATCTCTTTATCTACCTCTATCTCACTGTCTGTCTCTTTATCTACCTCTATCTCACTGGCTATCTCTTTATCTACCTCTATCTCACTGTCTGTCTCTTTATCTACCTCTATCTCACCAGATATCTCTTTGTCTACCTCTGTCTCACTGGCTATCTCTTTATCTACCTCTATCTCACTGTCTGTCTCTTTATCTACCTCTATCTCACCGGTTATATTTATGTCTACCTCTGTCTCACTG
The DNA here is from genome assembly GCA_032433765.1 of Megaustenia siamemsis. Classification (NCBI taxonomy): domain Eukaryota; kingdom Metazoa; phylum Mollusca; class Gastropoda; order Stylommatophora; family Ariophantidae; genus Megaustenia; species Megaustenia siamemsis. The sequence continues at coordinate 1,399,997 of JAVIAB010000124.1, read as the reverse complement.
GCTATCTCTTTGTCTACCTCTATCTCACCGGCCTTCTATTTTCTTAATGTGGTGGCGGCTGTCTATAATGGCTTGTGATTGCAACGTCTTTTTATATAAACTAATGTACAAGCTACTTTGGCATGACGTATATCGGCTGGGAGGAGTGGATCAGAAACTGACAATAGGTGATAAAGATAGGTTGGGCTGAGAACTTCATTTCTTTGAACTGTTGGTATTGCAAACGTCCGGTGTAGCTCACCCGCGGTCGTTGATGTAATTTCTTATCGACTACCGTCCTCACCTCGGATATTCCAGGATTAACGTGTCCCAATTCTGTTGACTAACGTTGCAATCAGGAGTGGTCGATGTGTAAATTCCCTAATCGTCTGAACATCAGATTATTCTGAGATTGTTGGTATGTCTCAGTTTCGCCAGAGCCAGAATGATGTACTTTTGGCTAACTCAGCAATAGCCTTCATAGTTCTTGTTCGCATCCCCCCACCCCATAGTTCCTATATAGTATCATTGATTTGTTCTCCTGAATTGACTTGATTCCTTATTGTTAAATTTGTTCCTGTCAGTGAGCTATCATATGAAAAGATTATTATCACAACACATCACATTATGATTAGCACGTTCAATGAAATTAATAACTCACAAAGTGTGATACAAGATTAACATCAGCCTTTATTCTTATGTCTATCTACACCTCCACTGCCTTGAGGCAGGTTCCTAAATCAGTCTAACTTGACATCTTCCTCCTGGTATTTCCTACACGCGTCGAAGGAGTAAATCTAAGTGTCTTAGAAAGTCTCTGCTAGGGTTATTTGTTGCTAGCTAGGCTCCTCCTATTTCTTGGGTATTCTGGGTATCTAGCGTAGTCAGTCCTCGGAACTCCGCCGTACAATCCTAGGACTATCGTCTCACTTTCTGATTGTCAATTTTGGTTTCCTTCACTCTCGCTGGACATCAGAGAAATATCGCTGGACGTTAGAGGAAATTTTGATCCTTGAAGCCTCCTTTCGTATTCCACGGATGAGCCTCCTCCGTCTTAAAAAGGTCTGCTGTGTGATTTTCTGTTTCAACTCTCGCTGTTTTTCATCCGCGGCCAGAAATATTACTATCCATCACTCTGGTCATGGGACACCTGCGAGTCGCCGGCTATGTGATTGTGTGACTGACCCAGGAATGATAAAAAAGGAAAAATAGAAGAAGAATACGACGAACGTGAGAGAAAGAATAAGTTGAGGTTGGTGCAGAATAACCAAAGGAAACTTAAGAATTAGCGAGCGTAAGTTAGTCCATCGAATTCAGACGCCGAGACGTAAAAAGCAATAAGATTGCGCGGATAGAGGTAGAGAGAGATATCAATTAAGATAGAGGTAGATAAAGAGACAGCCAGTGAGATAGAGGTAGATAAAGAGATAGCCAGTGAGACAGACGTAGACATAAAGTAGACATAAGGTAAGGTGATATAGTGGTAGACAAAGAGATAGCCAGTGAGACAGAGATAGACAATTTAGCCGGTGAGATAGAGGTAGATAAAGAGATAGCCAGTGAGAGAGAGGCAGATAAAGAGATAGCCGGTGAGAGAGAGGTAGGCATAAAGATAGCCAGTGAGATAGAGGTAGATAAAGAGACAGCCAGTGAGATAGAGATAGATGTAGAAAAAGAGATAGATGGTGAGAGAGAGAAAGGTAGACATAGAGATAGCCAGTGAGATAGAGATAAACATAGAGACAGCCGGTGAGATAGAGATAGATGTAGATAAAGAGATAGCTGGTGAGAGAGAGAAAGGTAGACATAGAGATAGCCAGTGAGATAGAGGTAGATAAAGAGGTAACCTGTAAGAGAGAGGTAGACATGGAGATAGCCAGTGAGAGAGAGGTAGACCGAGATGGCCAGTGTGATAGAGGTAGATAAAGAGGTAGCCAGTAAGATAGAGGTAGATAAAGGGGTAGCCAGTGAGAGAGAGGTAAACATAGAGACAGCCGGTGAGACAGAGGTAAACATAGAGATAGCCAGTGAGATAGTGGTAGATAAAGAGGTAGCCAGTGAGATAGTGGTAGATAAAGAGGTAGCCAGTGAGAGAGAGGTAAACATAGAGACAGCTGGTGAAAGAAAGGTAGATAAAGAGATAGCCAGTGAGATAGAGGTAGATAAAGAGATAGCCAGTGAGATAGAGGTAGATAAAGAGATAGCCAGTGAGATAGAGGTAGATAAAGAGATAGCCAGTGAGATAGAGGTAGATAAAGAGACAGCTGGTAAGAGAGAGGTAGACATAGAGATGGCCAGTGTGATAGTGGTAGATAAAGAGATAGCCAGTGAGATAGAGGTAGATAAAGAGATAGCCAGTGAGATAGAGGTAGATAAAGAGATAGCCAGTGAGATAGAGGTAGATAAAGAGACAGCTGGTAAGAGAGAGGTAGACATAGAGATGGCCAGTGTGATAGTGGTAGATAAAGAGATAGCCAGTGAGATAGAGGTAGATAAAGAGATAGCCAGTGAGATAGAGGTAGATAAAGAGATAGCCAGTGAGATAGAGGTAAACATAGAGACAGCTGGTAAGAGAGAGGTAGACATAGAGATGGCCAGTGTGATAGTGGTAGATAAAGAGATAGCCAGTGAGAGAGAGGTAGACATAGAGACAGCTGGTAAAAGAGAGGTAGATAAAGAGATAGCCAGTGAGATAGAGGTAGATAAAGAGACTGCCAGTGAGATAGAGGTAGATAAAGAGACTGCCAGTGAGATGGAGGTAGAAAAGAGACTACCAGTGAGATATCGGTAGATAAAGAGACTGTCAGTGAGATAGAGGTAGATAAAGAGACAGCCAGTGAGATAGAGGTAGATAAAAAGAGATAGCCAGTGAGATACAGGTAGATAAAGAGATAGCCAGTGAGAAAGAGGTAGATAAAGAGACAGCCAGTGAGAGAGAGGTAGACATAGAGATGGCTAGTGTGATAGAGGTAGATAAAGAGATAGCCAGTGAGATAGAGGTAGACATAGATACAGCTGGTGAAAGAGAGGTAGATAAAGAGATAACCAGTGAGATAGAGGTAGATAAAGAGGTAGCCAGTGAGATAGAGGTAGATAAAGAGACAGCCAGTGAGATAGAGGTAGATAAAGAGATAGTAGTGAGATAGAGGTAGATAAAGAGACAGCCGGTGAGAGAGAGGTAGACATTGAGATGACCAGTGTGATAGAGATAAATAAAGAGATAGCCAGTGAGATAGAGGTAGACATAGAGACAGCTGGTGAAAGAGAGGTAGATAAAGAGATAGCCAGTGAGATAGAGGTAGATAAAGAGATAACCAGTGAGATAGACGTAGACATAGAGATGGCCAGTGAGATAGAGGTAGATAAAGAGACAGCCGTTGAGAGAGAGGTAGACATAGAGATGACCAGTGAGATAGAGGTAGATAAAGAGACAGCCGGTGAGAGAGAGGTAGACATAGAGATGACCAGTGAGATAGAGGTAGATAAAGGGACAGCCGGTGAGAGAGAGGTAGACATAGAGATGACCAGTGATATAGAGGTAGATAAAGGGACAGCCGGTGAGAGAGAGGTAAACATAGAGACAGCCGGTGAGATAGAGGTAGATAAAGAGACAGCCGGTGAGAGAGAGGTAGAGATAGAGATGACCAGTGAGATAGAGGTAGATAAAGGGACGGCCGGTGAGAGAGAGGTAGACATAGAGATGACCAGTGAGATAGAGGTAGATAAAGGGACAGCCGGTGAGAGAGAGGTAGACATAGAGATGACCAGTGAGATAGAGGTAGATAAAGGGACAGCCGGTGAGAGAGAGGTAGAGATAGAGATGACCAGTGAGATAGAGGTAGATAAAGAGACAGCCGGTGAGAGAGAGGTAGAGATAGAGATGACCAGTGAGATAGAGGTAGATAAAGAGACAGCCGGTGAGAGAGAGGTAGACATAGAGATGACCAGTGAGATAGAGGTAGATAAAGGGACAGCCGGTGAGAGAGAGGTAGAGATAGAGATGACCAGTGAGATAGAGGTAGATAAAGAGACAGCCGGTGAGAGAGAGGTAGAGATAGAGATGACCAGTGAGATAGAGGTAGATAAAGAGACAGCCGGTGAGAGAGAGGTAGACATAGAGATGACCAGTGAGATAGAGGTAGATAAAGGGACAGCCGGTGAGATAGAGGTAGACACATAGATAGCCAGTGAGATAGAGAGGTAGACATAGAGTTAGCCAGTGAGATAGAGGTAGACTTGGAGATAGCAAGTGAGATATAGATAGACAAGTTAGCCGGTGAGATAGAGGTACACATGGAGATAGCTGGTGAGATAGAGGTATACATGGAGATAGCCGGTGAGATAAAGGTATACATGGAGATAGCTAGTGAGATAAAGGTATACATGGAGATAGCTGGTGAGGTAGAGGTATACATGGAGATAGCCGGTGAGATAGAGGTAGATATGGAGATAGCTGGTGAGATAGAGGTATACATGGAGATAGCCGGTGAGATAAAGATAGACAAAGAGAAAAGATGCTGGATGGCTTGACCGCGTGACGTGGCACTCAAGTTCGAGGATTATGGAGAAACATGATCTTCAACTCCTATCGTCAAGGACCATGAATGGACCTGTGATCACATACGCTGGGTGTGACAGATGTAATCACATACGCTGGGTGTGACAGATGTAATCACATACGCTGAGTGTGACAGATGTAATCACATACGCTGGGTGTGACAGATGTAATCACATACGCTGGGTGTGACATATGTAATCACATACGCTGGGTGTGACAGATGTAATCACATACCATGGATGTGACAGATGTAATCACATACCATGGATGTGACAGATGTAATCACATACGCTGGGTGTGACAGATGTAATCACATACGCTGGGTGTGACAGATGTAATCACATACGCTGAGTGTGACAGATGTAATTACATACCCTGGGTGTGACTGATGTGATCACATACGCTGGGTGTGACAGATGTGATCACATACCCTGGGTGTGACAGATGTAATCATATACCCTGGGTGTGACTGATGTAATCACATACGCTGGGTGTGACAGATGTAATCACATATGCTGTGTGTGACAGATGTAATCACATACCCTGGATGTGACAGATGTGATCACATATCCTCGGTGTGACAGATATGATCACTTATCCTCGGTGTGACAGATGTGATCACATATCCTCGGTGTGACAGATATGATCACATATCCTTGGTGTGAAAAAAAGATCACATACCCTAGGTGAAGAAGGCATGAACACACACGCTGAGTTTGAAAGATTTGATCACATACGCTAAGCATGAAAGATGTGATCACATACGCTGAGTATGAAAGATGTGATCACATACTTTGTAGAAAACATGATCACATACGCTGGGTGTAGAAGACACCCACTTGAATAAATACACATATGCCTTATTAATCAGTCGTCACATTGTGGACACTTCCTATGGAACCTCACCACTTACAGATAGATCTCTCTTCTCCATTAACTTATTTCGGGTTAAATCTCTCTCTCTCTCCCTCTCTCTCTCTCTCTCCCTCCCTCTCTCTCTCTCTCTCTCTCTCTCTCTCTCTGTCTCTGCGATCAGGACTCAGAGTAGGACGTCCAGACTCTCATACGAAGACAGCTGTTTAAGCCTGTTAGATCCACTCCGATTGAGTAAAAAAACGTCGCACTGTGTTCTGCGTCAGTGGCCCAGTGCATCCGATTTCAGCCAGCATTTTTTCAGGTTTGCTTTCCTTAGCCTTTGATTGTCCCCAATCTTCCTGCAAGGCAGCAGTTGATCTTTTCTGTCGGGGGATTCTGCCCTTAGATGGTCGGCCTTCCCAGGTTTACGAGCACCATCTGCCCGAGTCACTAGAGGTGACTAAGTTAGACATGCGACTTGTAATATGAGGAAACTGCAACAAGGAACACTTTTCATGCATAGCCTTCATTTGTTCCCGCCGCCTATCCCTATATACCGGTAAGTCACGTCCTCTTGAAAATGATGATCATTCCTAGCACTTTATGATGTTAGGCCATCGTTGATGACTCCAATTCCGAACAAAAGACACACAGTCAGTTGTCAAATTATCATCGTCGCACATCAAACAGCAGACCGTAAGATTTGCGCACGGCCGGTTTAGGGAACCAATACGATGACGTAGCACACAATGTCGCCAAACTCATAATCTCGATACCTTTAGACTTATGTCTGATTACTCAAGTGTAAGCAGCCTACGACGAACAAAACACGAGACAAAGAGACAACTTCCCCAAAGAGACAAAACTGCGACTGACGAAGTAGTTTACATTAATGTGTAACATGGAAATAACTTTCGTCAAAGAATCCCAATAACGGCCTTGAACAGCATTAATGTGACGTAAAGCGCAGATCAAGTCTAGGCGGTGGAAGGTCTCACTCACAACACTTGATTCGTCAAAAACGGACTGTTGTCGGCCTACGACCTCGCTTTAGCGACATAGATGTATCAAGCATATCATCATTTTGACTTTTACGCAGAAAAGTGCAAAGAAGATCCGAAATTAATCAGACCCTTGGTGCATTTTCTGCAGCGATCGAGAGGACGTGGACTAGATCCGGCATCTTGGAAACGGAAGTCCATATTTGATACCTCGGGTTAAATGAATTGCCATCTAATACTCTCTATCAGAATATTCCTATCCTCACAGAAGCAAGAGTTTCAAAAACTGCTATAAAGAATGCCAATTCCTTTTATTTTTCTTTCAATGGGAGTTTATTTATTTTATGTACCACGACATTTTCCGATGTTAAGAACTAAAAATACAGATATTTTGACAAATTCTTTTAGACAGTTCACGCCGTGTAAAATGTGCCTAGGCAAATGAGGTCGGTTAGCAGACCAACTTCTGCATTTTTTATATTTATGCCATGGTTGGACGGTTTGTAGTGCACCGTCATAGAGTGAATTAGCCTTCTTTAGGATTAGGTTTAGTTTCCCTTTGCTGGGAAGTTTGCCCTTTCTCAAGGTCTTGACGATGAATTCTAAGATGGTGACGAGTTCTTTGTCTGAGACCATCTCGATTGAGATCTGTCTGTCCAACCCTGCAGTCTTCCCTTTTCCCATCATTTCAATGTCGAGTCTTCTTCTATGATGGTTGCAGGGCGTGATCCCATCACTTTCGTTGATGACTTGCATTGCCGAGTCGTTGGGGGGGGGGGGGGGGGGGGGGGAGGGGGGTGTTTTCTGTTTACGTTAGCAAAGAACTGACTGAAGGTTTCACATTTGTTGTTTGATTTCAGCTTGTAATCGTGTAGAGTAAGTGGCTCATGGTGCTTTCCAAAACTACCACAGACAACATATTATTGGCTGCATTAACAAGCTATACTGTCACAGATACCTATATAAACTTTTATTGGCTGTATGAAACAGCTAGACTGTCACAGACCAACTTGTTTGGCTGCATTAGCCAGTTAGACCGTCACAGATATTTACACCAACTTTTAATGGGCTACATTGGCCAGCTTTACTGTCACAGACCAACTTTTATTGATTACATTAGCTAGTTAGACTGTCACGTACATTTACTTCCACTTTTATTGGTTACATTAGCCAGCTATACCGTCATAGACCAACTTTTATTGGCTACATTAGCTAGCTAAACTGTCACGTACATTTACTTCCAATTTTTTTGGCTACATTAGCCAGTTAGACCGTCATAAACCAACTTTTATTGACTGCATGAAACAGCTAGACTATCACAGACCTACTTTTATTGGTTACATTAGCCAGCTAGACCGTCATAGACCAACTTGTTTTTGGCTACATTAGCCAGTTAGACCTTCACAGATATTTACACCAACTTTTAGTTGGCTACATTAGCCAGTTCGACCGTCATAGATCAACTTTTTTTGGCTACATTAGCTAGTTAGACCGTCACAGACCAACTTTTATTGGCTGCATGAGTCAGTTAGACTGTCAAACACCAACTTTTATTGCTTACATTAGTTAACTAGACTGTCACAGACCAACTTTTATTGGCTACATTAGTCAACTAGACCGTCATAGTAGACCACATTTTATTAGCTACATTAGCCAGCTAGACTGTCACAGACCAAATTTTATTGGCTATAATAGCCAGCTAAACCGTCATACACCAATTTTTATTGGCTACATTAGCCAGCTTGACTGTCATAGACCAACTTTTATTGGCTGCATGAGCCAGCTACAGTATGTAGTGCACCATCATAAAGTGAATTTGCCTTCTTTAGGATAAGGTTTAGTTTCCCTTTGCTGGGAAGTTTTGCCCTTTCCCAAGGTCTTGACGATGAATTCTAAGATGGTGACGAGTTCTTTGTCTGAGACCATCTCGATTGAGATCTGTCTGTCCAACCCTGCAGTCTTCCCTTTTCCCATCATTTCAATGTCGAGTCTTCTTCTATGATGGTTGCGGGGCGTGATCCCATCACTTTCGTTGATGACTTGCGTTGCCGAGTCGTTTGTGGGGGGTGTTTCCTGTTTACGTTAGCAAAGAACTGGCTGAAGGTTTTACATTTGTTGTTTCGTTTCAGCTTGTAGTCGTGTAGAGTAAGTGGCTCATGGTGCTTTCCAAAACTACCACAGACAACATATTATTGACCGCATTAACAAGTTATACTGTCACAGATCCTTATATCAACTTTTATTGGCTGTATGAACCAGCTAGACCGTCGCAGACCAACTTTTATTGACTGCATGAGCCAGCTAGACTGTCCCAGACCTACTTTTATTGGCTACATTAGTCAGCTAGACCGTCATACACCAACTTTTAATTGGCTACAATTAGCCAGGTAGACTGTCACAGACCAAATTTTATTGGCTGCGTGAGTCAGTTAGACTGTCGTAGACTAACTTTTGTTTGCTGCATGAGCTAGCTAGACTGTGACAGACCAACATTTATTGCTTACATTAGCCAGGTAGACTGTCACAAATCAACTATTATTGGCTACATAATCAACTAGACAGTCATATACCAACTTTTATTGGCTACATTAGCCAGCTAGACTGTCACAGACCAATTTTTATTGGCTACATTAGCCAGCTTGACTGTCATAGACCAACTTTTATTGGCTGCATGAGCCAGCTACAGTATGTAGTGCATAATCATAAAGTGAATTTGCCTTCTTTAGGATTAGGTTTAGTTTCCCTTTGCTGGGAAGTTTTGCCCTTTCCCAAGGTCTTGACGATGAATTCTAAGATGGTGACGAGTTCTTTGTCTGAGACCATCTCGATTGAGATCTGTCTGTCCAACCCTGCAGTCTTCCCTTTTCCCATTATTTCAATGTCGAGTCTTCTTCAATGATGGTTGCGGGGCGTGATCCCATCACTTTCGTTGATGACTTGCGTTGCCGAGTCGTTTGTGGGGGGTGTTTCCTGTTTACGTTAGCAAAGAACTGGCTGAAGGTTTCACATTTGTTGTTTCGTTTCAGCTTGTAGTCGTGTAGAGTAAGTGGCTCATGGTGCTTTCCAAAACTACCACAGACAACATATTATTGACCGCATTAACAAGTTATACTGTCACAGATCCTTATATCAACTTTTATTGGCTGTATGAACCAGCTAGACTGTCACAGACCAACTTTTTTGGCTACATTAGCCAGTTAGACCGTCACAGATAATTACACCAACTTTTAATTGGCTACATTAGCCAGCTTTACCGTCACAGACCAACATTTATTGGCTGTATGAGTCAGTTAGACTGTCACAGACAAACTTTTATTGATTACATTAGCTAGCTAGACTGTCACGTACATTTAATTCCACTTTCATTGGCTGCATTAGCCAGGTAGACCGTCATAGACCAACTTTTATTCTCTGCTAGAGTCAGCTAGACTGTCGCAGACCAAAAATTATTCGCTCCTTGAGTCAGCTAGACTGTCGCAGACCAAATTTTATTGGCTGCATGAACCAGCTAGACTGTCACAAACCTACTTTTATTGGCTACATTAGCCAGCTAGACCGTCACAGATAATTACACCAACTTTTAATTGGCTACATTAGCCAGCTTTACCGTCACAGACCAACATTTATTGGCTGTATGAGTCAGTTAGACTGTCGTAGACTAACTTTTGTTTGCTGCATGAGCTAGCTAGACTGTGACAGACCAACATTTATTGCTTACATTAGCCAGGTAGACTGTCACAAATCAACTATTATTGGCTACATAATCAACTAGACAGTCATATACCAACTTTTATTGGCTACATTAGCCAGCTAGACTGTCACAGACCAATTTTTATTGGCTACATTAGCCAGCTTGACTGTCATAGACCAACTTTTATTGGCTGCATGAGCCAGCTACAGTATGTAGTGCACCATCATAAAGTGAATTTGCCTTCTTTAGGATTAGGTTTAGTTTCCCTTTGCTGGGAAGTTTTGCCCTTTCCCAAGGTCTTGACGATGAATTCTAAGATGGTGACGAGTTCTTTGTCTGAGACCATCTCGATTGAGATCTGTCTGTCCAACCCTGCAGTCTTCCCTTTTCCCATTATTTCAATGTCGAGTCTTCTTCAATGATGGTTGCGGGGCGTGATCCCATCACTTTCGTTGATGACTTGCGTTGCCGAGTCGTTTGTGGGGGGTGTTTCCTGTTTACGTTAGCAAAGAACTGGCTGAAGGTTTCACATTTGTTGTTTCGTTTCAGCTTGTAGTCGTGTAGAGTAAGTGGCTCATGGTGCTTTCCAAAACTACCACAGACAACATATTATTGACCGCATTAACAAGTTATACTGTCACAGATCCTTATATCAACTTTTATTGGCTGTATGAACCAGCTAGACTGTCACAGACCAACTTTTTTGGCTACATTAGCCAGTTAGACCGTCACAGATAATTACACCAACTTTTAATTGGCTACATTAGCCAGCTTTACCGTCACAGACCAACATTTATTGGCTGTATGAGTCAGTTAGACTGTCACAGACAAACTTTTATTGATTACATTAGCTAGCTAGACTGTCACGTACATTTAATTCCACTTTCATTGGCTGCATTAGCCAGGTAGACCGTCATAGACCAACTTTTATTCTCTGCTAGAGTCAGCTAGACTGTCGCAGACCAAAAATTATTCGCTCCTTGAGTCAGCTAGACTGTCGCAGACCAAATTTTATTGGCTGCATGAACCAGCTAGACTGTCACAAACCTACTTTTATTGGCTACATTAGCCAGCTAGACCGTCACAGACCAACTTTTGGCTACATTAGCCAGCTAGACTGTCACAGATCAACTTTATTGGCTGCGTGAATCAGTTAGACTGTCGCAGACCAACTTTTATTGGCTGCATTTGCTAGTTAGACTGTTACAGGCCAACTTTTATTGCTTACATTTGCTAGCTAGACAGTTACAGAACAACTTTTATTGGTTACATTAGCTCGCTAGACTGTTACAGACCAACTTTTATTGGTTACATTAGCTCGTTAGACTGTTACAGACCAACTTTTATTGGTTACATTAGCTAGATAGACTGTTTCACACCAACTTTTATTGGTTACATTAGCTAGTTAGACTGTCACAGACCTACTTTTATTGGCTGCATGAGCCAGCTAGACTGTCATAGACCAACTTTTATTGGCTGCATGAGCCAGCTAGACTGTCACAAATATTTAAATCCACTTTATTGGCTACATTAGCCAGCTAGACCGTCATAGACCAACATTTATTGGGTACATTAGCCAGCTAGACCGTCATAGACCAACATTTATTGGGTACATTAGCCAGCTAGACTGTCATAGACCTACTTTTATTGGCTGCATGAGCCAGCTAGACTGTCACAAATATTTAAATCCACTTTATTGGCTACATTAGCCAGCTAGATCGTCATAGACCAACATTTATTATTTACATTAGCCAGCTAGACCGCCATACACCAACTTTTATTGGCTATATTAGCCAGCTAGACGGTCATAGACCAACATTTATTGGGCTACATTAGCCAGCTAGACCGTCATAGACCAACATTTATTGCCTACATTAGCCAGCTAGACTGTCATAGACCAACTTTTATTGGCTGCATGAGCCAGCTAGACTGTCACACATATTTAAATCCACTTTATTGGCTACATTAGCCAGCTAGACCATCATAGACCAACATTTATTGGCTATATTAGCCAGCTAGACCGTCATAGACCAACATTTATTGGCTACATTAGCCAGCTAGACCGGCATACACCAATTTTTATTGGCAACATTAGCCAGCTAGACCTTCATAGACCAACTTTTATTGGCTATATTAGCCAGCTAGACGGTCATAGACCAACATTTATTGGGCTACATTAGCCAGCTAGACCGTCATAGACCAACATTTATTGCCTACATTAGCCAGCTAGACTGTCATAGACCAACTTTTATTGGCTGCATGAGCCAGCTAGACTGTCACACATATTTAAATCCACTTTATTGGCTACATTAGCCAGCTAGACCATCATAGACCAACATTTATTGGCTATATTAGCCAGCTAGACCGTCATAGACCAACATTTATTGGCTACATTAGCCAGCTAGACCTTCATAGACCAACTTTTATTGTATACAATAGTCTGCTATTGTCGTGTCAATCAGAATGGCCTCCATTGGGACTTTAAACGTTCAGCTATCACTGAAAAGAGTTCTGGACGACGGACCAGTCTTTAAGAAGCAAGATGGTGGACGGTTCACTAACAGCGTGACAGTCAAACTGAACGCTGAGACAAAGTACCTGTTGTCAGTCACAATCAGGCCTGCCAGGATTGTGCGGTAGGTATCACAGTTCTTGTCATCGTCTGGTCCTGCAGATTTTATGTTTTGTTTAACTGCATTGCCACGTGAGTGCGTGTGATTTTGAGAACGTGAGTGTAAATGATTTTATTCTAGTTTATGTAAATGTATATTTTTTTAGCTTGTGTAAACTTATATTTTTGAGTGTGTGTAAAATGTGCATTTTTAGAAAGAGTAAATATATGTATACCTCATTTTTAAATATGTGTGTGGGGGCATATTTTAGTGAGAGTAAAGTGTGAATGGGAATATTTTAGTGAGAGTAAATTTGTGAGTGGGCATATTTTAGTGAAAGTAAATGTGTGGACGGGCATATTTTAGCGACAGTAAATATGTGAATGGGCATATATTAGTGCGAGTAAAGTGTGAATGGGCATATTTTAGTGAGAGTAAATGTGTAAATGAGGCATTTTTTAGTGAAAGTAAATGTGTGAATGGGCATATTTTAGTGAGAGTAAATATGTGAATGGGCATAAATTAGTGAGAGTAAATGTGTGAATGGGCATATTTTAGTTAGAGTAAATGTGTGAATGTGTAACAGATTTTTATCTCTGTCTCTTTATGTCTATGTGTCGTTTATCTTTGTTCTACTCTTAACGATTAACGACTCAATGAACTTGAATTACGGCTGTGTTTACATCGCCGCCTCGTAACTGCCCCACGGGGTCAGGCAGACAACGTGACCTGACCTAAGTCCGCGACCGTGTTGAATACCGCTAAGCCTGTGATGTCCCAGTGGTCTATAGTACTTCGCTTGTTGTGTGTAATTAGGCGACACCCCCAAGCCGTTCGTCACATCTTAAGGACAGTTAGATGACTGCAAATTAGGACAACTCGTTATTTAAAACTGATGAACTTTATTGTGTTCACTACATCCACCGATCACCAAGGTGTCGGTGCCAGACAACCAATATATATATGCATATTACATAGACATCAACTGCTCGCTGACATTCATTTATCATACAATAACTTGATGGTAGCACGGCCTTGTGCCTCCATCACGTAAATAACATGTAATCTCATTCAGCATTGACAGCATCTTGAATCTCAGTCAGCATAGAGAGAACCTTGCCTATCTCTCACCTTACATTGATTAATAACAACTGGGTTAAAGCACATCCTTGTGCCTTTTTCAACATATTCAGAACATTGAAATTCATTCAGCCTTGACAGAACATTGAACTTCATTCAGCATAGAGAGAACATTGCGTTTCTCTCGCATTACATTGATTGACAACACTTGGTTAAAGCACGGCCTTGTGCCTTATTCAGCATCTTAAGAACATTGAATTTCATTCAGCATTGACAGAACATTGAGCTTCATTCAGTATAGAGAGAACAGTGCGTATCTCTCGCAATGCATTGATTGACATCACTTGGTTAAAGCATGACCTTGTGCCTTATTCAGCATCTTAAGAACATTGAACTTCATTCAGCATTGACAGAACATTGAAGTTCATTCAACATGGAGAGAACATTGCACTTCTCTCACATTACATTGATTGACAGCACTTTGAAGTGAAAATGATTGTGTTTCCTACTCACCAAGTATTCACAGAATTACTTGCTGTAGCCATGTTTCACCGAATCACACGGTAATTATGGAACAGTACTTTAATCTACTCGCACTAGCTTAGTGACCAACTGTCACTGCCTTCATGCTACTCAGCAGCTGTACCTATCAGCCCTTAGGACTAATCCCCTAGTGCTATCTATGGCTGCTTTACACTGCCTGGCTTTCTCCTGACTTGGAGAACCTTCCTCGGCGAGAGCCAGTCCACAACTATCTAACAACATCGACGACACATCGTTATCAACTGACAACTAACTAACGTTATTACACTTTGCTGTCAACTGACCAGCAATCCAATTGTGACTAACTAAAACTTACTATGTACACTAAGGGTTGCTAGCTCTAATGGCTAACGCCATATGGAAAAAGAACCTCTCGGCTCCACCGCTATCCGAAGACTGAGTCCTTTGTTCACTACTTTTGCTCATATCCATTCTCTCCCCTGATTCTCCACATTCTCGTGCGACACACTTCGTCTTGAGTTGATCTATCTATTCACTTTTCACATTTTTCTATCATTCCTCTCTGCCTAGCCTCTATCATTACCCTCTCCCTTATTTCGTCGTTTGACCTTCATTCTCTCGCTTTCTCTCTTCTTCTATTTTCTTCTTATCTTTCTCCCACTCCCTGCTACAATGCCCCTATTCTTCCGTAGTCGTTGTCCTACTCTTAGCGACTACCCAGTACCACCCTTCTTATCTATTTCTCCTCCTAATCCTTATATACTCCTGGAAACCACCTCCATGATTTCTGCTAGGGCCCCTACAGAACTCCTGGAGGTTGTTTCCCCCTTCCCTTATCACTCCTTCCCTTTATTTTCTTTTTCTACCACTTCTACTTCCCCATTTTCCCCTTCTGCCTGTTCTAAAGTCTCATAACTTTCTTCCGTATCCCATTGCTCACTTTCTTGTTCCTTACTTCTCTTCTCTTCTGGTGATTCTCCTGATGACCAACTCATTTATCTTTTCCTTATCCCTGTCTCCTGTGTCTCCATACTTGTCTTTGTTGTCGTATCCTCTTCGTCTGCTGTCTCCTGTGGCGTTGCAATTTCTTCTCTACGCTCTAATCTTATCCTTCTTTCCAGTAATGGCATGTCCTCTTCTTCTGACGACGTCTCCCTCTCTCTCCTTACTCTTCTTTGCTGACTTCTTGTATTCTTATACGGCGCGTCCTCTTCTGACGTGCTTGTTCCGGCACCACTACTCTTCTCTTGTTCTTCACTCCTGTTGCTTTGTCTATTTTGTACATCTTTCTCGTCTTTTCTTCCCCTTGTTTCCGTATTATCTTCATGACTCTCGTTTCTTGTGTTTTATACTGGTCCTCCCTTTCTCTTCCCAATGCTTGGTCTTTTTGGCTCGTCCCTTGGTCCTTCTTCCTTTTCCGACCATAGTATATCATCCTTCCTTAGGTTCCTCCTATGCGTTCTTATTTCCTTTCTACCATACACATGTTTAATCACGTAATTTGCTTCCCCTGTTTTTCTTATTACTATGTATCCCACCTAGGACTGATTTTGGATGTAGTCGTTTGGTTTTTATAATATACTTTATCTCCTACCTTATATTCTACTACCTCTTTATTTTTATCTTTCTTCTGATTTCTCTTTTTCTGCTGCCTTCAAATTCTTCCATACCATTCTTTGCGTTTCGTGCATTCACTGTATGATAATTTAGTGTATTTCCTCTCCTATATATTTCCTTCTTGGTTGTAGGATGTTGTCTAGAGGCAGCATAGGATGTCTCCCATATAACAAAAAAAAATTTTGAGAACTGTGTGCTTTCGTTTTTGTTGACCCTGATTGCTGCCAACGCTTGATTTAACTTTATATCCCACTCTCTTTCTTGACCCCTCTTTAGTTTCGATTTGATGTTATTCCACGTCCTATGTTGTCTTTCATTCAACCCGTTCGCCTGTGGGTGATATACAGACGTTCTGACATGTTTAATATTCAGCTTCTTTAACGTTTGCGTGAACTCCTCACTCATAAACTCCCCTCCATTATCCGTTAGTATACTCTATGGGCAACTGTATCTGGGAATAAATTCGCTCAGTAGGAAATCCACTATCTTATCCGTCCTCTTATTGGGTATCGCCACACTTTCTGGCCATCTACTATAGCAATCAGTTATGTGTAATATGTATCTATTTCCTGATATTGTGGTTGGGTATGGTCCCTTACTTTCTATTTCTACTCTAATTATCCCTTCTTTTCCATCTCTTCACTCTGCTAATTATACCCTCCGTGTTTGGTATTATACCTATCATATCTGTGATAACTTCTATTATCTTCTCTCCCTCTATCATACTGTTGCTTATATCTATCTTCCCTTTGATCCCTTGTCCTATCCTTTCTAAAATCCTAAATACCCGGTTGCACCTCATATCTATCCTTCCATATTCTATCATCTTGTTCGCCATATAAATCCTTAAATATTCTCTCCTCCTTTTCTCTTGCCAATTTTTCTATTGTATCTTTTGTTTTCTGCACCATCCTATTTTGTATCGTGCTTATTGCTTCTATTCTATGTGTTCTATCCAGTCTATGTCTTGCACTTGGCAACATACCCTCTATGTTAGCAGTGAATTTCTCTATCATCTTTAACATTTTATCCCCACTATCTTGCGCCTGGATTTCTTTGTCCCCTTTCTCTTTTACTAATAATACGTTCTCATTACTACTCTCTACCTGTGTTCCCCTATCCTCTGTGTTTGTTTGTATGTCCGTCACTGTTCCCCTATTTCTTGTTCCTTTCTCCACCATTTGTGTAGCCCTATCTGTCCTCTCTTTTATTTCCGTTTGTGTTTATTTTTCTTGTTTCCCCACTTCCTGATATCTCTTATTGTCACTATCGACCCCGGTATCAACGTAAGTTTTTCTATTCTTAACCTCTAACCCCGTCTGGTTGTCTCTTTCCTGTCTCCTAATATTCTTATTTATTTGGATACCATACAATCTATAATTTGGTCTATCTCTTCTTTCTCTACTATCGTTTAAATAAAATGGTCTTGTCTTTCGGTTGTCTAGATATTTATTTCTTATTACTGGTCTGTAAATTTGTACTGTTATTTTGCTACTCTTTATTGTATGTTCCTTATTTAAAATATTATTAACTATGCAACTGTCTTTATAAAGTACTATGGCCGTATTTCTGTTGTCTAGTCTCTCTATGAATTTGTAAAACATTATATCTCCAAATTTACTAAAATAATTCCTAACCTGTTGTTCTGTAATATCCTTCTTTAAGTTTTGTACTATTATCTTGCAGCTATTAATTCTGGCTGCCATCTTTGTTGCTGCTTAACACTCTTCGCCCTCGTCTCTTACTTTAACTGCCCTTTCTCTTTCCTTCTGTTCTGCTGATCCACCAGAATCACCCTATTCCCTTTTCTTTTCTATCAGTATTATTTTCCCTTATCTTGTCCCCCTCATCTTGTTGTCATCTGTTTTTACTTATTTATCATATATTCACACATTATTAGTCAATTGCTATACCTTACAACCACACTTATTGTCTTGTTATTTCTCCCCACACACTCTTGGTGTTCCACAGCAAAACAAGCATTAAACAAATTAATTTTGGTGTTACAACCCAGAACAAAGCATACAAAAATGATTTTGTTGTTACAACACAACAAAGCATAAAAAAAACAATTTGGTTTACATATATCATATCACATTGCATCTTGTTATTCCCCTACACATATTTCTGATATATCATGAGAAAACAAAATTCTTCTCTCTTTTTTTTTCTTTTTTTTTGTCACTGTGCGATATCGTTACCATGTGTGTCCTACCTTTCTTTTATTTATTTCCTGTTCCTTATTCTCCTCTATCTTCCCTTCCCTTTACTTTCCCTACTCTGAGAAAAAAAAAAAAACTATTTCGGACACACACGATTTCGATATCCTCCCTTATCAGACTTTCTCCTTCTTTTGCTCTCCCTACCTGTTGACAGAACACATTTTATAACACATTAATACACTTTATCGTATTTAATTGCTTTGCCTGATGATCCTTTGAAATTGCCTATCTCCTACTACACAATTCACCACTTGTAGTGTTCTACACAGTTCATTAAGTGTCGACACAAAAATGCAGTCTCCAACAGTCGTCGATGTGTAGATCACCGCACCAAATGTACCATTTTAATATATCTCTGTTCTTTTGTTCTTGTAACCATTCCTTTCAATAAACAATTAACGACTCAATGAACTTGAATTACGGCTGTGTTTACATCGCCGCCTCGTAACTGCCCCACGGGGTCAGGCAGACAACGTGACCTGACCTAAGTCCGCGACCGTGTTGAATACCGCTAAGCCTGTGATGTCCCAGTGGTCTATAGTACTTCGCTTGTTGTGTGTAATTAGGCGACACCCCCAAGCCGTTCGTCACATCTTAAGGACAGTTAGATGACTGCAAATTAGGACAACTCGTTATTTAAAACTGATGAACTTTATTGTGTTCACTACATCCACCGATCACCAAGGTGTCGGTGCCAGACAACCAATATATATATGCATATTACATAGACATCAACTGCTCGCTGACATTCATTTATCATACAATAACTTGATGGTAGCACGGCCTTGTGCCTCCATCACGTAAATAACATGTAATCTCATTCAGCATTGACAGCATCTTGAATCTCAGTCAGCATAGAGAGAACCTTGCCTATCTCTCACCTTACATTGATTAATAACAACTGGGTTAAAGCACATCCTTGTGCCTTTTTCAACATATTCAGAACATTGAAATTCATTCAGCCTTGACAGAACATTGAACTTCATTCAGCATAGAGAGAACATTGCGTTTCTCTCGCATTACATTGATTGACAACACTTGGTTAAAGCACGGCCTTGTGCCTTATTCAGCATCTTAAGAACATTGAATTTCATTCAGCATTGACAGAACATTGAGCTTCATTCAGTATAGAGAGAACAGTGCGTATCTCTCGCAATGCATTGATTGACATCACTTGGTTAAAGCATGACCTTGTGCCTTATTCAGCATCTTAAGAACATTGAACTTCATTCAGCATTGACAGAACATTGAAGTTCATTCAACATGGAGAGAACATTGCACTTCTCTCACATTACATTGATTGACAGCACTTTGAAGTGAAAATGATTGTGTTTCCTACTCACCAAGTATTCACAGAATTACTTGCTGTAGCCATGTTTCACCGAATCACACGGTAATTATGGAACAGTACTTTAATCTACTCGCACTAGCTTAGTGACCAACTGTCACTGCCTTCATGCTACTCAGCAGCTGTACCTATCAGCCCTTAGGACTAATCCCCTAGTGCTATCTATGGCTGCTTTACACTGCCTGGCTTTCTCCTGACTTGGAGAACCTTCCTCGGCGAGAGCCAGTCCACAACTATCTAACAACATCGACGACACATCGTTATCAACTGACAACTAACTAACGTTATTACACTTTGCTGTCAACTGACCAGCAATCCAATTGTGACTAACTAAAACTTACTATGTACACTAAGGGTTGCTAGCTCTAATGGCTAACGCCATATGGAAAAAGAACCTCTCGGCTCCACCGCTATCCGAAGACTGAGTCCTTTGTTCACTACTTTTGCTCATATCCATTCTCTCCCCCTGATTCTCCACATTCTCGTGCGACACACTTCGTCTTGAGTTGATCTATCTATTCACTTTTCACATTTTTCTATCATTCCTCTCTGCCTAGCCTCTATCATTACCCTCTCCCTTATTTCGTCGTTTGACCTTCATTCTCTCGCTTTCTCTCTTCTTCTATTTTCTTCTTATCTTTCTCCCACTCCCTGCTACAATGCCCCTATTCTTCCGTAGTCGTTGTCCTACTCTTAGCGACTACCCAGTACCACCCTTCTTATCTATTTCTCCTCCTAATCCTTATATACTCCTGGAAACCACCTCCATGATTTCTGCTAGGGCCCCTACAGAACTCCTGGAGGTTGTTTCCCCCTTCCCTTATCACTCCTTCCCTTTATTTTCTTTTTCTACCACTTCTACTTCCCCATTTTCCCCTTCTGCCTGTTCTAAAGTCTCATAACTTTCTTCCGTATCCCATTGCTCACTTTCTTGTTCCTTACTTCTCTTCTCTTCTGGTGATTCTCCTGATGACCAACTCATTTATCTTTTCCTTATCCCTGTCTCCTGTGTCTCCATACTTGTCTTTGTTGTCGTATCCTCTTCGTCTGCTGTCTCCTGTGGCGTTGCAATTTCTTCTCTACGCTCTAATCTTATCCTTCTTTCCAGTAATGGCATGTCCTCTTCTTCTGACGACGTCTCCCTCTCTCTCCTTACTCTTCTTTGCTGACTTCTTGTATTCTTATACGGCGCGTCCTCTTCTGACGTGCTTGTTCCGGCACCACTACTCTTCTCTTGTTCTTCACTCCTGTTGCTTTGTCTATTTTGTACATCTTTCTCGTCTTTTCTTCCCCTTGTTTCCGTATTATCTTCATGACTCTCGTTTCTTGTGTTTTATACTGGTTCTCCCTTTCTCTTCCCAATGCTTGGTCTTTTTGGCTCGTCCCTTGGTCCTTCTTCCTTTTCCGACCATAGTATATCATCCTTCCTTAGGTTCCTCCTATGCGTTCTTATTTCCTTTCTACCATACACATGTTTAATCACGTAATTTGCTTCCCCTGTTTTTCTTATTACTATGTATCCCACCTAGGACTGATTTTGGATGTAGTCGTTTGGTTTTTATAATATACTTTATCTCCTACCTTATATTCTACTACCTCTTTATTTTTATCTTTCTTCTGATTTCTCTTTTTCTGCTGCCTTCAAATTCTTCCATACCATTCTTTGCGTTTCGTGCATTCACTGTATGATAATTTAGTGTATTTCCTCTCCTATATATTTCCTTCTTGGTTGTAGGATGTTGTCTAGAGGCAGCATAGGATGTCTCCCATATAACAAAAAAAAATTTTGAGAACTGTGTGCTTTCGTTTTTGTTGACCCTGATTGCTGCCAACGCTTGATTTAACTTTATATCCCACTCTCTTTCTTGACCCCTCTTTAGTTTCGATTTGATGTTATTCCACGTCCTATGTTGTCTTTCATTCAACCCGTTCGCCTGTGGGTGATATACAGACGTTCTGACATGTTTAATATTCAGCTTCTTTAACGTTTGCGTGAACTCCTCACTCATAAACTCCCCTCCATTATCCGTTAGTATACTCTATGGGCAACTGTATCTGGGAATAAATTCGCTCAGTAGGAAATCCACTATCTTATCCGTCCTCTTATTGGGTATCGCCACACTTTCTGGCCATCTACTATAGCAATCAGTTATGTGTAATATGTATCTATTTCCTGATATTGTGGTTGGGTATGGTCCCTTACTTTCTATTTCTACTCTAATTATCCCTTCTTTTCCATCTCTTCACTCTGCTAATTATACCCTCCGTGTTTGGTATTATACCTATCATATCTGTGATAACTTCTATTATCTTCTCTCCCTCTATCATACTGTTGCTTATATCTATCTTCCCTTTGATCCCTTGTCCTATCCTTTCTAAAATCCTAAATACCCGGTTGCACCTCATATCTATCCTTCCATATTCTATCATCTTGTTCGCCATATAAATCCTTAAATATTCTCTCCTCCTTTTCTCTTGCCAATTTTTCTATTGTATCTTTTGTTTTCTGCACCATCCTATTTTGTATCGTGCTTATTGCTTCTATTCTATGTGTTCTATCCAGTCTATGTCTTGCACTTGGCAACATACCCTCTATGTTAGCAGTGAATTTCTCTATCATCTTTAACATTTTATCCCCACTATCTTGCGCCTGGATTTCTTTGTCCCCTTTCTCTTTTACTAATAATACGTTCTCATTACTACTCTCTACCTGTGTTCCCCTATCCTCTGTGTTTGTTTGTATGTCCGTCACTGTTCCCCTATTTCTTGTTCCTTTCTCCACCATTTGTGTAGCCCTATCTGTCCTCTCTTTTATTTCCGTTTGTGTTTATTTTTCTTGTTTCCCCACTTCCTGATATCTCTTATTGTCACTATCGACCCCGGTATCAACGTAAGTTTTTCTATTCTTAACCTCTAACCCCGTCTGGTTGTCTCTTTCCTGTCTCCTAATATTCTTATTTATTTGGATACCATACAATCTATAATTTGGTCTATCTCTTCTTTCTCTACTATCGTTTAAATAAAATGGTCTTGTCTTTCGGTTGTCTAGATATTTATTTCTTATTACTGGTCTGTAAATTTGTACTGTTATTTTGCTACTCTTTATTGTATGTTCCTTATTTAAAATATTATTAACTATGCAACTGTCTTTATAAAGTACTATGGCCGTATTTCTGTTGTCTAGTCTCTCTATGAATTTGTAAAACATTATATCTCCAAATTTACTAAAATAATTCCTAACCTGTTGTTCTGTAATATCCTTCTTTAAGTTTTGTACTATTATCTTGCAGCTATTAATTCTGGCTGCCATCTTTGTTGCTGCTTAACACTCTTCGCCCTCGTCTCTTACTTTAACTGCCCTTTCTCTTTCCTTCTGTTCTGCTGATCCACCAGAATCACCCTATTCCCTTTTCTTTTCTATCAGTATTATTTTCCCTTATCTTGTCCCCCTCATCTTGTTGTCATCTGTTTTTACTTATTTATCATATATTCACACATTATTAGTCAATTGCTATACCTTACAACCACACTTATTGTCTTGTTATTTCTTCCCACACACTCTTGGTGTTCCACAGCAAAACAAGCATTAAACAAATTAATTTTGGTGTTACAACCCAGAACAAAGCATACAAAAATGATTTTGTTGTTACAACACAACAAAGCATAAAAAAAACAATTTGGTTTACATATATCATATCACATTGCATCTTGTTATTCCCCTACACATATTTCTGATATATCATGAGAAAACAAAATTCTTCTCTCTTTTTTTTTCTTTTTTTTTGTCACTGTGCGATATCGTTACCATGTGTGTCCTACCTTTCTTTTATTTATTTCCTGTTCCTTATTCTCCTCTATCTTCCCTTCCCTTTACTTTCCCTACTCTGAGAAAAAAAAAAAACTATTTCGGACACACACGATTTCGATATCCTCCCTTATCAGACTTTCTCCTTCTTTTGCTCTCCCTACCTGTTGACAGAACACATTTTATAACACATTAATACACTTTATCGTATTTAATTGCTTTGCCTGATGATCCTTTGAAATTGCCTATCTCCTACTACACAATTCACCACTTGTAGTGTTCTACACAGTTCATTAAGTGTCGACACAAAAATGCAGTCTCCAACAGTCGTCGATGTGTAGATCACCGCACCAAATGTACCATTTTAATATATCTCTGTTCTTTTGTTCTTGTAACCATTCCTTTCAATAAACAATTAACGACTCAATGAACTTGAATTACGGCTGTGTTTACATCGCCGCCTCGTAACTGCCCCACGGGGTCAGGCAGACAACGTGACCTGACCTAAGTCCGCGACCGTGTTGAATACCGCTAAGCCTGTGATGTCCCAGTGGTCTATAGTACTTCGCTTGTTGTGTGTAATTAGGCGACACCCCCAAGCCGTTCGTCACATCTTAAGGACAGTTAGATGACTGCAAATTAGGACAACTCGTTATTTAAAACTGATGAACTTTATTGTGTTCACTACATCCACCGATCACCAAGGTGTCGGTGCCAGACAACCAATATATATATGCATATTACATAGACATCAACTTCTCGCTGACATTCATTTATCATACAATAACTTGATGGTAGCACGGCCTTGTGCCTCCATCACGTAAATAACATGTAATCTCATTCAGCATTGACAGCATCTTGAATCTCAGTCAGCATAGAGAGAACCTTGCCTATCTCTCACCTTACATTGATTAATAACAACTGGGTTAAAGCACATCCTTGTGCCTTTTTCAACATATTCAGAACATTGAAATTCATTCAGCCTTGACAGAACATTGAACTTCATTCAGCATAGAGAGAACATTGCGTTTCTCTCGCATTACATTGATTGACAACACTTGGTTAAAGCACGGCCTTGTGCCTTATTCAGCATCTTAAGAACATTGAATTTCATTCAGCATTGACAGAACATTGAGCTTCATTCAGCATAGAGAGAACAGTGCGTATCTCTCGCAATGCATTGATTGACATCACTTGGTTAAAGCACGACCTTGTGCCTTATTCAGCATCTTAAGAACATTGAACTTCATTCAGCATTGACAGAACATTGAAGTTCATTCAACATGGAGAGAACATTGCACTTCTCTCACATTACATTGATTGACAGCACTTTGAAGTGAAAATGATTGTGTTTCCTACTCACCAAGTATTCACACAGAATTTCTTGCTGTAGCCATGTTTCACCGAATCACACGGTAATTATGGAACAGTACTTTAATCTACTCGCACTAGCTTAGTGACCAACTGTCACTGCCTTCATGCTACTCAGCAGCTGTACCTATCAGCCCTTAGGACTAATCCCCTAGTGCTATCTATGGCTGCTTTACACTGCCTGGCTTTCTCCTGACTTGGAGAACCTTCCTCGGCGAGAGCCAGTCCACAACTATCTAACAACATCGACGACACATCGTTATCAATTGACAACTAACTAACGTTATTACACTTTGCTGTCAACTGACCAGCAATCCAATTGTGACTAAGTAAAACTTACTATGTACACTAAGGGTTGCTAGCTCTAATGGCTAACGCCATATGGAAAAAGAACCTCTCGGCTCCACCGCTATCCGAAGACTGAGTCCTTTGTTCACTACTTTTGCTCATATCCATTCTCTCCCCCTGATTCTCCACATTCTCGTGCGACACACTTCGTCTTGAGTTGATCTATCTATTCACTTTTCACATTTTTCTATCATTCCTCTCTGCCTAGCCTCTATCATTACCCTCTCCCTTATTTCGTCGTTTGACCTTCATTCTCTCGCTTTCTCTCTTCTTCTATTTTCTTCTTATCTTTCTCCCACTCCCTGCTACAATGCCCCTATTCTTCCGTAGTCGTTGTCCTACTCTTAGCGACTACCCAGTACCACCCTTCTTATCTATTTCTCCTCCTAATCCTTATATACTCCTGGAAACCACCTCCATGATTTCTGCTAGGGCCCCTACAGAACTCCTGGAGGTTGTTTCCCCCTTCCCTTATCACTCTTTCCCTTTATTTTCTTTTTCTACCACTTCTACTTCCCCATTTTCCCCTTCTGCCTGTTCTAAAGTCTCATAACTTTCTTCCGTATCCCATTGCTCACTTTCTTGTTCCTTACTTCTCTTCTCTTCTGGTGATTCTCCTGATGACCAACTCATTTATCTTTTCCGTATCCCTGTCTCCTGTGTCTCCATACTTGTCTTTGTTGTCGTATCCTCTTCGTCTGCTGTCTCCTGTGGCGTTGCAATTTCTTCTCTACGCTCTAATCTTATCCTTCTTTCCAGTAATGGCATGTCCTCTTCTTCTGACGACGTCTCCCTCTCTCTCCTTACTCTTCTTTGCTGACTTCTTGTATTCTTATACGGCGCGTCCTCTTCTGACGTGCTTGTTCCGGCACCACTACTCTTCTCTTGTTCTTCACTCCTGTTGCTTTGTCTATTTTGTACATCTTTCTCGTCTTTTCTTCCCCTTGTTTCCGTATTATCTTCATGACTCTCGTTTCTTGTGTTTTATACTGGTTCTCCCTTTCTCTTCCCAATGCTTGGTCTTTTTGGCTCGTCCCTTGGTCCTTCTTCCTTTTCCGACCATAGTATATCATCCTTCCAGGAAAAATTGAAAAAAAAAAAAATTAAAAAATGGTATGTTAGAAGCTTTACGTGATTAATAGGCGACACAGATTCGAACGACGTTTCGGCCAATAGGCCTTCAGCAGGAACAAACAAACAACATACACACACAGATATGTGAATAAATAAAACTAATCCTACATAGCTAACTAGTAATGAAACATCAAAAACAAAATAATCGAAATATGTTGACTTCCCTGTGTGTCGTGGACAGTGGTCAGGCTATGAAAGGAATTTCTCACGGGTGTAGCTGTAATTTATACCCTGTGGTCAGTGGTGAAGGGTTCTAAAAATACACGAGTGGGGGGAACGCTATCTAGGTACGTCGACTACAAAGGCACAGGCAATATCTGAAAGTATCTAAGGGCCCATAAATACATGTATACACACACACAGATGCGTGTATACATATGTACACGTGCAAGAAGAAGTGCACATACTAATACATATCAACATACACATACAAATACACACACATACATGTGTATGCATACAAGCAAGAGCACATATACATGCATGTATATGCGTATACATATATATACCAATACCCGTGCCTATGGACACAAACCCCTTACTTATCCCCTTAACCCTTACTATCGCATTTTTATGCATTCATTTGCATTTCTTTGCCTTAACCCCTTACTATGTGTCCATAGGCACGGGTATTGGTATATATATGTATACGCATATACATGCATGTATATGTGCTCTTGCTTGTATGCATACACATGTATGTGTGTGTATTTGTATGTGTATGTTGATATGTATTAGTATGTGCACTTCTTCTTGCACGTGTACATATGTATACACGCATCTGTATGTGTGTATACATGTATTTACGGGCCCTTAGATACTTTCAGATATTGCCTGTGCCTTTGTAGTCGACGTACCTAGATAGCGTTCCCCCCACTCGTGTATTTTTAGAACCCTTCACCACTGACCACAGGGTATAAATTACAGCTACACCCGTGAGAAATTCCTTTCATAGCCTGACCACTGTCCACGACACACAGGGAAGTCAACATATTTCGATTATTTTGTTTTTGATGTTTCATTACTAGTTAGCTATGTAGGATTAGTTTTATTTATTCACATATATGTGTGTGTATGTTGTTTGTTTGTTCCTGCTGAAGGCCTATTGGCCGAAACGTCGTTCGAATCTGTGTCGCCTATTAATCACGTAAAGCTTCTAACATACCATTTTTTAATTTTTTTTTTCAATTTTTCCTCGAATTCAGCTTTACTGCAGCTTCACATTTTTATGCATTCATTTGCATTTCTTTGCCTTAACCCCGTATATCATCCTTCCTTAGGTTCCTCCTATGCGTTCTTATTTCCTTTCTACCATACACATGTTTAATCACGTAATTTGCTTCCCCTGTTTTTCTTATTACTATGTATCCCACCTAGGACTGATTTTGGATGTAGTCGTTTGGTTTTTATAATATACTTTATCTCCTACCTTATATTCTACTACCTCTTTATTTTTATCTTTCTTCTGATTTCTCTTTTTCTGCTGCCTTCAAATTCTTCCATACCATTCTTTGCGTTTCGTGCATTCACTGTATGATAATTTAGTGTATTTCCTCTCCTATATATTTCCTTCTTGGTTGTAGGATATTGTCTAGAGGCAGCATAGGATGTCTCCCATATAACAAAAAAAAATTTTGAGAACTGTGTGCTTTCGTTTTTGTTGACCCTGATTGCTGCCAACGCTTGATTTAACTTTATATCCCACTCTCTTTCTTGACCCCTCTTTAGTTTCGATTTGATGTTATTCCACGTCATATGTTGTCTTTCATTCAACCCGTTCGCCTGTGGGTGATATACAGACGTTCTGACATGTTTAATATTCAGCTTCTTTAACGTTTGCGTGAACTCCTCACTCGTAAACTCCCCTCCATTATCCGTTAGTATACTCTGTGGGCAACTGTATCTGGGAATAAATTCGCTCAGTAGGAAATCCACTATCGTATCCGTCCTCTTATTGGGTATCGCCACACTTTCTGGCCATCTACTATAGCAATCAGTTATGTGTAATATGTATCTATTTCCTGATATTGTGGTTGGGTATGGTCCCTTACTTTCTATTTCTACTCTAATTATCCCTTCTTTTCCATCTCTTCACTCTGCTAATTATACCCTCCGTGTTTGGTATTATACCTATCATATCTGTGATAACTTCTATTATCTTCTCTCCCTCTATCATACTGTTGCTTATATCTATCTTCCCTTTGATCCCTTGTCCTATCCTTTCTAAAATCCTAAATACCCGGTTGCACCTCATATCTATCCTTCCATATTCTATCATCTTGTTCGCCATATAAATCCTTAAATATTCTCTCCTCCTTTTCTCTTGCCAATTTTTCTATTGTATCTTTTGTTTTCTGCACCATCCTATTTTGTATCGTGCTTATTGCTTCTATTCTATGTGTTCTATCCAGTCTATGTCTTGCACTTGGCAACATACCCTCTATGTTAGCAGTGAATTTCTCTATCATCTTTAACATTTTATCCCCACTATCTTGCGCCTGGATTTCTTTGTCCCCTTTCTCTTTTACTAATAATACGTTCTCATTACTACTCTCTACCTGTGTTCCCCTATCCTCTGTGTTTGTTTGTATGTCCGTCACTGTTCCCCTATTTCTTGTTCCTTTCTCCACCATTTGTGTAGCCCTATCTGTCCTCTCTTTTATTTCCGTTTGTGTTCATTTTTCTTGTTTCCCCACTTCCTGATATCTCTTATTGTCACTATCGACCCCGGTATCAACGTAAGTTTTTCTATTCTTAACCTCTAACCCCGTCTGGTTGTCTCTTTCCTGTCTCCTAATATTCTTATTTATTTGGATACCATACAATCTATAATTTGGTCTATCTCTTCTTTCTCTACTATCGTTTAAATAAAATGGTCTTGTCTTTCGGTTGTCTAGATATTTATTTCTTATTACTGGTCTGTAAATTTGTACTGTTATTTTGCTACTCTTTATTGTATGTTCCTTATTTAAAATATTATTAACTATGCAACTGTCTTTATAAAGTACTATGGCCGTATTTCTGTTGTCTAGTCTCTCTATGAATTTGTAAAACATTATATCTCCAAATTTACTAAAATAATTCCTAACCTGTTGTTCTGTAATATCCTTCTTTAAGTTTTGTACTATTATCTTGCAGCTATTAATTCTGGCTGCCATCTTTGTTGCTGTTTAACACTCTTCGCCCTCGTCTCTTACTTTAACTGCCCTTTCTCTTTCCTTCTGTTCTGCTGATCCACCAGAATCACCCTATTCCCTTTTCTTTTCTATCAGTATTATTTTCCCTTATCTTGTCCCCCTCATCTTGTTGTCATCTGTTTTTACTTATTTATCATATATTCACACATTATTAGTCAATTGCTATACCTTACAACCACACTTATTGTCTTGTTATTTCTCCCCACACACTCTTGGTGTTCCACAGCAAAACAAGCATTAAACAAATTAATTTTGGTGTTACAACCCAGAACAAAGCATACAAAAATGATTTTGTTGTTACAACACAACAAAGCATAAAAAAAACAATTTGGTTTACATATATCATATCACATTGCATCTTGTTATTCCCCTACACATATTTCTGATATATCATGAGAAAACAAAATTCTTCTCTCTTTTTTTTTTCTTTTTTTTTTGTCACTGTGCGATATCGTTACCATGTGTGTCCTACCTTTCTTTTATTTATTTCCTGTTCCTTATTCTCCTCTATCTTCCCTTCCCTTTACTTTCCCTACTCTGAGAAAAAAAAAAAAACTATTTCGGACACACACGATTTCGATATCCTCCCTTATCAGACTTTCTCCTTCTTTTGCTCTCCCTACCTGTTGACAGAACACATTTTATAACACATTAATACACTTTATCGTATTTAATTGCTTTGCCTGATGATCCTTTGAAATTGCCTATCTCCTACTACACAATTCACCACTTGTAGTGTTCTACACAGTTCATTAAGTGTCGACACAAAAATGCAGTCTCCAACAGTCGTCGATGTGTAGATCACCGCACCAAATGTACCATTTTAATATATCTCTGTTCTTTTGTTCTTGTAACCATTCCTTTCAATAAACAATTAACGACTCAATGAACTTGAATTACGGCTGTGTTTACATCGCCGCCTCGTAACTGCCCCACGGGGTCAGGCAGACAACGTGACCTGACCTAAGTCCGCGACCGTGTTGAATACCGCTAAGCCTGTGATGTCCCAGTGGTCTATAGTACTTCGCTTGTTGTGTGTAATTAGGCGACACCCCCAAGCCGTTCGTCACATCTTAAGGACAGTTAGATGACTGCAAATTAGGACAACTCGTTATTTAAAACTGATGAACTTTATTGTGTTCACTACATCCACCGATCACCAAGGTGTCGGTGCCAGACAACCAATATATATATGCATATTACATAGACATCAACTGCTCGCTGACATTCATTTATCATACAATAACTTGATGGTAGCACGGCCTTGTGCCTCCATCACGTAAATAACATGTAATCTCATTCAGCATTGACAGCATCTTGAATCTCAGTCAGCATAGAGAGAACCTTGCCTATCTCTCACCTTACATTGATTAATAACAACTGGGTTAAAGCACATCCTTGTGCCTTTTTCAACATATTCAGAACATTGAAATTCATTCAGCCTTGACCTAACATTGAACTTCATTCAGCATAGAGAGAACATTGCGTTTCTCTCGCATTACATTGATTGACAACACTTGGTTAAAGCACGGCCTTGTGCCTTATTCAGCATCTTAAGAACATTGAACTTCATTCAGCATTGACAGAACATTGAAGTTCATTCAACATGGAGAGAACATTGCACTTCTCTCACATTACATTGATTGACAGCACTTTGAAGTGAAAATGATTGTGTTTCCTACTCACCAAGTATTCACACAGAATTTCTTGCTGTAGCCATGTTTCACCGAATCACACGGTAATTATGGAACAGTACTTTAATCTACTCGCACTAGCTTAGTGACCAACTGTCACTGCCTTCATGCTACTCAGCAGCTGTACCTATCAGCCCTTAGGACTAATCCCCTAGTGCTATCTATGGCTGCTTTACACTGCCTGGCTTTCTCCTGACTTGGAGAACCTTCCTCGGCGAGAGCCAGTCCACAACTATCTAACAACATCGACGACAAATCGTTATCAACTGACAACTAACTAACGTTATTACACTTTGCTGTCAACTGACCAGCAATCCAATTGTGACTAACTAAAACTTACTATGTACACTAAGGGTTGCTAGCTCTAATGGCTAACGCCATATGGAAAAAGAACCTCTCGGCTCCACCGCTATCCGAAGACTGAGTCCTTTGTTCACTACTTTTGCTCATATCCATTCTCTCCCCTGATTCTCCACATTCTCGTGCGACACACTTCGTCTTGAGTTGATCTATCTTTTCACTTTTCACATTTTTCTATCATTCCTCTCTGCCTAGCCTCTATCATTACCCTCTCCCTTATTTCGTCGTTTGACCTTCATTCTCTCGCTTTCTCTCTTCTTCTATTTTCTTCTTATCTTTCTCCCACTCCCTGCTACAATGCCCCTATTCTTCCGTAGTCGTTGTCCTACTCTTAGCGACTACCCAGTACCACCCTTCATATCTATTTCTCCTCCTAATCCTTATATACTCCTGGAAACCACCTCCATGATTTCTGCTAGGGCCCCTACAGAACTCCTGGAGGTTGTTTCCCCCTTTTCTTATCACTCTTTCCCTTTATTTTCTTTTTCTACCACTTCTACTTCCCCATTTTCCCCTTCTGCCTGTTCTAAAGTCTCATAACTTTCTTCCGTATCCCATTGCTAACTTTCTTGTTCCTTACTTCTCTTCTCTTCTGGTGATTCTCCTGATGACCAACTCATTTATCTTTTCCTTATCCCTGTCTCCTGTGTCTCCATACTTGTCTTTGTTGTCGTATCCTCTTCGTCTGCTGTCTCCTGTGGCGTTGCAATTTCTTCTCTACGCTCTAATCTTATCCTTCTTTCCAGTAATGGCATGTCCTCTTCTTCTGACGACGTCTCCCTCTCTCTCCTTACTCTTCTTTGCTGACTTCTTGTATTCTTATACGGCGCGTCCTCTTCTGACGTGCTTGTTCCGGCACCACTACTCTTCTCTTGTTCTTCACTCCTGTTGCTTTGTCTATTTTGTACATCTTTCTCGTCTTTTCTTCCCCTTGTTTCCGTATTATCTTCATGACTCTCGTTTCTTGTGTTTTATACTGGTTCTCCCTTTCTCTTCCCAATGCTTGGTCTTTTTGGCTCGTCCCTTGGTCCTTCTTCCTTTTCCGACCATAGTATATCATCCTTCCTTAGGTTCCTCCTATGCGTTCTTATTTCCTTTCTACCATACACATGTTTAATCACGTAATTTGCTTCCCCTGTTTTTCTTATTACTATGTATCCCACCTAGGACTGATTTTGGATGTAGTCGTTTGGTTTTTATAATATACTTTATCTCCTACCTTATATTCTACTACCTCTTTATTTTTATCTTTCTTCTGATTTCTCTTTTTCTGCTGCCTTCAAATTCTTCCATACCATTCTTTGCGTTTCGTGCATTCACTGTATGATAATTTAGTGTATTTCCTCTCCTATATATTTCCTTCTTGGTTGTAGGATATTGTCTAGAGGCAGCATAGGATGTCTCCCATATAACAAAAAAAAATTTTGAGAACTGTGTGCTTTCGTTTTTGTTGACCCTGATTGCTGCCAACGCTTGATTTAACTTTATATCCCACTCTCTTTCTTGACCCCTCTTTAGTTTCGATTTGATGTTATTCCACGTCCTATGTTGTCTTTCATTCAACCCGTTCGCCTGTGGGTGATATACAGACGTTCTGACATGTTTAATATTCAGCTTCTTTAACGTTTGCGTGAACTCCTCACTCGTAAACTCCCCTCCATTATCCGTTAGTATACTCTGTGGGCAACTGTATCTGGGAATAAATTCGCTCAGTAGGAAATCCACTATCGTATCCGTCCTCTTATTGGGTATCGCCACACTTTCTGGCCATCTACTATAGCAATCAGTTATGTGTAATATGTATCTATTTCCTGATATTGTGGTTGGGTATGGTCCCTTACTTTCTATTTCTACTCTAATTATCCCTTCTTTTCCATCTCTTCACTCTGCTAATTATACCCTCCGTGTTTGGTATTATACCTATCATATCTGTGATAACTTCTATTATCTTCTCTCCCTCTATCATACTGTTGCTTATATCTATCTTCCCTTTGATCCCTTGTCCTATCCTTTCTAAAATCCTAAATACCTGGTTGCACCTCATATCTATCCTTCCATATTCTGTCATCTTGTTCGCCATATAAATCCTTAAATATTCTCTCCTCCTTTTCTCTTGCCAATTTTTCTATTGTATCTTTTGTTTTCTGCACCATCCTATTTTGTATCGTGCTTATTGCTTCTATTCTATGTGTTCTATCCAGTCTATGTCTTGCACTTGGCAACATACCCTCTATGTTAGCAGTGAATTTCTCTATCATCTTTAACATTTTATCCCCACTATCTTGCGCCTGGATTTCTTTGTCCCCTTTCTCTTTTACTAATAATACGTTCTCATTACTACTCTCTACCTGTGTTCCCCTATCCTCTGTGTTTGTTTGTATGTCCGTCACTGTTCCCCTATTTCTTGTTCCTTTCTCCACCATTTGTGTAGCCCTATCTGTCCTCTCTTTTATTTCCGTTTGTGTTCATTTTTCTTGTTTCCCCACTTCCTGATATCTCTTATTGTCACTATCGACCCCGGTATCAACGTAAGTTTTTCTATTCTTAACCTCTAACCCCGTCTGGTTGTCTCTTTCCTGTCTCCTAATATTCTTATTTATTTGGATACCATACAATCTATAATTTGGTCTATCTCTTCTTTCTCTACTATCGTTTAAATAAAATGGTCTTGTCTTTCGGTTGTCTAGATATTTATTTCTTATTACTGGTCTGTAAATTTGTACTGTTATTTTGCTACTCTTTATTGTATGTTCCTTATTTAAAATATTATTAACTATGCAACTGTCTTTATAAAGTACTATGGCCGTATTTCTGTTGTCTAGTCTCTCTATGAATTTGTAAAACATTATATCTCCAAATTTACTAAAATAATTCCTAACCTGTTGTTCTGTAATATCCTTCTTTAAGTTTTGTACTATTATCTTGCAGCTATTAATTCTGGCTGCCATCTTTGTTGCTGTTTAACACTCTTCGCCCTCGTCTCTTACTTTAACTGCCCTTTCTCTTTCCTTCTGTTCTGCTGATCCACCAGAATCACCCTATTCCCTTTTCTTTTCTATCAGTATTATTTTCCCTTATCTTGTCCCCCTCATCTTGTTGTCATCTGTTTTTACTTATTTATCATATATTCACACATTATTAGTCAATTGCTATACCTTACAACCACACTTATTGTCTTGTTATTTCTCCCCACACACTCTTGGTGTTCCACAGCAAAACAAGCATTAAACAAATTAATTTTGGTGTTACAACCCAGAACAAAGCATACAAAAATGATTTTGTTGTTACAACACAACAAAGCATAAAAAAAACAATTTGGTTTACATATATCATATCACATTGCATCTTGTTATTCCCCTACACATATTTCTGATATATCATGAGAAAACAAAATTCTTCTCTCTTTTTTTTTTCTTTTTTTTTTGTCACTGTGCGATATCGTTACCATGTGTGTCCTACCTTTCTTTTATTTATTTCCTGTTCCTTATTCTCCTCTATCTTCCCTTCCCTTTACTTTCCCTACTCTGAGAAAAAAAAAAAAACTATTTCGGACACACACGATTTCGATATCCTCCCTTATCAGACTTTCTCCTTCTTTTGCTCTCCCTACCTGTTGACAGAACACATTTTATAACACATTAATACACTTTATCGTATTTAATTGCTTTGCCTGATGATCCTTTGAAATTGCCTATCTCCTACTACACAATTCACCACTTGTAGTGTTCTACACAGTTCATTAAGTGTCGACACAAAAATGCAGTCTCCAACAGTCGTCGATGTGTAGATCACCGCACCAAATGTACCATTTTAATATATCTCTGTTCTTTTGTTCTTGTAACCATTCCTTTCAATAAACAATTAACGACTCAATGAACTTGAATTACGGCTGTGTTTACATCGCCGCCTCGTAACTGCCCCACGGGGTCAGGCAGACAACGTGACCTGACCTAAGTCCGCGACCGTGTTGAATACCGCTAAGCCTGTGATGTCCCAGTGGTCTATAGTACTTCGCTTGTTGTGTGTAATTAGGCGACACCCCCAAGCCGTTCGTCACATCTTAAGGACAGTTAGATGACTGCAAATTAGGACAACTCGTTATTTAAAACTGATGAACTTTATTGTGTTCACTACATCCACCGATCACCAAGGTGTCGGTGCCAGACAACCAATATATATATGCATATTACATAGACATCAACTGCTCGCTGACATTCATTTATCATACAATAACTTGATGGTAGCACGGCCTTGTGCCTCCATCACGTAAATAACATGTAATCTCATTCAGCATTGACAGCATCTTGAATCTCAGTCAGCATAGAGAGAACCTTGCCTATCTCTCACCTTACATTGATTAATAACAACTGGGTTAAAGCACATCCTTGTGCCTTTTTCAACATATTCAGAACATTGAAATTCATTCAGCCTTGACAGAACACTGAGCTTCATTCAGCATTGACAGAACATTTGGCTTCATTCAGCATAGAGAGAGCATTGCGTTTCTCTCGCATTACATTGATTGACATCACTTGGTTAAAGCATGACCTTGTGCCTTATTCAGCATCTTAAGAACATTGAACTTCATTCAGCATTGACAGAACATTGAAGTTCATTCAACATGGAGAGAACATTGCACTTCTCTCGCATTACATTGATTGACAGCACTTTGAAGTGAAAATGATTGTGTTTCCTACTCACCAAGTATTCACACAGAATTCCTTGCTGTAGCCATGTTCCACCGAATCACACGGTAATTATGGAACTGTACTTTAATCTACTCGCACTAGCTTAGTGACTAACTGTCACTGCTTTCATGCTACTCAGCAGCTGTACCTATCAGCCCTTAGGACTAATCCCCTAGTGCTATCTATGGCTGCTTTACACTGCCTGGCTTTCTCCTGACTTGGAGAACCTTCCTCGGCGAGAGCCAGTCCACAACTATCTAACAACATCGACGACACATCGTTATCACTTGACAACTAACTAACGTTATTACACTTTGCTGTCAACTGACCAGCAATCCAATTGTGACTAACTAAAACTTACTATGTACACTAAGGGTTGCTAGCTCTAATGGCTAACGCCCTACGGAAAAAGAACCTCTCGGCTCCACCGCTAACCGAAGACTGAGTCCTTTGTTCACTACTTTTGCTCATATCCATTCTCTCCCCCTGATTCTCCACATTCTTGTGCGACACACTTCGTCTTGAGTTGATCTATCTTTTCACTTTTCACGTTTTTCTATCATTCCTCTCTGCCTAGCCTCTAACATTACCCTCTCCCTTATTTCGTCATTTGACCTTCATTCTCTCGCTTTCTCTCTTCCTCTATTTTCTTCTTATCTTTCTCTCACTCCCTGCTACAAATGGGCATATTTTAGTTATAGTGAGAGTAAATGTGTGAATGGGCATATTTTAGTGAGAGTAAATGTGTGAAATGGCATAATTTAGTGAGAATAAATGTGTGAATGGGCATATTTTAGTGAGAGTAAATGTGTGAATGTGCATATTTTAGTGCCAGTAAATGTGTGAATGGGCATTTTTTAGTGAGGGTGAATGTGTGAATGGGCATATTTTAATGACAGTAAATGTGTGAATGCGTACATTTTATTGAGAGTAAATTTGTGAATGGGCATATTTTAGAGAGAGTAAATGTGTGAATGGGCATATTTTGGTAAGAGTAAATGTGTGAATGGGCATATTTTAGCGAGGTAAATGTGTGAAAGGGCATATTTTAGTGGGAGTAAATGTGTGAATGGGCATATTTTAAATGATAGTAAATGTGTGAATGGGCATATTTTAGTGAGAGTAAATGTGTGAATGGGCATATTTTAGTGACAGTAAATATGTGAATGGGCATATTTTAGTGAGAGTAAATGTGTGAATGGGCACATTTTAGTGAGAGTAAAGTGTTAATGGGCATATTTTAGTGCGAGTAAGTGTGTGAATGGACATATTTTAGGGAGAGTAAATGGGCATATTTTAGTGAGAGTAAATGTGTGAATGGGCATATTTTAGTGACAGTAAATATGTGAATGGGCATATTTTAGTGAGAGTAAATGTGTGAATGGGCATATTTTATCGAGAGTTAAGTGTGAATGTGCATATTTTATTGAGAATAAATGTGTGAATGGGCATATTTTAGCGAGAGTAAATGTGTGAATGGGCATATTTTAGTGAGAATAAATGTTTGATTTGGCATATTTTAGTGCGAGTAAGTGTGTAAATGGACATATTTTAGGGAGAGTAAATGGACATATTTTAGTTAGAGTAAATGTGTGAATGGGCATATTTTAGTTAGAGTAAATGTGTGAATGGGCATATTTTAGCGAGAATAAATGTGTGAATGGGCATATTTTAGTGAGTGTAAATGTTTGAATGGACATATTTTAGTTAGAGTAAATGTGTGAATGTGCATATTTTGGTGAAAGTAAATGTGTGAATGGGCATATTTTAGTGAGTGTAAATGTGTGAATGAGCATAGTTTTATTAGAGTAAATGTGTGAAAGGGCATATTTTAGCGAGAGTAAATATGTGAATGGGCATATATTAGTGATATTAAATGTGTGAATGGGCATTTTTTAGTGAGAGTAAATGTATGAATGTGCATATTTTAGAGAAAGTAAATGTGTGAATGGGCATATTTTAGTGAGAATAAATGTGTGAATGGACATATTTTAGTGAGTGTAAATGTATGAATG
Source organism: Megaustenia siamemsis (assembly GCA_032433765.1). Classification (NCBI taxonomy): domain Eukaryota; kingdom Metazoa; phylum Mollusca; class Gastropoda; order Stylommatophora; family Ariophantidae; genus Megaustenia; species Megaustenia siamemsis. The sequence continues at coordinate 1,361,918 of JAVIAB010000124.1, read as the reverse complement.
GACATATTTTAGTGAGAGGAAATATGTGAATGGGCATATTTTATCGAGAGTAAAGTGTGAATGGGCATATTTTATTGAGAGTAAATGTGTGAATGGGCATATTTTAGCGAGAGTAAATGTGTGATTGCACATATTTTAGTGCGAGTAAATGTGTGAATGGGCATATTTTAGTGAGAGTAAATGTATGAATGGACATATTTTAGTTAGAGGAAATGTGTGAATGGGCATATTTTATCGAGAGTAAAGTGTGAATGTGCATATTTTATTGAGAATAAATGTGTGAATGGGCATATTTTAGCGAGAGTAAATGTGTGAATGGGCATATTTTAGTGAGAATAAATGGGTGAATTGGCATATTTTAGTGCGAGTAAGTGTGTGAATGGACATATTTTAGGGAGAGTAAATGGACATATTTTAGTTAGAGTAAATGTGTGAATGGGCATATTTTAGTTAGAGATAATGTGTGAATGGGCATATTTTAGCGAGAATAAATGTGTGAATGGGCATATTTTAGTGAGTGTAAATGTTTGAATGGACATATTTTAGTGAAAGTAAATGTGTGAATGGGCATTTTTTAGTGAGTGTAAATGTGTGAATGAGCATAGTTTTATTAGAGTAAATGTGTGAATGGGCATATTTTAGCGAGATTAAATATGTGAATGGGTATATATTAGTTATATTAAATGTGTGAATGGGCATTTTTTAGTCAGAGTAAATGTGTCAATGTGCATATTTTAGTGAGGGTTTATGTGTGAATGGGCATATTTTAGTGAGGTCATATGTGTGAATGGACATATTTTAGTGAGAGTAAATGTGTGAATGGGCATATTTTAGCGACAGTAAATGTGTGAATGGGCATATTTTAGGGAAAGTGTATGAGTGAAAGGGCATATTTTATTGAGAGTAAATGTATGAATGAGCATATTTTAGTGATAGTAAATGTGTGAATGGGCACATTTTAGTGACAGTAAATGTACTTTTTTAGTGCGCGTGAATAGAGAGCAGCGGGTATCAACTACCAATCTGACGTGGAGAAGCTTGGGCAAGTGGCAAGGCCCAATTTTGGTTGTGTGCAAAATCTGACGTTAGTAAAGATCCTCGGAACATTACCATCTATAGAACAATTATAGCTACACCTTTACATAGAACCTATATAGTTACCCTTTGTATATAATCTCTATAATTACTTCTTTATATAGAACCTCTATAATTACTTCTTGGTATAACAGTGGGGGTGAGAATGTGTAACAATAACATGGGTGAGTTATTCAGGAAAAAGTGGACATTTCACGAGGAGAGAGTGAGGGAATCATCTCAGTTAGAATAACAAATTCTCGGGATTTCGAGAGAGTTCAAGAGAAGGGGCGAGATGGAAGAAGGGTGCTGATTGGCTGAAAACGTAAGATATATGTGAATTACAAGTTTAGGGTATGAGAATTACTCAGACGGTAGACCGGATAGCCGGAAGTCGGTAGCCAGTTGGCTTACCAACCTTCTCAGATGCGTGCTGTTTTTCAGTTTTAGTTGTGGGAGCAAGGAGTTCGCTTGTGAGTTTAGCTTTTCTAGTTGGACAGTGACAGTCTTAGTGTGAGGCTGGGTGAACAAGGAGCTTCCCTTTAACGTAGTGTAGGGGCAGAAGGGAACATGTTGATAGTCTTTATGTGTGAGCAATGGGCTCGCTAAATACGTCGGTTTTTGTGAAGAGCAAATTACGTTTAGATATTCGTTATGTGTGAGCAGAGCGCTAGCCGTTGATTCAGTGTATTTTGTGGAATTGAACAATTATCCTATTAATCATGTGTGAGCCATAGGTCGACAGTGTACTGTAATTGTGATTTGACAGTGAAGTCTTACTGAGTATTACTAGTGAGCAAGGAACTTGCTACTGTTGAAATTTTACTTGTGGAAATGAACATTGTCATGTGCGTTATGTGTGTGCAAGGTGATCGTCAGTGGGTTCTGCCATAGTAGTAAAGCGGAATGTCTTCAGGTGAGTAAAGTCAGGTTTCTTTTATGAACGAACAGGCTTGGGCAGGAATTGAATCAGTGTTGTGTTCACGATTGGTAGGGCGAAGAACGAATTTAGGGTTGCGAAACAGTTTGTAGGTCTGGAGATCTGCATCAACAGTCATTACAAAACTAGCGCGAAGTACTACTATACGGAGAATAAGATGGAACCCCAGCAGTAGTTTCCGAACCAGTCCGGCAGCTAAGCAATTCATGAACCAATCTGTCAAGCAAATTCTGTCGGAAGGAAATCCGCATGTCAGTACAGCAGGCGGCCAGCGTTAACGTCGAACGTTAGTCAGTGTCCAGTAGAGAGCGGGGTTACCAGGAGAGTGGCGAGTCAGCGATCAATGTTATCATCAGATACGGCATCAATCTGTGCATGCCAATAACGCAGGGGGTTCTATCGCACTAGGAAGGGTGGGGCCGCCAAACTCACGGTCCAGCACGCAGAAGGAAGAGGAAACAGGTACAATTTGGTACATTTGTATAGAACCTTTATAATTACTTCTTTGAATAGATCCTCCATAGTTATTTCTTTGTATAGAACCTCCATAGTTACATTATGTATAGAGCCTCTATAGTTACCCTTTGCATAGAACCTATGTAATTATTTCTTTGTATAGAACCTCTATAAATGGCGAGATTTGATAAAATATCTTTAAAAGAAACTGCTAGAACAAAAATTCAGATATGAGATGGTGTATCTTGGTCTACGCCCTATGGGCCGGCAACGGCTCGAAAGGTCAATAGATAGATAGATAGAACCTCTATAGGTACTTCTTTTTATAGAACATCTATAGGTATATCATGGGCAGTAGACAAAGAAATGAAAAGACGATTAGAAGCCACAGAGATGGGATTTCTCAGAAGAATGTTGAAAGTTCCCTGGACAGCTAAAAAGACCAATGAGGAAGTTCTCAAAGAGGCCAACACAAAAAGGGAACTCTTAAAAAACATCAGAAAGAAGCAATCAACATTTTTCGGGCACATCATGAGAAGAGGAAAGTTGGGATACTTGGTTACAACTGGCAAAATAAAAGGAAAGAGAGATCGCGGGCGACAAAGAGAGAAAATACTGGATAGCTTGGTGTCATGGCATGGAAAACAGTCAACAACAGAACTGATACAATGCACTGTAGATAGAGGATTGTGGAGGGACATGATCACCTACGCCAACCGGTATGGCACATGATGATGATGATAGGTACTCTTTGTATATAACCTCTATAGGTACTTCTTTATATAGAACCTCTAAAGTTACTCTTTGTATGGAACATCTATAGTTACACTTTGTATAGAAACTATATCATTATCCTTTGAATAGAACCTCTATAACTACTACTTTGTATAAAACCTCTACAGATGTACTTTGTATAGAAATTCTATCATTACCCTTTGTTTAGAACCTCTATAGCTACCATTGGTATGGAACATCTATAGTTACACTTTGTATAGAAACTATATCATTATCCTTTGAATAGAATCTCTATAACTACTACTTTGTATAAAACCTCTACAGATGTACTTTGTATAGAAATTCTATCATTACCCTTTGTATGGAACCTCTATAGGTACCCATTGTATGGAACCTCTATAGGTATCTTTTGTATAAAACCTCTATAGCTACCTCTTTGTATAGAACTTCTATATCTGCCCCTTGTATAGAACCTCTCTAGTTACTAAGTGTATGGGACCACTATAGCTACTTGTTTATGTAGATCCTCTATATCTGCTCTATGAATATAATCTCTATAGCTGCTCTTTCTATAGAACCTCCATAGTTACTATTTCTATAGAACTTCTGTGGCGACTTGTTTCTATAGAACCTCTATAGCTACTCCTTGTACAGAACCTCTATAGCTACTTTTTTAAAAATATAGAACCTCTATTGTTACCCTGCGCAAACAACCTCTATAGTTACCCCTTGTATAGAACCTCTATAGTTACTTCTTCAAATAGAACCTCTATAGTTACTTCTTTATATAGAACCTATATAGCTACTGATTTATATAGAACCTCTAAAGTTACCCTTTGTATAGAACATCTATAGTTACTTCTTTGTATAGAACCTCTATAGTTATTATTTGTATAGAACCTCTATAGTTATTATTTGTATAGAACCTCTATAGTTATTATTTGTATAGAAACTCTATAGTTACTACTTTGCATAGAACCTCTATAGTTATTATTTATATAGAACCTCTATAGTTATTATTTATATAGAACCTCTATAGTTATTATTTGTATAGAACCTCTATAGTTATTATTTATATAGAACCTCTATAGTTATTATCTGTATAGAACCTCTATAGTTATTATTTATATAGAACCTCTATAGTTATTATTTATATAGAACCTCTATAGTTATTATCTGTATAGAACCTCTATAGTTATTATTTATATAGAACCTCTATAGTTATTATTTATATAGAACCTCTATAGTTATTATTTGTATAGAACCTCTATAGTTATTATTTGCATAGAACCTCTATAGTTACTACTTTGCATAAAACCTCTATAGTTATTATCTGTATAGAACCTATATAGTCATTTCTTTGTATAGAAATATATAGTTATCCTTTGTATAGAACCTCAACAGCTATTTGTTTATACAGAACCTCTATAGCTACTTGTTTCTATAGAACCTCTACATTTACCCTTTGTATAGAACCTCTACATTTACCCTTTGTATAGAACCTCTATAGGGAGCCGCGTTAGCTCAGTGGTTAGTGAACTGGACTACAAAGGACAAGGGGTAGGGTTTGATCCCAACCGACGGTTTCCGGGTTCACCCAGCCTTAAATGGGTACCGGATTTTTTTTTCTGGGAGGGTAAAGCGGCACGTGCGTAATACCGACCACATTACCCCAAAAATCATGTGCTGAAGGTCTGTAAAATGTATGGTCACTAACACCATATTCCCTATACGCCACTTGGCGAGACGGGGGCTCTTTATGTTTTTTTTTTTTTAATAGAACTTCTATAGTTACTATTTGTATGGAAACTCTATAAGTACTTCTTTGAATAAAACTTCTATATCTACTTATTTTTATAAGGTTCCTATAGGTTATACGGTCAGACAGTCTGTATTTTCTACCTTATGTGCTGTTTTCGGCTGGAAAGGACGACAGACAGACAGACAGACAGACAGACAGGCAGGCAGGCAGGCAGACAGGTATGCCGGCAGGCAGGCAGACAGACAGGCAGGCAGGCAGATAGACAGGCCGACAGACAGGCAGACAGACAGACAGGCAGACAGACAGACAGGCATGCAGGCAGGCAGACAGACAGACAGATAGGCAGGCAGGTAGGCAGGCAGGCAGGCAGGCAGACAGACAGACAGGCAGTCAGACTGATAGACAGGCAGACAGACAGACAGGCAGGCAGGCAGACAAGCAGGCAGACAGACAGACAGGCAGACAGACAGACAGGCAGGCAGACAGACAGACAGACAGGCAGGCAGGCAGGCAGACAGACAAACAGGCAGACAGACAGACAGACAGACAGGCAGACAGGCAGACAGACAGACAGACAGACAGGCAGACAGACAGATTAAATATTTTGAGAATAGCATCGTTGAGTATGGCACCATGCTTCTGATAGACGTGTCAAAGCTGCTGACGGTATCATGTCTATGATAAACATTATCAACATTGGTTACCAGACAATGGGTATCATTGTAATATGTGGCTAACAACTGCATAAACAGTCACTATAATAAAAGCAATCAAAGACTGCATGCGGCAGGCCTCGTCATGTACATCTATAAACCTCGTCATGTACACCTATAAGCCTCGTCACGTACACCAATAAGCCTCGTCACGTACACCTATAAGCCTCGTCATGTACACCAATAAACAACCTCGTCTATAATATACGTCGCCTAATATGACCTGTCCGAACTTAACTGTCGTAACGGTGTGCTTGCTGCAGATGTGTCCATTAATAATCGCTCTTCCACTGTCATCGTTGCACGAGGACCAACATTTGCGATGGTCGCAGCCATTGTTCCGCTAACCGAGCAATATCGCCAGGGGGTCAAATTGGTGGTAGGAAAGCAGGAGACAAATAATAATAAATGAATATTATTATAGAGGGAAACTTCCGAGGCGATAATCAGTGAATCAGTTCAGAGGAAGAGGTATGCTTACAACACTCGGAAAAATGACAAATAATCAACAACAGAAAACAAAATATGGACCAAGGCAGGATCGAACCCGTACTCAGTGGCACAGCGCCTTGCCACGAAAAGCCAAACGGTTAGGAACACTGCCACTCAGCTAACTATTGGTAGGAAAGCACTTTTTGGTGACTGAGCCACATCAGAGAGGAAGTGACGCACGTTTCGTTGACAGTCAGCTTAGTCCACAGTCAGCAACATCTGTTGTGGTAGTGGCTTTAGAGGGTGGGCAGTGGTGTCTAGTCGTACAATAGGCGTCAGTCATTTAGGCCCAAGCCATGGCCCGCGAGACTCACTTTGATGACCTGCAGATCGACAGCGGTTGTCGTTAACAGAATATATAAATCAATACCATAATTTTCAAATCTTGGTATTGGGAAAGGAGTTCATCTTTTCTCCGGAATCTGCAGTTCTTGCATTACAAAATGTCCTGTATGAGAGTAGTAATCTAGCCCTTGCTTGATGAAATGAAACATTGAAAGATGAAAAGCGAAGTTCTCATCACGAAGACGGATAAAGAATCAAGAGAGTGTAGGTGGGAAATGTCACTAGCTTGTTACAATGGTTGTTTAATATGAGCAACTTTAAAGCAACGACAAGCAGTTGATTGACAGTTTTTAGCAGAATATCGAAACAAGGCTAGACAATTACTGGGAGGTGCCATTTCTGAAGAAAACTTGACGAAAAGACTGACGATCATCAGATGTTACAGAGTTATAGGTCTCATTTACGAGTCTGAGTTATGGGTCTGAGTTATGGGTCTCAATTATGGATCTCAGTTATGGGTCTAAGTTAAGGGTTTGAGTTATGGGTCTGAGTTATGGATCTGAGTTATGGATCTGATTTATAGGTCTCATTTAGGAGTCTGAGTTATGGATCTGAGTTATGGGTCTCAATTATGGGGGGGGGGGGTCCAGGGAGAAAAAAAAACTCCAGACCTAAAGTTCATGGAGTTTAAACGGTCTTTAAAAGTCTATGACGTCAGTGTTTGAGCCCAATTTTTACTTGAGAGTTCACAGTTTTTAAGTTCATACCCTTCGATGGGAGTTTAAAAAAAATGTTTTCCTTGACTCAGAGTTCAGCGTTCTAGAGTCCCTCAAAGTTCAGTTCCAGAAACAGTTATCAAAATTGTTAGTCAAAATATTGAACTCTTTGAATGTTTCTCAATTTGGATGCTTTGTGAAATGTTCTTGACATTGCAACAGATGGAGGTAATGGTTGGCCACACAACTGGATTAGTAAAACTTCTTCAAGAAAAACGAATAAATTGTTCTTTTACTGCATAATCCATCAGGAAGAACTTTGTGGAAAAATATAAATAAACCAAAGACACTAGTAGTATACAAGGTTCCATTTGGATATTTTTATTTGGCCGTAAATTAACAAAGCTATATAGCAGGCGCATTTCGCGCCTAATGTACACGAGAATCAAGGGGAGTTAATCGTGACACTTCGTGTCCGGATGTCGACCTCTGGTCCCGGTGACCCCGGAAGTGACCTTGAAACTGTTTTATTGATACTAGCGTGAGTGTTTATGACTGACCAGTTTTGTTGATATACATCCCGCACATCAGATGGTAGTATTGCTAACGGATCAATGTGCTTTTTACCCTCTGTGCATTGTTCCGCATCTAACTCTCTCTTCTTCGATGATGAGGGGGCCAACTGTAACGAAGTTGAAGGAGCCACTAGTGAAGTGGGTGTTGTAGCAGGTACCGACGGTGTTGTAGAAGCCGTAACTGGGGAAGTGGGTATGGTAGATGATACCGATGATGAAGGAGCTGTTGTAGAAACTAAGTGTTTTACTCTCCTATGGCTGGCTAAAGATCTTCGACTCGTATATGAACGTTGACAAATAGGACAAGTATGACGGATAAGAGAAACTGTTGCGGTAGACGGTACCTATAGTGAAACTGGTGATGTAGACGGTACCGACGGTGAAACTAGCAATGTAGACGGTACCAAGGGTGAAGTTGATTCCTTTGCTGAATGTTTTAGTCTCCTATGGCTGGCTAAAGAACTTCGACTCGTATATGAACGTTGACAAATGACACAAGCATGGCGTATAAGACGATGAGCGGCCCGTATATGCTGAACCATAGCTTGGCGCCGTTTAAACTGCTTCGAACATAATGCACACTGATGTTCACCAGAAGATGTTTCGTTGTGAGAAAACATCTGTAGAAGATCAAATAGTCCTTTATCAATAATACTTAACATACCTAATTTAAATACATTAATATTTAATACCAAGCACACCAGGACTAAAAATATCCACTTTTAAACAACCAATAAGATAAACACATGAAAAACGAAGGAATAATACACTCAACAAGGCTTAACATACGTACTTTATACACATCACCATTAATACAATCGAGTAGCCTTTTATTGATAACCTACCACATCGTTATGAAATAAGAGAAAAACAGGAACAAAAAATTAAACTTACACTGTAAAATATTCCACTACAACACAGACCGCTAGACTGAACAGTACTATGAAAATAAACTTCCGTGAATCAATCGCGCTTATAACACGAAGTTTCACATGCGACTAGTTTAAATATAATCTGGTAAATAAAAGTTGGACGACACTATTCCACCTTCGACTAACATCTAGGTTAACCAATCAGAGAAGAGGATTTCTATCGGACACCCATCAACGAAATGACTGACCTCTGGATTAACTATTCAGCGAAGAGGATTACTGTTATCGTTATAACTGACCTCATTTTCCACTTGAAGTGCTGTCGAGTCTGTCGCATGGGTTATTTTAAATCGATTCGGTCCCTGATAAAAACCACCGGTCGGGTCAATGGTGGGGGGGGGGAATAATACAGGTGGCGGGTTACTTGAACGCGCTTTGACCCCTGATGCAATACCAGAGGAGTTCCATGACAGTCATAATAGTTAGACACAACGAGCAGGAAGTTATATTCAAGGTCCCAAATGTTGGACCAAATCACTAAGATTTTACCACCAGAACACACAAATTTAGGCTCATACACAAAAAGTCGACCTTAAAACCATACAAATCTACTCCCATACTCATAAAGTTAGACACATCGAACAGATAGTTACTTCCAAACTCCAAAAAATTAGATCAAATCGTAAAAATATTACCACCAGAGAACAAAAATTTAGACTCATAAGCAAAAAGTCGATCTCAAAACCCTACAAATATACTCCCATACTCATACTAGTTAGACACATCGATCAGATAGTTACATCCAAAGTCCCAAATAGTTAGGCCAAATCGCAAATATTTTACCCACAGAACACAAAAATGTAGGCTCATATTCAAAAAGTCGACCTAAAAATTTCAAAAAGCTACTCACATAGTCATAATTGTTAGACACATCGAACCGATCGTTATTTCTAAAGCCCAAAAAGTTTGGCCAAATCACTAAAATTTTACCCACAGAACACAAAAATGTAGGCTCATATTAAAAAATATCGACCTAAAAATTTCAAAAAGCTACTCACATAGTCATAATTGTTAGACACATCGAACCGATCGGTATTTCTAAAGCCAAAAAAGTTTGGCCAAATCACAAATATTTTACCCACAGAACACAAAAATGTAGGCTCATATTCAAAAAGTCGACCTAAAAATCCCAAAAAGCTACTCACATAGTCGTAATAGTTAGACACATCGAACAGATAGTTATATCCAATGTCAAAAAAAGTTAGACCAAATCGCGAGCATTTTACTCCCAGAACACAAAAATGTAGGCTCATATTAAAAAGTCGACATCAAAACCATAAAAATCTACTCACATACTCATACTAGTTAGACACAACGAGCAGATAGTTATATTCAAGGTCCAAAAAACTTTATTTTAGACATCCCCATAGCAAAAATGTACTTATAAATCACTTTTGAAATTGTTACCCCCTACTATTTTTTTAGGGATACACCCATAAAATAGGTAAAAATCGTACATTTTCACTCTAGGCATACCCCAAACCTTATTTTAGACATCCCCATTGCAAAAATTTACATTAAAAATCACTTTTAGAATTTTACCCCCTGACTAATTTTTTAGGGATACGCCCATAAAATCGGTAAAAATCGTAAATTTTCACTCTAGGCATACCCCAAACTTTATTTTAGACATCCCCATTGCAAAAATATACATTAAAAACCACTTTTAGGATTTTACCCCCATATCATTTTTGAGGGTTACGCCCATGAAATCGATAAAAAATTGAAATTTAACCTCAAGGCATACCTCAAACTTTATTTTAGACATCCCATACCAAAAATTTACTTAAAAATCACTTTTGAAATTGTTACCACCATTACCATTTTTGAGGGTTACGCCCATGGAATCGATAAAAATCGTAATTTTAACACGTAGGCTTACCTTAAACCTTATTTTAGCCATCCCCATACCAAAAATTAACTTAAAAATCACTTTTGAAATTGTTACCCCCCTTAACATTTTTTAGGGTTACGCCCCTGAAATCGATAAAAAATTGAAATTTAACCTCAAGGCATACCTCCCACATAATATTTGATACCCCTACATATCAAATTCCAACAAAAAAAAACAACAAAAAGCTAGTAGTATGGGTGGCTGTGAACCCTTTCTAAAAGTGCATGTGCACGCACCGAAAGACAATAGATTTGGCACCAAAACCGCACGAGAAGTAGTATATATTCGGGTAGTGTTCACATGTCTTATACGCCATGCTTGTGTCATTTGTCAACGTTCATATACGAGTCGAAGTTCTTTAGCCAGCCATAGGAGACTAAAACATTCAGCAAAGAAATCAACTTCACCCTTGGTACCGTCTACATTGCTAGTTTCACCGTCGGTACCGTCTACATCACCAGTTTCACTATAGGTACCGTCTACCGCAACAGTTTCTCTTATCCGTCATACTTGTCCTATTTGTCAACGTTCATATACGAGTCGAAGATCTTTAGCCAGCCATAGGAGAGTAAAACACTTAGTTTCTACAACAGCTCCTTCATCATCGGTATCATCTACCATACCCACTTCCCCAGTTACGGCTTCTACAACACCGTCGGTACCTGCTACAACACCCACTTCACTAGTGGCTCCTTCAACTTCGTTACAGTTGGCCCCCTCATCATCGAAGAAGAGAGAGTTAGATGCGGAACAATGCACAGAGGGTAAAAAGCACATTGATCCATTAGCAATACTACCATCTGATGTGCGGGATGTATATCAACAAAACTGGTCAGTCATAAACACTCACGCTAGTATCAATAAAACAGTTTCAAGGTCACTTCCGGGGTCACCGGGACCAGAGGTCGACATCCGGACACGAAGTGTCACGATTAACTCCCCTTGATTCTCGTGTACATTAGGCGCGAAATGCGCCTGCTATATAGCTTTGTTAATTTACGGCCAAATAAAAATATCCAAATGGACCCTTGTATACTACTGACACTATGACACACTCTATATTTATATATATATATATATATATATATATATATATATATATATATATATATATATGAAATAGAGAGATGAAGAAAGAGAGAGAGAAGAGGAAGACAGAGGGGACAAATAAAATAAGGGGAAGCAACTTAAGGAAATGAGGGGAGAGAATTAGGTCGGGTAGGCTGACTGAAGACGACACTAGAGAGAGCTACAAAAAAGCATGAAAAGCGTGAAAGTGTAAAATCTCGGAGAGGTGAGTTTGCACGGAGAATGTGTGTCACGTGAAGGAGATAGACAGGAGAAGGTTGAGAAAAAGAGATAAGTTAGTTACGAACTAGCGGGGAACGCGAACAGTCGTTTTCCATAGGGGGCTAGCCCGTGAGGGTTGGCAGCCCTTAAATTTGTATTGAGATAGTTATGTAGTGAGATAATTCTGTTTGTGAATAGTTAGTGTCAGTTGAGTGACTTTATGTAGTGAATAAGTCAGTAGTACGCCAGAGCGAGTGCGGGACGGACGTGCCCGCCAGGCCGTAGAGATCAAGCTTTATTTTGAGTTAGTGACTAGATAGAGTCTAAGTGTTAATGGCCTACAAATAAGGCAGTGCTAGATCAGAATAACTTCATGAGTAGTCTAGAAAAGTAGGACGCACAAATGTGTAGAAGTCTGATAATTCAGTGTGGTTCTGATGTCGGACACAGAGTGTGAATTCTCCATTGGTGAGTAGTACACTCAAACTTTATCAAAGTATGACAGAGACTGGTCAATTATGATCGCAGAGTTGGCGAGCAGAGTTCTGCTGAATGCAAGGCTCAAGAGAAGGGCTTGCCGTCAATTATTCTTACAGACTTGGCAGACAGAGTTCTGCTGAATGCAAGGCTCAGGAAAGAGTTTTGCCGTCAATTGTTCTTACATATTGGGCAGACAGAGTTCTGCTGAATGCAAGGCTCAGGAAAGAGTTTTGCCGTCAATTGTTCTTACATATTGGGCAGACAGAGTTCTGCTGAATGCAAGGCTCAGGAAAGAGTTTTGCCGTCAATTGTTCTTACATATTGGGCAGACAGAGTTCTGCTGAATGCAAGGTTCAAGAAAGGGTCTTGCCGTCAATTATTCTTACAGATTTTGGCAGACAGAGTTCTGCTGAATGCAAGGCTCAGGAAAGAGTTTTGCCGTCAATTGTTCTTACATATTGGGCAGACAGAGTTCTGCTGAATGCAAGGCTCAGGAAAGAGTTTTGCCGTCAATTGTTCTTACATATTGGGCAGACAGAGTTCTGCTGAATGCAAGGCACGAGAAAGGGTCTTGCCGTCAATTAGTCTCACAGATTCGGCAGACAGAGTTCTGCTGAATGCAAGGCTCAAGAAAGGGTCTTGCCGTCAATTAGTCTCACAGATTTGGCTATCAAAGGGCTGCTGACGTAGCAGTCAAAGGTGACACGGTTAAGTCAGTGAAACCCAGATAGACAGGAGACATTGTCAATTATGATCATAGGTTAGTAACACCACCATGACGAATAAGACAATACAGCAGTGTCGTCGTCACATTTAAATCAACGATAACATCACATTTGAAATTGAATAGTAACAGCAAGAGTGAGTGGAGATATATGTCGCACAGATGATTGTTAATGTGAAACTGTAATAAAGTTAATATGTGTAACCTTCATGAGTGTTGTGTCTAATGTGGCTTTGGTGTTTTCAATAAGTCCGTGAAGAACGGACAGTGGTTGTCGACAATGTTATTACAGCGCGAAGTACTCAAGAAAGATCACAAGGCATCAGGGAGAAATCATTTACGGTTGATAATATGCATAAGCCTGTTCATTAGCGAGATACATGTGACCTGTTACATTGGTGCAGTCGTCAACGCGGAAAGAAAACACTACAGACAACACATCGACAGCACCAAATGAAGGGGGCAGAAAAGGAGATAAGCAAATTCGAAGGACGTCAGAGAATAAAGTGTAAATTAGAATAACAATGTCACCAGAAGTTAATGATAAATAGATTGAAGTGTATAATGAAGAACGAAAATAACGCAAGTTGGAGATAGGCAAATTCCAAGGACTTCAGACATAGTAGTTAAATAAAATAAATTGATATGAAATATGTTTGTCCACAGAGATAAGGTTGATGGAATAAGACAACAGAGAGGCAAATAGGGGAAGATAGGAAGAATAGAAAATAAGGGTAAAGGGTAATTAGAGGTCATAGAGAGACAGACAGAACTGACACATAAGGGAAGAAGGGGTACTGTAGGTGAGAGTGGTTTTTGTGCTTTTTCTTCCACAGGTGGGGGTTGGAAAAAGTAAACAAAATGTGAATTGCTGTCATATATGAATTTTTTTTTGAGAATTGATGTCATATGTGAAATTTATGTTAAAAAACAAGAAATGTGTTAATAAAGTAAACAAAATGAGTATGATGTCATAGGTGGATTTTTTTAGGAGAAAAACTAGAAAGGTGTTAACAAGGTAAACAAACTGTGAAAGATATCAGAAATAAAGGGTGTGTGTAGTTGAGTAATAAGAGAAAACCAGAGTGGGCTGAGAAATAAAGGGTGAGTTTATGATTGACAAGCCAAAATTTTTGTGGGGCAAGAACTAAAAGGGTAACCAAAGGTGATGAATCCATGAGAGAGATGTAGAAGTGTTTTTTTTGTTTTGAAAACAAAACACAACGAAATAATAATAGATAATATTTAAAAATGTGAGTGAAAGGAGTGAGAATGGGATACAAAGGAGGAAGTGCATGAATAAGGGAACATAAAATTAGAGTGCATAGGAAATAGGGACATTAGGTAGGGAGAACAGAGGTTGATCCAGGAAAAACATAAAGAACGAGTAGTAAGGGGAACAATCTAAGAAAATGGAAGGAGTAAGCCAAGAAATGTATATGTGGCAAACGATGCAGAAAATGGGAGAAGCAGTTGAAAAAATTAGGGAACAATCTACAGATGCAGGAGATAGTGAGAAGGGTTCCAGTATTTCAAGGAGACCCAGAGACATTTGAGAGTTGGGTGAATGCGATTGAATATTGGTGTAGAAGTAGAAGATTGGAACAAAAGGAATGGAAGGAACTAGCATTAGCATCATGCCAAGGAAGGGTAGCTAATTGCATACGAAGAAGAATCGAAGAGGTAGAAAGTGAGACATGGTACGAATTTAGGGAATACTTAACTAAAAGATACGCAAAGATTAAAGATTCGCAGCACGCGATAATGAAGTTGACAACACTACAACAATTGATAAATGAATCAATTCAAGAGTATGGGGATAGAATGGTGGAGACAGCGCAACAGGCGTTTGGACAGGGGATAGACACAGAACACATAAAAAAGTTACTGGTGTCAACGTTTATAACAGGTTTAAGAAATAAAGGGTTGAAGGTCATGTTGGCGAGAAGATCAATAACAACGATATCGCAGGCGATAAGTACAGCGATAGAGGAAGACAGCATTACAAGGAGATTCGACGAGGAGCAAAGACAAAATAGGGAAGAAAGAATGAGCAATAGACAGGAAAGTGCCATGGAGGTAGATCATGTAAGGAGGATAAATAGTGGATACAGAAATAGACAGATAGTAAACGTAGTTCAAGAGACAAGGAGATGCTATGGATGTGGGAAGAGAGGACATATAGTCAGAAATTGTAGGGAGAGGTTGGTGAGACAAAGAAGAGAAAGAAGTCAGTGGCAGGGAAATGGAGAGAGTACTCAGGAAGGCAGGTGGTTCTGAGGACGAATAAGAGGCCTGAATACTTTGGAATGTATGGCAGGAGGAAAGATCCGTGTTCCTGCATAGTGCAGGTGGAAAAACAGAGATTTAGGGCGATAGTAGACACAGGGGCGTCAGTAAATGTGATAAAAGAAAGTGCGTACAGATCTATGTTAAGGAGGCAGAGGTTGTATCGGACAAGACAGAATCTTGAATCAATAAGTGGGCAGGTGTTACAGGTAGTAGGGGAGACAATCTTACGAATAAAAATAGGGAAAAGTACAATGAAGTAGAGATTAAGGTTGGAGGAAGGCAGGTGAATAGGACAGTAAGAGAAGTGGAAGAGGAATGACGAACAATAGACGTTCGAATAAGCCAAGTGTAGCGAAGTACTAATCGGGAATGATTAGGCTACATAGAGAGGAGAAGGTGTGTGGCGAAGTACCAATATGAATTATTGGGCCACACAGAGTAAGCAGGCAACAAGAAGGGGCCTGCGAGGAAAGGGGAAAGTAGAAAGTGGTAGTCCCGGTAGTGCAATCCGGAAGAAATAGACTACACGGAAGGAACTATTGTATAACAATAGTAGAATATTGCAGAAAGCAATGTAGGAATAGGAGTAGAGAGATAGATAAGAGAAAGAGAGAGTAGAGGAGGAGAGTGCTATAGGTATAAAAAGGGAGTTAAGTTACAAAGAAGAGTTAGACGAGACGAGACCAAATTATTTTTTTGAAAGAAAAACGGAAGTATGTAATGTTAAAAATAAACGAGGGACAGAGACCTGGTCTCCGGGTTCCATGGGGCCCATAGTGGAATCTAGAGACAAGGAGACGACATAAACGTACAGAGACAAGGTACGGGGGAGATAAGATAGACAGAGTAGAAGTTAGAGGTAGAAATAGAGGTAGTTCCAAGATAAAGTAAGAAGCAGGAGGATAGGAAATATGGATGGTGGTGCGTAGGAGTCGTTAGAATGTTACAACGACTTCGGAAGAATAGGGGCAATGAAATAGAGAGATGAAGAAAGAGAGAGAGAAGAGGAAGACAGAGGGGACAAATAAAATAAGGGGAAGCAACTTAAGGAAATGAGGGGAGAGAATTAGGTCGGGTAGGCTGACTGAAGACGACACTAGAGAGAGCGACAAGAAAGCATGAAAAGCGTGAAAGTGTAAAATCTCGGAGAGGTGAGTTTGCACGGAGAATGTGTGTCACGTGAAGGAGATAGACAGGAGAAGGTTGAGAAAAAGAGATAAGTTAGTTACGAACTAGCGGGGAACGCGAACAGTCGTTTTCCATAGGGGGCTAGCCCGTGAGGGTTGGCAGCCCTTAAATTTGTATTGAGATAGTTATGTAGTGAGATAATTCTGTTTGTGAATAGTTAGTGTCAGTTGAGTGACTTTATGTAGTGAATAAGTCAGTAGTACGCCAGGCCGTAGAGATCAAGCTTTATTTTGAGTTAGTGACTAGATAGAGTCTAAGTGTTAATGGCCTACAAATAAGGCAGTGCTAGATCAGAATAACTTCATGAGTAGTCTAGAAAAGTAGGACGCACAAATGTGTAGAAGTCTGATAATTCAGTGTGGTTCTGATGTCGGACACAGAGTGTGAATTCTCCATTGGTGAGTAGTACACTCAAACTTTATCAAAGTATGACAGAGACTGGTCAATTATGATCGCAGAGTTGGCGAGCAGAGTTCTGCTGAATGCAAGGCTCAAGAGAAGGGCTTGCCGTCAATTATTCTTACAGACTTGGCAGACAGAGTTCTGCTGAATGCAAGGCTCAGGAAAGAGTTTTGCCGTCAATTGTTCTTACATATTGGGCAGACAGAGTTCTGCTGAATGCAAGGCTCAGGAAAGAGTTTTGCCGTCAATTGTTCTTACATATTGGGCAGACAGAGTTCTGCTGAATGCAAGGCTCAGGAAAGAGTTTTGCCGTCAATTGTTCTTACATATTGGGCAGACAGAGTTCTGCTGAATGCAAGGCTCAAGAGAAGGGCTTGCCGTCAATTATTCTTACAGATTTTGGCAGACAGAGTTCTGCTGAATGCAAGGCTCAGGAAAGAGTTTTGCCGTCAATTAGTCTCACAGATTTGGCTATCAAAGGGCTGCTGACGTAGCAGTCAAAGGTGACACGGTTAAGTCAGTGAAACCCAGATAGACAGGAGACATTGTCAATTATGATCATAGGTTAGTAACACCACCATGACGAATAAGACAATACAGCAGTGTCGTCGTCACATTTAAATCAACGATAACATCACATTTGAAATTGAATAGTAACAGCAAGAGTGAGTGGAGATATATGTCGCACAGATGATTGTTAATGTGAAACTGTAATAAAGTTAATATGTGTAACCTTCATGAGTGTTGTGTCTAATGTGGCTTTGGTGTTTTCAATAAGTCCGTGAAGAACGGACAGTGGTTGTCGACAATGTTATTACAGCGCGAAGTACTCAAGAAAGATCACAAGGCATCACGGAGAAATCATTTACGGTTGATAATATGCATAAGCCTGTTCATTAGCGAGATACATGTGACCTGTTACATATATATATATATATATATATATATATATATATATATATATATATATATATATATATATATATATATATATATATATAAAGGAGACAAATCTGAAACAGGCTAAAATAGCATTTCAGAAAATGAAAAATATCTTATGCAACAAATCTATGTCAATAAAAATGAGAAAGAGAGTTCATCGGTGCTATATAGAACCAATTCTGACCTATGGAAGCGAATCCTGGACAGAAGACAAACAAATGAAAAGACGATTAGAGGCCACAGAGATGGGATTTCTCAGAAGAATGTTGAAAGTTCCCTGGACAGCTAAAAAGACCAATGAGGAAGTTCTCAAAGAGGCCAACACAAAAAGGGAACTCTTAAAAAACATCAGAAAGAAGCAATCAACATTTTTCGGGCACATCATGAGAAGAGGAAAGTTGGAATACTTGGTTACAACTGGCAAAATAAAAGGAAAGAGAGATCGCGGACGACAAAGAGAGAAAATACTGGATAGCTTGATGTCATGGCATGGAAAACAGTCAACAACAGAACTGATACGATGCACTGTAGATAGAAGATTGTGGAGGGACATGATCGCCTACGCCAACCGGTATGGCACATGATGATGATGATGATGATATATATATATATATATATATATAGACAATATGTAAATATTGTAAACTAAGCAGATGAGGGGAAAAATCTCAAGACATAGAAAGTTTATTCGATTTTTGGATTCTGTGGATGCTGAATGTAATGACATATCATTGAACAACAATTTTTGTACTAAATTTTGTTTGGCTTAGGAATATTAATTTTATTTTTCTTAAATATGAAAAAACAAATTGAAATAAGTTGATAAGCTGAAAGACAAGAAATTCATACAAACGCTAACATCTGTTGCTGACTTAACATCTCATGTTAATGCTTTAAATCTGAAATTGCAAGGCAGGAAACAAAATATCTTTCAGCTTGTTGAAAATATTGAAGGATTTCGAAGGAAACTTTTAGTCATGGACAAAGCAAAGCAAAAGTAAAAGATAGAGCACACACCAGCCAGTTAAAGGAAGAAGGAAATGAAACAAATTTGAGTCTCCAGAAATAATGTGTGATATGAAGGACAAGATTAAGAGATATCGATGAGGCCAAAACTTTCACTGTTTAGCAAAACTCAAAGAACTGAATTGAAGACAATGCGTCGTTTCTTTGAAGTTCTTATTTTACACCAATAAATGGAATCGCTGCTTGTAGCTTTTTGTTATTGCCATAAACCTACCTTACATAGGTATGTCTGTATATAAGTGATGACCAGAGTTGCCTTGCTGTACAGTATATCTGGCCCTTGGGCAACAAAGATTGATACACATCTATGAGAAGAGATAATGAAGGGGCGGGCAGTGGTGTCAAGTGGTGCAATAGGGGTCATTCTAGGAGAAGAGATAATGAAGAGGCGGTCAGTGGTGTCAAGTGGTGCAATAGGGGTCATTCTAGGAGAAGTGATAATGAAGGGGCGGGCAGTGGTGTCAAGTGGTGCAATAGGGGTCATTCTAGGAGAAGAGATAATGAAGGGGCGGGCAGTGGTGTCAAGTGGTGCAATAGGGGTCATTCTAGGAGAAGAGATAATGAAGAGGCGGTCAGTGGTGTCAAGTGGTGCAATAGGGGTCATTCTAGGAGAAGAGATAATGAAGGGGCGGGCAGTGGTGTCAAGTGGTGCAATAGGGGTCATTCTAGGAGAAGAGATAATGAAGGGGCGGGCAGTGGTGTCAAGTGGTGCAATAGGGGTCATTCTAGGAGAAGAGATAATGAAGGGGCGGGCAGTGGTGTCAAGTGGTGCAATAGGGGTCATTCTAACAGAAGAGATAATGAAGAGGCGGGCAGTGGTGTCAGGTGGTGCAATAGGGGTCATTCTAGGAGAAGAGATAATGAAGAGGCGGGCAGTGGTGTCAAGTGGTGCAATAGGGGTCATTCTAGGAGAAGAGATAATGAAGAGGCGGGCAGTGGTGTCAAGTGGTGCAATAGGGGTCATTCTAACAGAAGACATAATGAAGAGGCGGGCAGTGGTGTCAAGTGGTGCAATAAGGGGTCATTCTAACTGAAGAGATAATGAAGGGGCGGGCAGTGGTGTCAAGTGGTGCAATAGGGGTCATTCTAACAGAAGAGACAATGAAGAGGCGGGCAGTGGTGTCAAGTGGTGCAATAAGGGGTCATTCTAACATAAGAGATAATGAAGGGGCGGGCAGTGGTGTCAAGTGGTGCAATAAGGGGTCATTCTAACAGAAGAGATAATGAAGGGGCGGGCAGTGGTGTGAAGTGGTGCAATAGGGGTCATTCTAACAGAAGAGATAATGAAGGGGCGGGCAGTGGTGTCAAGTGGTGCAATAAGGGGTCATTCTAAGAGAAGAGATAATGAAGGGGCGGGCAGTGGTGTCAGGTGGTGCAATAGGGGTCATTCTAACAGAAGAGATAATGAAGGGGCGGGCAGTGGTGTCAGGTGGTGCAATAGGGGTCATTCTAGGAGAAGAGATAATGAAGGGCGGGCAGTGGTGTCAAGTGGTGCAATAGGGGTCATTCTAACAGAAGAGACAATGAAGGGGCGGGCAGTGGTGTCAAGTGGTGCAATAAGGGGTCATTCTAACAGAAGAGATAATGAAGGGGCGGCAGTGGTGTCAAGTGGTGCAATAGGGGTCATTCTAACAGAAGAGATAATGAAGGGGCGGGCAGTGGTGTCAAGTGGTGCAATAGGGGTCATTCTAGGAGAAGAGATAATGAAGAGGCGGGCAGTGGTGTCAAGTGGTGCAATAAGGGGTCATTCTAACAGAAGAGATAATGAAGGGGCGGGCAGTGGTGTCAAGTGGTGCAATAGGGGTCATTCTAGGAGAAGAGATAATGAAGAGGCGGGCAGTGGTGTCAAGTGGTGCAATAGGGGTCATTCTAGGAGAAGAGATAATGAAGAGGCGGGCAGTGGTGTCAAGTGGTGCAATAAGGGGTCATTCTAACAGAAGATATAATGAAGGGGCGGGCAGTGGTGTCAAGTGGTGCAATAGGGTTCATTCTAACAGAAGAGATAATAAAGGGGCGGTCAGTGGTGTCAGGTGGTGCAATAGGGGCCATTCTAGGAGAAGAGATAATGAAGAGGCGGGCAGTGGTGTCAAGTGGTGCAATAAGGGGTCATTCTAACAGAAGAGATAATGAAGGGGCGGGCAGTGGTGTCAAGTGGTGCAATAAGGGGTCATTCTAACAGAAGAGATAATGAAGGGGCGGGCAGTGGTGTCAAGTGGTGCAATAAGGGGTCATTCTAACAGAAGAGATAATGAAGGGGCGGGCAGTGGTGTCAGGTGGTGCAATAGGGGTCATTCTAACAGAAGAGATAATGAAGGGGCGGGCAGTGGTGTCAGGTGGTGCAATAGGGGTCATTCTAGGAGAAGAGATAATGAAGGGGCGGGCAGTGGTGTCAAGTGGTGCAATAGGGGTCATTCTAACAGAAGAGACAATGAAGGAGCGGGCAGTGGTGTCAAGTGGTGCAATAGGGGTCATTCTAGGAGAAGAGATAATGAAGGAGCGGGCAGTGGTGTCAAGTGGTGCAATAGGGGTCATTCTAGGAGAAGAGACAATGAAGGAGCGGGCAGTGGTGTCAAGTGGTGCAATAGGGGTCATTCTAACAGAAGAGACAATGAAGGAGCGGGCAGTGGTGTCAAGTGGTGCAATAAGTGGTCATTCTAACAGAAGAGATAATGAAGGGGCGGGCAGTGGTGTCAAGTGGTGCAATAGGGGTCATTCTAACAGAAGAGATAATGTAAGGGACGGCAGTGGTGTGAAGTGGTGCAATAGGGGTCATTCTAACAGAAGAGATAATGAAGGGGCGGGCAGTGGTGTCAAGTGGTGCAAAAGGGGTCATTCTAAGAGAACAGATAATGAAGGGCCGGGTAGTGGTGTCAAGTGGTGCAAGATTCTAAGGAAAGAGATAATGAGGAGGAAAGCAGTGGTGTCAAGGGGTGCAGTAGGGGTCGTTCTAGGGGAAGAGATAATGAAGAGCCGAGCAGTGGTGTCACGTGGTGCAATAGAGGTAATTCTAGTAGAAGAGATCATGCGGGGGGAGATAGTGGTGTCATGTGATGCAATAGAGGTAATTCTAGGAGAAGAGATAATGAGAGGACGTGAAGTGCTGCCAAGTGGTGCAGTAATATGGGTCATTCTAGTAGAAGAGATAATGGGGAGGTAGGCAGTGGTGTCAAGTGGTGAAATAGGGGTCATTCTAGGAGAAGAGATAATGAGGAGGCGGGCAGTGGTGTCAAGTGGTGCAATTGGGGTAATTCCAAGAGAAAAAATAATGAGGAGGCGGGCAGTGGTGACAAGTGGTGTGTATCAATGTGAGATCCAATATATTAATGACCTGTGTCATATGGGGGGGGGGGGGGGGGGCTTTGGTAACCCCCCCTTACGTTCGCTGTCCTACAAGGCGAATAACTGTAACAATCGTGACAGGGTGGAAGCCACACAACTGTAGTTATTGAGTTATTGAGTTATTTGCGGGTCATCATCATTGCACTGCGAACATGCCCATAGGTGCTCAGATCCCCTCCTCAGCAATTCCCTCAGTGTCCAGCGACTGACGACTCCAGTTCTATGTTGGTTGATAAGTCTTCTTACACGGCCACTAAGTTTCTCACAATTGTAATACTTTGTGTTACACCCTTTACGGTTCAGATACACAAATATATTTTCTGCTTCTCTGCCGATGGCTGAAAATGTTCTGAAAATACGTCGCTCGATTCTATATTTTCCGTAGCTGTGTGTTCTGCTTGCCTGTCTCACTGCCCCATTGAATCCAGCCGCGTGATGTACTCACTGTCAGCACTGACAGACTTTGCTTGACAGGACTCTGGACTTGTTTATTGACTACTTCTTTCGACCGGACTGAGCCGGCAGCCCGTGAATTACCAGGAACTTACTCCGCTTCCCTTCTTGATCTTTTTTCAAATGATTTACTTCGCGCTGATTTTCTGATGTAACGTCTCCACAGAATTTGAGGACTCAGTCTTCACCGTGACCTGAATGTTCGTTCTTCACCACGCCGTTTACCGCCCAAAAATATCGACAAAAATGTACTAATCAAAATGTCCACTCATAAAATATGACTTGAATTTATTATCCGATAATTTGTCAAGTAACACAACAGTTAAACGCCAGCGACTTACTTTGCGCTCGGCTGCTCACACACACAATGTACCGCAGACACTATTCATTACAATCGTGCCTCTCTCACTCTCGCACTCTAATTGTCCACACTGAAAAATCCTCTTAATATGTAACTGAAATCTAATCTCCAGTCTAGACACAGTAACTGCCTCGACTTTAAACACGAGACTTACTTCTGCACTATTTTCACTCTATCTACTCTTTGACTAACTCTTAGCCCTTTTGCTTCCATGAGCCATTGGTCTACCGCCAAATCTAGTTAGGGTTTCTACAACATTGGCCACTCTAACCGTCCATTGTGTTAAATCTCCTACAGTCTCCCGGACTATCTCTAAGTCACAAAAATTCGAAAAAAATCGGAACTAGAACTGAATTCATTGTCGAATTCGTTGTTTGAACGTAACTAACATGACGTTAACATTAACACTATGGCTACCGCCTCCCGGCGACACTGCTCTCAGGCCGTTGGCATGAGTAATATCTCCCCTATCTAACCTTGTACTTTGACTATATCTTCCCCTCCAGCCAATCAAAAATCCTTTTACATTCTCTGCCCCTTTCCAACTGAACTCTCTCACTATTTAAGGGAAACCCGTTATTCTGTGTAAGTTACTTTACTCACTTTCTCCCGTTGACTTTGCTCACTCACTCACCTCATTGTTACCCATTTTCACCTCCACAATTACACTTGCCACCTAACCTCTTTTAGTCGTTTATCTACCCTAATGACTAAACGGTACCATCAAAACCACTCTACTCTATTACTCCTACTTTATCTAACCTTTACCTACTTTCCTTACTACTGTAGTTTTGTTTACTACATGTGTCTTACTTATACCATTACTACTCCTTAACTTTCTCCGTCACTCCTCCATTATACCCTACTTTACTTTCTATGCCACCTCGGCTTACTCCCCTTCTCTGTGGCCTCTAATCGTCTTTTCATTTGTTTGTCTACTGTCCATGATTCGCTTCCATATGTCAGAATTGGTTCTATATAGCACCGATGAACTCTCTTTCTCATTTTTATTGACATAGATTTATTGCATAAGATATTTTTCATTTTCTGAAATGCTATTTTGGCCTGAGCTATTCTGCTTTTTATTTCTGTGGTGCATCTCCCATCTGATGTTATTATTGTGCCCAAGTATTTGAAACGTTGCACTTGTTTCAGATTTATCTCGTTTATTTTTATGCTGCATGATGGTGGTGATTGTTTTTTTCGATATAACCATTACTTCTGTTTTCTTACTATTCAGACTGAGACCTTTCTTGTTGCTTTCTTTTACTATTAAGTCTATCATTTCTTGTAGTTCGTTCTCTGACTCTGCTATTAAGACTGTGTCATCCGCATATCGCAAATTATTTATGTTGTGACCGTTGACTTCAATTCCTTTTTTGTCTACTATTGATCTCATAATATATTCGCTGTAAAGTGAAAACAAATCCGGTGACAGAACACAGCCTTGTCTGATTCCTTGCTTTATATATTGGAATTGTCCTGTTTGGTGGTTAATTCGTATAGCTGCTGTCTGTTGCCAGTACATGTTTTTTATGATTCGCAGATCCTTGCCATCAATGTTTAATTTCTCCAGCATATTGATTATTTCCACATGCTTTACTTTGACAAATGCTTTCGTGTAGTCTATAAAGCACATATATAGATCTTTCTTTACCTCTATAGATCTTTCTATCAATGTTCTTAAGATGTATATTGCATTATTGGTGCCCTTTCCTTCCACAAATCCACATTGTTCCTCACTTATTTCTGGTTTTATTTTGTTCCTTACACGTCTCATGATTATTCTTAGTAATATTTTAGTCATATGGCTCATGAGACTAATAGTGCGATGGTCTTCACAATATGTTGCTCCTGACTTCTTCGGTATGGCTACAAAGATAGATTTTAGTAGATCTTCGGGTATGTGTCCAGTGTTATATATATCATTGAGTAATTTTGTTATGACTTGTACGCCCAGCTCTCCTAATGCATTTATCTCTTCGATTGTTATATTGTCAGGACCTGGAGCTTTGCCTCTTTTCATGTGTTGAATTGCGTCCTCCACTTCACACTGCATTATTGGTGGTCCTGTGTCTTCATTTGAATTGTTTAATTCTGGTCTTTCATCATCATAAAGTTGACTGATATATTCTGTCCATCTTTCCATTGTCTTCTCCTGTCCCATTATTATATTTCCTTCCTTTGATTTCACACAACCTGAAACTGTGACTTCTTTTCTTCCTGTTTATTCATTTAACTGATTGTGCATACATTTTGAGTCTTTCTTTTGTTGTTTTTCTATTTCTTCACATTTCTGTTTTAACTATCCTTCCTTTGCTTCACTGCACTTGTTTTGGATCTCTTTGTGCAATATTTTGTATGTCCGTTTTTCTTTCTTATGTTTTCTTCTTTCGTCCATTAGTTGTAATATTTCTTCTGTCATCCATTTCTTTTTGTTGATTCTTTTAGTCACTGGTATTACTTCTTTTGATGTTTGTTGAATCGATTGTTTGAGCATTTCCCACTGCTCCTGGATGTCCTGTATTTTATCAATAGCATTATATCTATTTTGTGCTATTGTGCTGTACTTATCACTCATCTGTTTATCTACTATTAGCATATCTAGTTCTAATTTTATATTTCTTGGTGATTTCTGTGTTTACCGCTGTTTTATTTTTATCTTTCCAACTACTGGTACATGGTCACTATTACAATCTGCTCCTGGCCTTACACTGTTATTACCACACTAATAACATTTTATAACATACACTCCAACAAAATTTGCATTTCTGAACATCTCATTATACAATTTCTGAAATCACCCTATAAAATCATGCATCTGACTCTTATTGTCATAAAAAAACCATACTGTGTTATTACATCAGTAATAACTTTTATCATCACATACAATCGAACAAAAAAAATGCATCTCTAAACATCTCATTATAAGCATTTCTAAATTCACGCATACAAAAATCATTCGTCTACATCATATTGTCATAAATGATCATTCTGTGTGTATCACCACCATGTGTGTCCTATTTGTTATCAAATCTACTTCCTTATTCCTTATTTTATTTTAATCTACCCCTTCCCTTATTCAATATCTCTATACGACAATATCTCTAAAAAAAAATTCGAATGGACACACGATTGTAATATATGTTACACATTTTTACACATAATTCATCCTTTTTATCCTCTAACTGCTATTAATAAATCTGTGGAACAAAACCAACACACCCACGTTTACAAGTCACATAATACTTTCAACATTAATTTCACTCTAATTAATTAATATCCTACTTACTTATCCTAACACTATTCAATCCGATCCTTAGAATTATTAACTGTATTGTTCACCAGTGTTTCTACAGCTACACATTTTCCTTGTTTCTACTTTCCATAGTTTTTCTTAGAAAAATCATCTCGTTCTTTCCATCCCGGTCGTGAACAATGTCTTAACTTTGTTTTCTGCTTTTTTTCTATTCCTTTGCTTGTATAGTTATCTATCGCCCCCCTCCCCCATCTTGACCTTGAACTTGCTCGTTTACCCCACTGGAACACACCTTGAAAAGAGCACAAAATATTGTTCTTCAATCAACTTTACACCCTTAGTTTATCTCGCCTTGGTCATTCCTCAGTGGACGCAGTGTCTACCTGTCGTGGACCGGTCGTGTTGTAGGGCACGGCGCCAATGTATCAAACACGTTTATGCACCGCCCTACAAGGCAACTGTAACAATCGTGACAGAGCGGAAGTCACACAACTGTAGTACTTTGTGTTACACCCTTTACGGTTCAGATACACAAAGCTATTTTCTGCTTCTCTGCCGATGGCTGAAAATGTTCTGAAAGTACTTCGCTCGGTTCTTTATGCCTCCGTAGCTGTGTGTTCTGCTTGCCTATATCACTGCCCCGTCGAATCCAGCCGCCTGATGTACTCACTGTCAGCACTGACAGACTTTGCTTGACAGGACTCTGGACTTGCTTATTGACTACTTCTTTCGACCAGACTGAGCCGGCAGCCCGTGAATTACCAAGAACTTACTCCGCTTTCCTTCGTGATCTTTTTCAAATGATTTACTTCGCGCTGATTTTCTGTTGTAACGTCCCCACAGAAATCTGAGGACTCAGTCTTCTCCGCGACCTGAATGTTCGATCTTCACCACCCACAACACCGACAAAAATGTACTAATCAAAATGTCCACTCATAAAATATGAATTAAGTTTATTATCTGATAATTTGTCAAGTAACAAAACAATTAAAAGCCAGAGACTTACTTTGCGCTCGGCTGCCTACATACGCAATCTGTTCATTACATTCGTGCCTCCCTCACTCTTGCACCCTAATTGTGCACACTGAAAAATCCTCTTAATATGTAACTGAAATCGAATCTCCAGTCTAGACACAATAACTGCCTCGACTTTGAACACAAAACTTGCTTCGGCACTATTATCACTCTATCTACTCTTGAACTAACGCTTAGCCTTTTTTGCTTCCATGAGTCATTGACTTACCGCCTAGCCTTTTTTGTTTCCATGAGCCATTGGCCTACCGCCAAATCTAATTAGGGTTTTTATGCCATTGGCCGTACGAGCCGCCCCTTGTGTGAATCTCCTACAGTCGGACTATCTCTAAATCACATAGCTTAGGAAAAACTCTGAACTAGAACTGAATTCATTGTCGAACTCTTTGCTCAAACATAACTAACATGGCATTTAACATTAACACAATGGCTTTCGTTGCACGGCGACACTGCTCTCAGGCCGTCCGCATGAGTAACATCTCCCCTATCTTTGACTATATCTATCCCCTCCAACCAATCACAAATAATTTTACATTCTCTGCCTCTTTCAACTGAACTCTCTCACTATTCACGGGAAACCCGTTATTCTGTCTGAGTTGATTTTCTCATTTTCTCCCCTTGACTTTGCTCACCCACTCACCTCATTGTTACCCATTTTCACCTCCACTGTTACAGGTGCAAAAGGGATCATTCCAGGAGAAAAAATAATGAAGAGGCGGGGAGTGGTGTCAAGTGGTGCAGTAGGGATCATTCTATGAAAAGAGATAATGAGGAGGCGGGCAGTGGTGTCCAGTGGTGCAATAGGGGTCATTCTAGGAGAAGAGATAATGAGGAGGCGGGCAGTGGGGTCAAATGGTGCAATAGCAGTCATTCTCAGAAATGAGATAATGAAGTGGCAGTCGATGGTGTCAAGTGGTGTCATAAGGGTCATTCTAGGAAAAGAGAAAATGAGGAGGTGCTCAGTGGTGTCAAGTGTTACTGTAGGGGTCATTCTAGGATGAGAGATAATGAGGAAGCGGGCAGTGGAGTCAAGTTGTTCAATAGGGGTCATTCTAGGAGAAGAGATAATGAGGAGGAAGGCAGTGGTGACAAATGGTGCAATATTGTTCATTCTAAGAGAAGAGTCTTATCGACACCTGTCAATCTTCCTAAACTTTGTTCCCTCACACTAAAGCTTACATTGGCCCTTGGCCACGTGCGGCGATTTCTTTGCCAGAGTATCTTTCATCTAAGACCGTCACTCTGGACTTCAAGGCGTTTTGCCGACATAGGAATTTCCCTTGAATTAGCTCGACTGGGCACTTCCAATGATGTTTCAGGGCTCGATTCAAGGATAACAATATCGCTTTCAACTGGTGTCGGCACCTCTCTCGTACGGAGTCCATCGACCAGCTTCGTTGCGTTATGTAATTTCATCGACCAGGTTAGACATCTGTCTGGATTTCCACGCTCAGGCTGAACACCTGTTCGTACTTTCTCGCAGTCTTATAGTTGGTTATGCCACAGCGTCCGGGTTCGGTGGACTAACGTAAGTAGTATGTGTGGCTGTGAACTCAAAAAGTGCACGTGCATGCACCGAAAGACAATAGATTTGGCACCGATACTGCACGAAACTTGCACTAAATCCGTGCAAAAAAAAAAAAAAAAAAATTTTTTTTTTAATTCGCTATTTTTTCGAAATTGATTATTTTTTGGGGGGAAATTTTTTTTTTGGTTCGTCAGTTTGTCGAAACGGTCTACTGTGTCTGAGAGATTAACGCAGGTAAATTCAAAAGATCGTGTGCTAATCGGCTTATCGTGCGGGTCCGGTGATCCCCTCTCGCGGTGTGGCGTGACGGTGATCGGCGCGTCGCTCGTGGTGTGATATTTGTGAAAGAGTATTTTAAAAGAGTATATTTGTGAAAGTAAAAATTCAGAATTATTAAAAAAATATGTATTTGTGAAAGTAAAAAACTCAGAATTATTAAAAATAAAAAAAATAAAAAATAAAAATAAAAAAAAATAGTCTCCCATCAGGATTCGAACACGGGACTGCGTGACAGGCCAGGCACTTACCACACGGTCCACTTCGTCACTTTGTCGAACGGTCTACTGTGTCTGACAGGTAAATTCAAAAGATCGGGCGTCAAACAGTCCGGCTCAGGATATTTCAGTTAACCAACTCAGGTAAAACCCCGATTGAAAAGAAAACGGACTTATGTTAAAAATAATAAAATATAAGGATGAAAAATCAATATTTTTAAAAACTTAAAATGAAGGGAAATTTAAAATATAGGCGATCGCGTAACTGATTGGGTCGCGGATCTCGCACTACATTTTTTTTTAGTGATCATGTGCCACCCTCAACAACACCATCAACCATTCATGGCCTATCATCATCATCATGTGGTCGTGTGTGTTATCGCTACCAACATCATCATGTGTCGTGTAGTAAGGTGTAAGTAAAGTTAAGTAAAGTACCCCCAGTCACGCCAAGTGGCGTATAGGGAAATATGGTGTTAGTGACCCTATATTTTACAGACCTTCAGCACATGACTTTTGGGGTAATGTGGTCGGTATTACGCCCATGCTGCTTTACTTTCCCAGAAAAAATCCGGTACCCATTTAAGGCTGGGTGAACCCGGAGCCGTCGGTTGGGATCGAACCCTACCCCTTGTCCGTAGTAGTCCAGTTCACTAACCACTGAGCTATCGCGGCTCCCACTAATTTTTAGGGAATTAGTAAAACCCAGGTGTCCTCGCCAGGGTACGAACCCCGGCTGTTGCCGTGGTAAGCCAACCGCCTATCGATTGCGCTAACCGGACACCCTGTAGTAAGGTGTGCTAATATTAAATAGTGACGCTCGCTCTTTCTCATTCAATGTAAAGCAAAACAAAATTCTATATTTCACAACTTTATTAATACATCATATATATTACTGTCCGGTTGCTGATAATTTTAACCGTCTGGGTTTCCTACACAACCGCCCTCCATTTTGACAAAACCTTGAGCAAAGCTGGAATAGGTAATCAGTGACTCTGCTGAAACATCCTGGGCATCCATACTGGCTGCCGGATCTGTCGTCTGATTAACAAGAGTGAGGTCCCCTTGGTTAACAAAAAGGGGCGTGTAGTTGATCTGGTTAACAACAGGCGGCGTGTAGTTGAGGTTAGCATAAGCGTTTTCGAGACTGCCTTAACGCCATCTTTAGACAATGGAACTACCCCCTCTGCCTTCATGTCCTATCATCATTATGTGCCACCCTCAACAACATCATCAACCCTTCATGGCCTATCATCATCATCATGTGCCACCCTCAACAACATCATCAACCCTTCATGTCCTATCATCATCATGTGCCACCCTCAACAACATCATCAACCATTCATGGCCTATCATCATCATCATGTGCCACCCTCAACACCATCATCATCCCATCATGTCCTATCATCATCATGTGCCACCCTCAACACCATCAGCATCCCTTCATGTCCTATCATCAGCATCATGTGCCACCCTCAACACCATCATCAACCCTTCATGTCCTATCATCATCATCATCATGTGCCACCCTCAACAACAGCATCATCCCTTCATGGCCTATCATCATCATCATCATGTGCCACCCTCAACACCATCATCAACCCTTCATGTCCTATCATCATCATGTGCCACCCTCAACAACAGCATCATCCCTTCATGGCCTATCATCATCATCATGTGCCAATCTCAACACCATCATCAACCCTTCATGTCCTATCATCATCATCATCATGTGCCACCCTCAACAACAGCATCATCCCTTCATGGCCTATCATCATCATCATCATGTGCCACCCTCAACACCATCATCAACCCTTCATGGCCTATCATCATCATCATGTGCCACCCTCAACACCATCACCATCCCTTCATGTCCTATCATCATCATCATCATCATCACCAAGACACACAAAGTGACACATCATCATCATGTGCCACCCTCAACACCATCATCATCCCTTCATGTCCTATCATCATCATCCCTTCATGTCCTATCATCATCATCAAGCCACACAAAGTATCAAACCGATTATTAGTGACACATCATCATGTGCCACCCTCAACACCATCATCATCCCTTCAGGTCCTATCATCAAGCCACACAAAGTATTAACCAGCGAAATCTCTCTCTCTCTCTCTCTCTCTCTCTCTCTCTCACACACATTCATGGTAAACCAAAACAAAATAGGCTCATACTCAAAAAGTCGACCTGAAAACCATAAAAATCTACTCACATAGTCATACTAGTTAGACACAACGAGCAGGAAGTTATTTTCAAGGTCCAAAATGTTGGACCAAATCACTAAGATTTTACCACCATAACACACAAATTTAGGCTCATATTCAAAAAGTCGATCTTAAAACTCTACAAATCTACTCCCATACTCATACTAGTTAGACACAACGAACCGATCGTTATTTCTAAAGCCAAAAAAAAGTTTGGCCAAATCGCAAATATTTTACCCACAGAACACAAAAATGTAGGCTCATATTAAAAAAGTCGACCTAAAAATCCCAAAAGCTACTCACATAGTCGTAATAGTTAGACACAGCGAGTAGAAAGTTATATTCTAGGTCCAAAAAGTTTGGCCAAATCACTAACAATTTACCCACAGAACAAAATAAATATAGACTTATATTAAAAAAGTCGACCTCAAAACCATAAAAATCTACTCCCATACTCATACTAGTTAGACACAACGAACCGATCGTTATTTCTAAAGCCAAAAAAGTTTGGCCAATTCGCAAATATTTTACCACCATAACACACAAATTTAGGCTCATATTCAAAAAGTCGACATCAATACCATAAAAATCTACTCACATAGTCATACTAGTTAGACACAACGAGCAGGAAGTTATATTCAAGGTCCAAAATGTTGGACCAAATCACTAAGATTTTACCACCATAACACACCCACGACCTCTCGAACCACGCACTTAACAAACTACAAACTTAATAAACCACAAACTCACGAACAACGAACTTAACAAACCACGAACTCACGAACTACAAAAGTAACAAACCACGAACTCACGAAACACATACTTAACAAACCACGAACTCGCGAACCACGAACTCACGAACCACATACTTAACAAACCACGAACTCGCAAACAACGAACCACGACCATACGAACCATGGACTTAATGAACCATCAGCTCGCAAACAACGAACCACGACCATACGAACCATGGACTTAACGAACCATCAGCTCGCAAACAACGAACCACGACCCCACGAATCACAACCCCACGAACCACGAACTCGCAAACAACGAACCACGAACTCACGAAACACATACTTAACAAACCACGAACTCGCGAACCACGAACTCACGAACCACATACTTAACAAACCACGAACTCGCAAACCACGAACTCGCAAACAACGAACCACGACCATACGAACCATGGACTTAACGAACCATCAGCTCGCAAACAACGAACCACGACTCCACGAACCATGGACTTAACGAACTATCAACTCACGAACCACGAACCACGACCCCACGAACCATGGACTTAACGAACCATCAACTCACGAACCACGACCCCACGAACCATGGACTTAACAAAGGCAGCGTCGAGGAGAGATATAATTTGCGGTCTCTTGCACTTCTGTTCGCCTCTGCTGTTGGTATGTTTCCTAGCGTTTCTAATTGTACATCGACCCATCCTTTTTCGTGGTCGACAGTTGGCTCCGGTGTTCTCACAACATTTTGCTGAAGGCTCGTTGTGTTTTTGATCTGTCTGCCCTGTCACCTAGCCAAACTATTTTATCTGTTGTTTCCTTATATATTCTATGATGGGGGCTATTCCTAGCTTTCTTCTCAGTTCTTCATTTCTGAGCTTATCTCTCAAGAACCGCTATCCTGGCACATGATGTTAGCGATACTACAATAAACGAACCGCACGATAAGCCGATTAGCAGCGAGAAACGATCTTTTGAATTTACCTGAGTTAATCTCTCAGACACAGTAGACCGTTCGACAAAGTGACGAAGTGGACCGTGTGGTAAGTGCCTAGCCTGTCACGCAGTCCCGTGTTCGAATCCTGGTGGGAGACTATTTTTTATTTTTTTTTTTTTTTAATAATTCTGAGTTATTTTTTACTTTCACAAATACATATTTTTTAAATAATTCTGAATTTTTACTTTCACAAATATACTCTTTTAAAATACTCTTTCACAAATATGTTCATCTAACACACCGCGAGAGCCGATCACGAACCGCACGATAAGCCGATTAGCAGCGAGAAACGATCTTTTGAATTTACCTGAGTTAATCTCTCAGACACAGTAGACCGTTTCGACAAACTGACGAACCAAACAAAAAATTACCCCCAAAAAATAGTCAATTTCGAAAAAATAGCGAATTCAAAAATTTATTTATTTTTTTTTTTTTTTTTTTTTTTTTGGCACGGATTTGGTTCAAGTTTCGTGCAGTATCGGTGCCAAATCTATTGTCTTTCGGTGCATGTGCGTGCACTTTTAGAATGGGTTCACAGCCACACCTACTACTAACGTATCCTTGCTAAGTCTTCTTTTCATTCTACGCCGCCTACAACTATTGTACCTCTTATCATCGTTGCATCATTCTTTTATTCTTCCCCTGACGATCGCCATATTTTTCTACTTTTCCCATTGTTCTTCATGGCTCAGTCACACTATAACAGTAGCAGCAGTAGTAGCAGTGGCAGTTGTTGTTGTTGTAACAGTGGTAGTAGAAGTTGTAGTAGTAGTAGTAGTAGCAGTAGTAATAGTTGTTGCTGTAGCAGTAGTAGTAGTTTCTGTTGTTGTAGCAGTAGTCGTATTAGTAGTTGTAGTAGTAGTTGTTGTTGTTATTTGTAGCAGTAGTAGTAGTAGTTGCTGTTGTTGTAGCAGTAGTCATATAAGTAGTTGTTGTAGTAGTAGTAGTTGTTGTTGTAGTAGTAGTTGTTGTAGTAGTAGTTGTTGTAGTTGTAGCAGTAGTAGTAGTAGTTGTTGTTGTAGTAGTTGTTGTTGTTGTTGTTGTAGCAGTAGTAGTAGTAGTTGTAGTAGTAGTAGTAGTAGTAGTTGTTGTTGTTGTTGTTGTAGCAGTAGTAGTAGTAGTAGTTGTAGTAGTAGTAGTAGTAGTAGTTGTTGTTGTTGTAGTAGTAGTTGTTGTTGTAGTAGTAGTAGTAGTTGTTGTTGTTGTAGTTGTAGTAGTAGTAGTAGTTGTAGTAGTAGTTGTAGTAGTAGTTGTTGTTGTTGTTGTTGTTGTTCTAGTAGTTGTAGTAGTAGTAGTAGTAGTTGTTGTTGTAGTAGTAGTTGTTGTTGTTGTTGTGTAGTAGTTGTATTAGTAGTTGTTGTAGTAGTAGTAGTTGTTGTTGTTGTTGTAGTAGTTGTAGTAGTAGTAGTTGTTGTAGTAGTAGTAGTTGTTGTTGTAGTAGTAGTAGTTGTTGTTTTTGTTGTTGTAGCAGTAGTCGTATTATTAGTTGTAGTAGTAGTAGTAGTTGTTGTAGTAGTAGTAGTTGTTGTAGTAGTAGTAGTTGTTGTTGTTGTAGTAGTAGTAGTATTAGTAGTTGTTGTAGTAGTAGTAGTAGTTGTTGTTGTTGTTGTAGTAGTAGTATTAGTAGTTGTTGTAGTAGTAGTAGTAGTTGTTGTTGTTGTAGTAGTAGTAGTAGTTGTTGTTGTTGTTGTTGTAGCAGTAGTCGTATTAGTAGTTGTAGTAGTTGTAGTAGTTGTAGTAGTAGTTATTATTGTTATTGTAGCAGTAGTAGTAGTAGTAGTTGCTGTTGTTGTAGCAGTAGACGTATTAGTAGTCGTATTAGTAGTTGTAGTAGTAGTAGTAGTAGCTGTTGTTGTAGCAGTAGTAGTTGTTGTAGCAGTAGTATTAGCTGTTATTGTAGCAGTAATAGTAGTAGTTGTTGTTGTAGTAGTAGTAGTAGTTGTTGTTGTAGCATTAGTAATTGTTGTTGTAGCAGTAGTAGTAGTTTTTGTTGTTGTTGTAGCAGTAGTAGTAGTAGTAGTTGTTGTTGTTGTTGTTGTTGTTGTAGCATTAGTAATTGTTATTGTTGTTGCAGTAGTAGTCGTTGCAGTATTAGTTGTTCTTGTAGCAGTAGTTCTTGTAGCAGTATTTATTGTAGTAGTAGTAGTTGTTGTTGTTGTAGCAGTAGTAGTAGTTGTTAGTGTTGTAGCAATAGTAGTAGTAGTTGTTGTTGTTGGTGTAGCAGTGCTTGTAGTAGTAGTAGTTTTTGTTGTAACAGTAGTAGTATTTGTTGTTGTAGCAGTTGTAGTAGTAGTTGTAGTAGTAGTTGTTGTTGCAGCAGTAGTTGTAGTAGTAGTTGTTGTGGTAGTTGTTGTTGTAGCAGTAGTAGTAGTTGTAGTAGTAGTCGTTGTGGTATTAGCAGTAATAGTAGTTGGTGTTGTAGTAGTAGTTGTTGTTGTAGCAGTAGTAGTAGTTGAGGTAGCAGTAGTAGTAATTGCTGTTGTAGCAGTAGTAGTAGTTGTTGTTGTAGCAGTGGTGGTAGTAGTAGTAGTAGTTGTTGTTGTAGCTTTAGTAGTAGTTGTTGTTGTTGTTGTTGTAGCAGTAGTAGTAGTTGCAGCAGTAGTAGTTGTTGTAGTAGCTTTAGTAGTAGTTTCTGTAGCTGTAGTAGTAGTAGTTATTGTAGCAGTAGTTGTAGTTGTAGCAGTAGTAGTTGTTGTTGTAGCTGTAGTATCAGTAGTAGTTGTTGTTGTAGCAGTAATAGTTGTAGTAGTAGTAATTGTTGTTGTAGCAGTAGTAGTAGTTGTAGTAGTAGTTGTTATTGTAGCAGTATTAGTAGTTGTAGTAGTAGTTGTAGTAGTAGTTGTTGTAGCAGTATTAGTTGTAGTAGTAGTAGTAGTGGTAGTTGTAGTAGTAGTAGTAGTAGTAATTGTTGTTATTGTAGCAGTATTAGTAGTTGTAGTAGTAGTAGTAGTTGTTGTAGCAGTATTAGTTGTAGTAGTAGTAGTAGTAGTGGTAGTTGTAGTAGTAGTAGTAGTAGTTGTTGTTGTTGTTATTGTAGCAGTATTAGTAGTTGTAGTAGTAGTTGTTGTAGCAGTATTAGTTCTTGTAGTAGTTGTTATTGTAGCAGTAGTTATAGTTGTTGTTGTAGTAGTAGTTGTTGTTGTTATAGCAGTAATAGTAGTTGTAGTAATAGTTGTAGTAGGATTATTTGTTGTTGTAGTAGTAGTAGTTGTAGTAGTAGGAGTAGTTGTTGTTGTAGTAGTAGTAGTTGTAGTAGTTGTAGTAGTAGTTGTAGTAGTAGTAGTAGTTGTAGTAGTAGATGTTGTTGTAGCAGTAGTTGTAGTAGTAGTAGTAGTTGTAGCATAGTTGTTGTTGTAGCAGTAGTTGTAGTAGTAGTTGTTATTGTAGTAGTAGTTGTAGTAGTAGTTGTTGTTGTAGCAGTAGTTGTAGTAGTAGTTGTTATTGTAGTAGTAGTTGTAGCATAGTTGTTGTTGTAGCAGTAGTTGTAGTAGTAGGTGTTATTGTAGTAGTAGTTGTAGTAGTAGTTGTTGTTGTAGCAGTAGTTGTAGTAGTAGTAGCAGTGCTATCTCGTGAAGTGCCCACGACATAAAGTATCATAGTTGGTTGAGGTCATTATGTTTAATAAAAATATGGCAACTCTGTTCATGACCCTTGAATCAGTCACAGTACATTACCTCAGCATGTAGAGCATCTTGGGAAGACAAGCAGCTTCAACTGCGAGCACGTTGCTGGCCCCAGAAGACCGTCTCTGACTGGCAAATCTCCGTCAGAACCTCTTCACCTGTTACGTGGGCGTGGATGCGATGTTTCACTAATTTACTACAATGCCGGATATCTGGGCCTTTGTTACTGAATTTTTTTTCCCGGGCTTTTTTTTAACCTACTTTTTTCAACTTGTTAATGCCACAGGTTCTTTAATGTGCGCGAGTGCACATAGAACCTCCCGTTTTTTTGCTATTACCCAAGAAGGCCGGGCATCTAATCACCCTATCCAGAAAAGGCCGGACATCTAATCTCACAACCCAGAGAAGGCCAGACATCGAATCTCCCTACCCAGAGAAGGCCAGACATCGAATTTCACTACCCAGAGAAGGTCAGACATCGAATCTCACAACTCAGAAGGTCATACATCGAATCTCACTATCCAGAGAAGGTCAGACATCGAATCTCACAACCCAGAGAAGGTCATACGTTGAATCTCACAACCCAGAGAAGATCATACATGGAATCTCACTACCCAGAGAAGGCGACACATCGAATTTCACTTCCCAGGGAAGGCCAGACATCGAATCTCACTACCAAGAGACCAGGGAAGGGTATAGCCACGAAGAAACCACGGATTCGAAGTAAAACATTTTACCGCCTGTGGCAAGATTCGAACCCGGCACCTTCTTGTCCAAAGGATGACGTCTCACCTCTAGACCACCCAGCCCTCCTGTATCGTAAGATGACTTCTCGGTGTACGCTTGGACTCGCTGTATTCCTGTATGACTGAATTCTTGGTCTATGTTAGATTGTTGCTGGGCCGTTTAGGAGAGAGGTCATGAGAAACTTGAATTGTCAAATGTGAAATGGGTACCAATTAGACAATGTTTACCAATGATGTCATCCATTATAGGGGCTCACACCATCATATCCGAGAGAATTCATGTAGAAACACGATGTAATCTTGTAATAACAATTTAATTAACTTGAAGATGAACAAAATTGAATTGATGCAAGTAGTGGATTGGATTCCTCACAATGATATAAAATGCAAAGTCACATGTTCCTTGACACAAGGGAAGAGCTGTGTTGCTACAAAGTTCCTTCCTGCCACCTCATTAGATCATCCATGTAAGTAACTACGAACAGTCAATTATTGATGTGCCTCGGTTGCACCCCTATTAATGCCTAGCTTATTCGTGTTTTGCAAGTCTGTTGATCATTCTTCAATGATGGGCTTCTTGAGCTCTATATCCTTGCTCCCTTCGTCTAATAAAAGCTGTTGGCGTTAGGCACGATCCTTCTTTCCCATCATCTGTCGCCACAGATTTCCCGAATGAGCCTCTCATAAAACATTTTCTAAGCCCGATCACGTGACTCTTCCCAGCAGACACAAAGTGACCGACTATCACAGACGGTCTGTGACGTCACCGCTCAAGGTTTATCTTTGCGACCTATAGATGGCTCCTACCCACAACCGCCCCTGCTCACAAAGCTGAACACGTCACGCCAGTAGGGTTATGCGCTGTCCGTCTGTAAAATTGACGGACCACTCGAACTTGACATTTACTTTGGGCTTCCCTTTTCTTTTCAGTACATGCATTGTTATATTAATGGTGCAATCTGTTAGTATATGCATTGTTATCTTAATGGTGCAATCTGTTAGTACATGCATTGTTATCTTAATGGTGCAATCTGTTAGTACATGCATTGTTATCTTAATGGTGCAATCTGTTAGTACATGCATTGTTATCTTAATGGTGCAATCTGTTAGTACATGCATTGTTATCTTAATGGTGCAATCTGTTAGTATATGCATTGCTATCTTAATAGTGCAATCTGTTAGTAAATGCATTGTTATATTAATGCTGCAATGTGTTAGTACATGCATTGTTATCTTAATGGTGCAATCTGTTAATACACACATTGTTATCTTAATGCTGCAATCTGTTAGTACATGCATTGTTATCTTAATGGTGCAATCTGTTTTCACAATTATTGTTATCTTAATGGTGCAATCTGTTAGTACATACATTGTTATCTTAATGACCCAATCTGTTAGTACATACATTGTTATCTTAATGACCCAATCTGTTAGTACATGAATTGTTTTCTTAATGGTGCAATCTGTTAGTACATGTGTAACAGTATTTGTGATTAAAGCATGAGTCAGGTAAATCAGCCGGTAGCCATTTCTTAGCAGTATGTAACAGTGGCATAAAATAGCGGTCATCAGTACTTAGTGACAAAATAACAAATTGTGCGAATGGTATGTTCATAGCGATTAGTGGGCAAGGCTGAGAAGGAAGGATGGTGACGAGTAGGTGGGGATGAAGGAAAGGTAGTAGGCAGACACAAGTTTAGGGAGAATAGAATTTGTATAGTTGTTGTGAAAATGTGAGTCAACATATGGCTTGACCCGTCAAGTATATAGATTGAGAAACAACTTCAAGGACAGGTCAAAGTCATGAAGCAAACAACATTATTTTGAAACTCAGGAGAAATCAAGCTGACCAGAGGTTACTTTGGTGTCACAAACAAGCCTATTTGGACCATTCTAAAACGTAAGAGTTCACTGAAAGTACCAAGATGTCAGCTGTTGTGATAGTTTGGAGGCGGAAGTCACAGAGCGGTCAACTTCACGACACGGCTTCGCGACAATTCTAATGAATGCAGGTACTCCACACGCAGATTTATGTTTGGGTATTTAAGCTTCGACACAATAGGTTTTCAGTAGTTAGACACGCAATTTAGAACAGACAAGTAGTTAGACACAAGAAAGCAGTTAGAAGGAAGACAGAGCTAGTCAGAAATGTAGGCTAGTAAGCTTAGCTCGGCTTCTGTCGAACTGCCGAAGGAAGTTACTAGTTTTCAGTTTTAAGCAGTTAGGGCAGACAAGGAAGTCAGTTAGTCAGGCACAGGAGTCAGTCAAGTTAGTAAGGAACAGATAAGAGAGGTAGTAAGAAGTAGTAAGCCACAGAGTTAGTAAGAGTAGTAACAGTTAGTTGAGCAGTAGACAGAAACAGAACAAGTGAATTAGAAAATAGAGAACACTTAGCTGTGAAAGTGTTTTTGTGAGTTTCAAAGTTGCGCTTGAGAGAACAAAGTCGTTAGTAAGTTGTGAGAGAAATTTAATATTGCATGTCAAAATATGCGCTTGTGGACAGGTCAATAGCCACCGGCGGTAGCCTCCTGAATGTCCAGACTTAAAGAACAATAATTCTAAGAGAAGTGTTTCCACTATTATGTATGTTATCGTAATGATGCAATCTGTTAGTGCATACATTGTTATCTTAATGGCACAATCTGTTAGTACATACAAAGTCATCTTAATGACGTTGACGTTAGTGCTCATATTGATACCCTAATGACGTCATCTGTTAGTGATCATGTTGATACCTACATGACGTCATATGTTAGTGATCAATTGATATTCCCATGGCGTCATCTGTTAGTGATCATATTGATACCCCATTACGTCATCTGTCACTGATCATATTGATACCCCATGACGTCATCTGTTAGTGATCATATTGATACCTCCATGACGTCATCTGTTAGTGATCATATTGATACTTCCATGACGTCATCTGTTAGTGCTCATATTGATACCTCCATGGCGTCATCTGTTAGTGATCATATTGCTACCTCCATGGCGTCATCTGTTAGTGATCATATTGATACCTCCATGACGTCATCTGTTACTGATCATAGTGACATACCCATGACATCATCTGTTAATGTGTATATTGATATCTCCAATTTATCCATCTTTGTAATATCGCACTCTGTCAACTGTCCCTACTCCATCATCGTTCGGTAGTTAGTCATGTACCTGGCGTTTTAATGACATTCCATATATATCCTGCTTTCACTTGCAGACAAGTGCAGATGAATGCTAGCCAGCTGGATGTCGCTAGACAGAAACCAGAAGAGAAGCATGACAACGAATGTGTCTACCAGGCCGAGTGGTCAACTATTGGCTGGGACGTTAGCAAGAGCGGCTCAAGAGATGATCTCCCTATTGCTGTCGAGGTCAGTGCCATCAATTATTGTTCGTTCACTGCAATCTCGTTTTAGTTGGCAGACTCTAACATAGCGGTGTTTCATGAAATCAGAACGATGGCAACTTTCAACTAAATCACCATCACAGTAAAACTGTTTGACCCTAGACCTGTCTTCACATACCCTCATCATCATCATGTGCCATACCGGATCGTCGGCGATATCTCTTTCACTGTATTTTGCCAGTCACACGCCCTAATTAAACTTATCTTTACAAGACGATCTTTTTATTTATGGTTGAAGACCTGTACAACACGGCTACATGCTTATTGTCTGCAGTTGAAGATCTTTACAAAACGACGGCGCTCTTAGTATCTAGTTGAAGATCTTAAAAACACAACTACACGCTTATTGTGTGTGGTTGAAGATCTTTACAATACAGCTCTCTCTTAGTGTGTGTACCTGAAGATCTTTACAACACGACTGCCCGCTTATTATCTGTAGTCGAAGATCTTTACAACACGATGACGCTCTTAGTGTAGAAGGAGTAAAGACATCAAGATACAAAGAGAGCGAAGCTGCTGTAAAGCTGATGATAATGACAATCTTAAAAAAAAGTGGTATGGTAACAGCTTTACGTGGTAACTAACAAAACAAAAGTCGACGTTTCGGCCTAGTAGGCCTTCAGCTGGAACAACAAACAACAACAACAAATATATATATAAGGATATGTACAGAAATCTAACTACATGGTGATAAAAAAAAAAGGTCACTTCCCTGCGGTCCAGAGCGTGGCCAGCCTCTGAATGAACTAAAATAAGCTGGGGTGACCAGCTACATATCTCAATGACCAGGCAGTCAGGTGAGAAGAAGGAATGGTTCTAAAAATATGGGGAGGTGGGTACAAGATACGTATAAACTGTGTATATCTAACTGTGTGTGTGAACAACGAACAGATGTGTAAAAAAAAAGCATGTGTACCTAACCATACATGCGTATATGCATAAATCCGTATATACTACCACAAAGCACACAAAAGAAAACCCGAAGGTGTCTAAATGTGCCAATACATATCTCTTAGTGTGTGTGTTTGAATATATTTACAACACGGCTGCAAGCTCATTGTCTGAGGTTGAAGATCTTTATAAGACGACCACGCTTATTGTCTACAGTTGAAAACCTTT
This sequence comes from Megaustenia siamemsis, assembly GCA_032433765.1. Classification (NCBI taxonomy): domain Eukaryota; kingdom Metazoa; phylum Mollusca; class Gastropoda; order Stylommatophora; family Ariophantidae; genus Megaustenia; species Megaustenia siamemsis. The sequence continues at coordinate 1,319,668 of JAVIAB010000124.1, read as the reverse complement.
ACGTCTTGTGTGTTTGTTTGAAGATCTTTATAAACACGAAGACGCTCTTAGTGTGTGGGTTTGAAGATCTTTACAACATGACTGCATGCTTATTGTCTGTATTTGAAAATCTTCATAAAACGACTGCGCTCTTATTGTTTGTGGTTTAAGATCTTTACAACACGACGGCGCTCTTAGTGCGTGTATGTGTGTGTTAAGATTTTTACAAAGCACGACTGTACGCTTATTGTCAGTGTTTGAAGATCTTTACAACACGACTACAAGATTATCGTCTGTGGTTGAAATTCTTTACAACACGACGACGCTTTTAGTGCTAGTTGTTGAAGATCTTTACAACATGATGGAGCTCTTAGTGTGTGTGTGTGTGTTTGTGTGTGTTTGAAGATCTTTACAACACGACTTCATGATTATTGTCTGTGTTTCAAGATCACATCAACACGACTACACGCTTATTATTTGTGGTTAGAGACCTTAACAATACGATGCTCATAGTGTTTGTGTTTGACGATATTTACAACACGACGGCGCGCCAAAGTGTGTGTGTGTGTGTGTCTGTGTTTGAAGATCTTTACAACACTACTACGATCATAGTGTGTGTGTTTAAAGATCTTTACAACATGACTGCAAGCTTATTATCTGGGTTTGAATATCTTTACAACACGATGGCGCTCTTAGAGTCAGTTATTGAAGATCTTCACAACACGACTGCACGCTTATTGTCTGTGTTTGAATATTTTTACAACACGGCTGCAAGCTTATCGTCTGCGGTTGAAGATCTTTACAACACGATGACGTTTTTAATGTGTGTTTGAAGATCTTTACAACACGACGACGCTCTTATTGTGTGTGTTTAAAAATCTTTACAACATGGCTGCACGCTCTTAGTGTCAGTTGTTGAAGATCATCACAACACGATGGCGCTCTTAATGTGTGTGTTTGAAGATCTTTACAACACGACTGCACGATTATTGTCTGTGATTGAAGATCTTTACAACACGACTTCCAGCTAAATGTCTATGGTTGAAGATTTGTAGAACACGACGACGTTCTGTGTGTGTGTGTTTAAATATCTTTACAACATGACTGCGAGCTTATTTTCTGTGGTTGAAGATATTTACAACACGACGCTCTTAGTGTTTGTGGTTGAAGATCTTTACAACACGACGGAGCTCCTAGTGTGTGAGTTTGAAGATCTTTACAAGAAGACGACGCTCTTAGTGTGTGTGGTTGAAGATCTTTACAACACAACTGCATGCTTATTGTTTGTGTTTGAAGATCTTTATAACACGACTGGACGCTTGTTGTCTGTGTTTGAAGATCGTTACAACACGAGGAAGCTCTTAGTGTCTGTTGTTAAAGATCTTTAAAACACGACAGCGATCTTAGGAGTCTGTTTTGAAAACCTTTACAACATGATTGCACGCTTACTGTCTGTATTTGAAGACCTTTACAGCACGACGCTCGTATTGTCTATGGTTGAAGACCTTTACAACACAACGCTCATAGTGTGTGTGGTTGAAGACCTTTACATCACATCGCTCTTATTGTTTGTGAAGTCCTTTACAACACCACGACCTTATTTTCTGTGTTTGAAGATCTTCACAACACGATTTTGCTATTAGTGTAAGTGGTTAAAAAAAATCTTTATAACGCGACTGCACTCTTATTGTGTGTGGTTGAAGATCTTTACAACACGACTGAGCTCTTATTGTCTGTGGTTGAAGATCTTTACAACACGACTGAGCTCTTATTGTGTGTGGTTGAAGATCTTTACAACACGACTGAGCTCTTATTGTGTGTGGTTGAAGACCTTCAGAACACGACGCTCTTATTGTAGTATATAAAGACTTTTACAACTCGGCGACACTCTTAAAGTGTGAGTGTTTGAAGATCTTTGCAACACGACGACGCTCTTAAAGTATATATTTTAAGATCTTTACAACATGACGACGCTCGTAGCGTGTTTGAAGATCTTTACAACACAAAGGCGCTCTTAGTGTGTATGTGTTTAAAGATCTTTACAATACGACGATGCTAATAGTGTGTGTGTGTGTGTGTGTGTGTGTGTTTGAAGATCTTTACAACGCGACTGCATATTTATTGCCTGTGTTTGATGATTTTTACAACGCGACAGCGCTCTTAGTGTCTGTGGTTGAAGATCTTTACAACATGACGACGTTCTTAAAGTGTGTGAGTTTGAAGATCTTTACAGCATAACTGCACACTTATTGCCTTGCTTTAAGATCTTTACAACACGACTGCACGCTTATTGTCTGTGTTTGCAGATCTTTACAATGTGACGCTCTTATTGTCTGTGTTTGAAGATAATTACAACGGGACGTTCTTAGTGTGTGCTGTTAAATTCTTTACAACGCGATGGCGCGCCTAGTGTGTGTGTGTTAGAAGATCTTTTCAGCACGACGGCGCTCTTAATGTGTGGGTTTGAAGATCTTTACAAAATGACTACATGTTTATTGTCTGTGTCTGAAAATCTTTACAAAACGACGGCGCTCTTATTGTTTTTGGTTGAAGATCTTTACAACACGATGGCGCTCTTAGTGCGTGTGGTTGAAAATCTTCACAACACGATAGCGCTCTTAGTGTGTGTGTATTAAGATCTTTATAAAACACGACTGTACGCTTATTGTCTGTGTTTGAAGATCTTTACAACACGACTGCAAGATTATCGTCTGTGGTTGAAAATCTTTACAACACGACGACGCTTTTAGTGCTAGTTGTTGCAGATCTTCACAACACGATGACGCTCTTAGTGTGTGTGTGTGTGTGTGTGTGTGTGTGTGTGTTTGAAGATCTTTACAACACGACTTCATGATTAGTGTCTGTGTTTCAGGATCATTTCAACACGATTGCACTCGTATTATCTGTGGATAAAGACCTTAACAACATGATGTTCTCAGTGTTTGTGGTTGAAGATCTTTACAACACGACAGCGCTCTTAGTCACTGTGTTTGAAGATCTTTACAACACGACTGTACGCTTTTTAGTGTCAGTTGTAGAAGATCTTCACAACACAATGGCGCACTTAATGTGTGTACTTGAAGATCTTTACAACACTGCTGCAAGCTTATCGTCTGTTGTTGAAGATCTTTACAACACGACTGAATGCTTATTGTCTGTTTTTGAAGATCTTTACAACACGACTGGACGCTTATTGTTTGTGGTTGAAGATCTTTACAACACGAGGGCGCTCTTGGTGCCTATTGTTGAAGATCTTTACAATGTGACGATCTTATTTTCTGCGTTTGAAGACATTTACAACGGGACATTCTTAGTGTGTGCTGTTAAAGATCTTTACAACGCGATGGCGCGCCTAGTGTGTGTGTTTGAAGATCTTTACAACACGACATCGATCTTAGGTGTCCGTTTGAAGAACTTTACAACACAACTGCATGCTTATTGTCTGTGTTTGAAAATCTTTACAACACAACTGCACGCTTATTGTATGTATTTGAAGACCTTTACAGCACGACGCTCTTATTGTCTATGGTTGAAGACCTTTACAATACGACGCTCTTAGTGTTTGTGGTTGAAGTCCTCTACAACACCACGATCTTACTGTCTGTGTTTAAAGATCTTTACAACACGATGGCGCTATTAGTGTATGTGGTTTAAAAACCTTTTATAACACGACTGCACACTTATTGTCTGTGTTTGAAGATCTTTACAACATGATTGTGCTCATATTGTGTGTGGTTGAAGACCTTTACAACATGATGCTCTTATTGTAGCATATGAAGATCTTTACAGCACGACGACACTCTTAAAGTGTGTGTGTTTGAAGATCGTTAAAACAAGGCTGCACGCTTATTGTCTGTGGTTGAATATCTTTACAACACGACGCTCTTATTGTCTGTGGTTGAAGATCTTTACAACACGACGGCGCTTTTAGTGTGTGTGGTTGAAGATCTTTTACAACATGACGGGACAGGACGGCGCTCTTAGTGTCTGTGGTAGAAGATCTGTATAACATGACGTTCTTATTGTTTGTGGTTGAAGGTCTTTACAATACGACGGCACGATTATTGCCTGTGTTTGAAGATGTTTACAACACGACGGCGCTCGTGATTTGTCTGTGGTTAAAGATCTTTACAACACGACGACGTTCTTAAAGTGAATGAGTTTGAAGACCTTTACAACACGACACTTTTATTGTCTGTTTTTTAAAGATCTTTACAACACGACGGCGCTCTTAGCGTCTGTGGTTGAAGATCTTTACATCATGACGTTCTTATTGTCTGTGGTTGAAGGTCTTTACGATACGACGGCACGATTATTGCCTGTGATCGAAGATCTTTCCAACACGACTGCACACTTTTTGCCTGTGTTTGGAGATCTTTACAACACGACTGCACGCTTATTGTCTCTGTGTGTAGATCTTTACAACACGACGCTCTTAGTGTATGTGGTTGAAAATCTTTACAACACGACGGCGTTCTTAGTGTGTGTGTGGTTGAAGATCTTTACAACACGACGCTCTTAGTGTGTGTTTGAAGATCTTTACAACACGATGCTCTTAGTGTATGAGTTTAAAGATCTTTACAACACGATGCTCTTGTTGTCTGCGGTTGAAGATCTTTACAGTACTCCACTCTTAGTGTGTACGTTTGAAGACCTTTACAACACTATGCTCTTAGTGTCTGTGATTGAAGACCTTTACAGCACGACACGCTTATTGTCTGTGGTTGAAGGCCTTTCTAACAGGAAACTCATATTGTCTGTGGTTGAAGGCCTTTACAACACTCCTTCTAAGTAAATCCATCAACGTGTAGCGACTAACGACACAGATGTTATGTTGGTTGATGGGTCTTCTTTGTATTCCTGTGTTGCGTTCTCGTCTGACAACTGCCACCTTTAACCTAATTATTGTTTGGTTACAAACTAGTAGCTCTAATTCCAGGGCTTATACACGTCTCAAACTTCTTCCTAATAGTTTTAGCACAGACTAGCTTGTTTTCCAGTACGGGAGTCATAAACTGCTCTTAAACACAATCTTTGAAATTGCCTTTCTGTGTCTTTGAATGTTGAATACAATAAATGTTGATATGTCTTCTATATCACTGCTGCGCACGTTTGGCAGGGGCTTCGGTAGCTTAATTGGGAAACCCACCCCACTAGTTATGGACGTTCGGACAACCTGTGTTTGATTCCAGATGGAAGCAGTTTGTGCGTTGTACTCGTGGTTGGAAAAGATACCCCCCGCGGTCGACCCAGCCGCTGGTAGAAATGGGTACTAGGGTTCGTACTCTGCGAAGATGAATGAGTGAATGGTGCCTCGCTCGTGAGGTACTATGCTTTGGGGTGACACTAGACATGAATCTCCGAACATATCTAAATAGGCGGCCGGGCACATATGAGTAATACAAACTGCGTGCTAAAACACCAATTCAAGTCTCGTACATTTACCGTTAGCTTTTTTTTTTCCTTTTTTACAGTGCTCTTTGGTTAGCCTCGCACGGTTCATGGCGTAAGATTTTTCGCATGTCCATCTTTTGAGGGAATTGATAACCTGCCCTATAATAAGAAAGCTGGTGGACGAATAGATGACCTGTCATGAACCAAACCAGAAGAACGGGGGTTTGAATCACTGTAGATTCAAACGTTTTTTTGTTCTATTTCGGGAATGAAATATAAACTACACCTCGTGACGACTGCTTGACCTTTATTATCCAGTCCTGTTATTTTTCTCCCCAATCCTCGCAGACCTTTTAAAAGCGGATAATGTCTTAAGGCTCTTTATCTTCTGAATTATCGAACTCAGATTTGTGAACTTCTAGCCAATGTCACCGATTACAAAATTCTGCAATATTTTTATTTGTACATAAACTTATCAGATCTCAAATTAAAGAAGGAATATTGAACAACATAGAAATAATATTTATATGCCATAAAATCATTGGAGTAAGTATTTAAAGAGTGAAGGAAGAGTAAAATAAAAGCTTCGCAAATGAAAACGTGAGTCATAATCAATTTATAGATCCAGATCAAGAGAAAATTGAATCCCTTGTGTGGTTGAAACCTTATCCATTTATGTCTTTGCTGGTTGAATATCCCATTCAGAATGTTGAATATAAAATTGACTTCTGAGGTAGACACAATATAAAGAAAACAATGTCGAAAAGTTCGGCAAAGTTTCACATCCTGCAACCTCTAATATCCTTAACATTCGGACAGACTGAAGCTGCACCATGAAAATGCAAGCAAACTATATATATTTTTTTTATTTTTACGCGTGGAAATGTATATTTTAACATCATCATCATCATTAATCATCATCGTCATCATCACCATCATCAAGTACAATGCCTGCTGGCGCAGGTGATCATGTCTCTCCACAACTTTCGATCTCGACAATTATTGATTATTTCTGTTGCTGATCTATTCTATTCATTATCTTAAACTGTCTGTTATCTCTTCTCTTTGCTTCCCTTTATATCTTCGTCCACTAGTTTCCAAAGGATAAAGTTGGTACATTTTACCACGAGCTTAATATGGCACTTCATCAATGCAAACCAAATGAAAACACCTTAGTTCTAGGGGATCTCAACGCAAAAGTAGGAAAGGAAGGAGTTGAGAAAATAGTTGATTATAATGGTTTAGGCGAGAGGAGTGAAAGAGGTGACAAACTTATAGATTGGGCAAGAATACATAACATGATGAAAGGAAACACCTGATTTAAGCAGCATCCGAGACGTCTGTGAACATGGAAAAGACAACGCACGTAATCAAATTGATTACATAATTATCATCATGTGCCATACCGATTGACGTAAGCGATCATGTCCTTCCACAATCTTCTATCTACAGTGCATCGTATCAGCTCTGTTGTTGACTGTTTTCCATACCATGACACCAAGCTATCCAATATTTTCTCTCTTTGTTGCCCGCGGTCTCTCTTTCCTTTTATTTTGCCAGTTGTAACCAAGTATTCCAACTTTCCTCTTTTCATGATGTGCCCGAAAAAATGTTGATTGTTTCTTTCTGATATTTTTCAGCAGTTCCCTTTTTGTGTTGGCTTCTCTGATAATTTCTTCAGTGGTTTTTTTAAGCTGTCCAGGGAACTTTCAACATTCTTCTGAGAAATCCCATCTCTGTGGCCTCTAATCGTCTTTTCATGTTTGTCTACTGTCCATGATTCGCTTCTATAGTTGAGAACTGGTTCAATATAGCACCGATGAACTCTCTTTCTCACTTCTATTGACATAAATTTGTTGCATGAGATATTTTTCATTTTCTGAAATGCTATATTGGCCTGAGCTATTCTGCTTTTTATTTCTGTGGTGTATCTTCCATTTTATGTTATTATTGTGCCCAAGTATTTCAAAAGTTGCACCTATTTCAGATTTGTCCAGTTTATTTGTATGCTGCATGGTGGTGGTGATTGTTTCTTCGATATAACCATTACTTCTATTTTCTTTCTTTTCAGACTGAGACCTTTCTTTATGCTTTCTTTTACTATTATGTCTATCATTGCTTGTAGTTGTTCATCCTCTGTCTCTGCTAGTAAGATTGTGTTTTCCGCATATCGCAAATTGTTTATATTTTGACAGTTTACTTCAATTCCTTTTGTATCTACTATTGATCTCACAATATTTTCGCTGTAATGTGAAAACAAATCCGGTGACAAAACACAGCCTTGTCTGACTCCTTCTTTTATATATTGGAATTGTCCTGCTTGGTTGCTAATTCGTACAGCTGCTGTTTGTTGCCAGTACATGTTTTTTTTTTATGATTCGCAGATCTTTGCCATCAATGTTTAATTTTTCCAGCATACTTATTATTTCCACATGCTTTACTTTGTCAAATGCTTTTGTGTAGTCTATAAAGCACATATACAAATCTTTCTTTACCTATATAGATCTTTCTATCAATGTTCTTAAAATGTATATTGCATTATTGGCGCCCTTTCCTTCCACAAACCCACATTGTTTCTCACTTATTTCTGGTTTTATTTCGTTCCTTACACGTCTCATGATGTTTCTTAGTAATAGTTTCGTCATATGGCTCATGAGACTATTAGTGCGATGGTCTTCACAATCAGTGGCACCTGACTTCTTCAGTATGGCTACAAAGATAGATTTTAGTAGATCTTCGGGTATGTGTCCAGTGTTATATATGTCATTGAGTAGTTTTGTTATGACTTGTACTCCCAGCTCTCCTAATGCATTTATCTCTTCGATTATTATATTATCAGGACCTGGAGCTTTGCCTCTTTTCATGTGTTGAATTGTGTCCTCCACTTCACTCTGCATTATTGGTGGTCCTGCGTTTTTGTTTGAATTGTTTAACTTTGGTCCTTCATCGTCATAGAGTTGACTGATATATTCTGTCCATCTTTCTATTGTCTTCTCCTATGCCATTATTGTATTTCCTTCCATTGATTTCACGCATCCTGAAACTTTTACTTCTTTTCTTCCAGTTAATTCATTTAATTGATTGTGCACAAATTTTGAGTCTTTTTTCTTTTGTTGTTTTTCTATTTCTTCACATTTCTGCTTTAACCAACCTTCCTTTGCTTCTCTGCATTTGTTCTGTATCTCTTTGTGCAATATTTTGTATGCCCGTTCTTCTTTCTTATGTTTTAGTCTTTCGTCCATTAGTTCTAATATTTCTTCTGTCACCAATTTCTTTTTCTTGATTCTCTTAGTCACTGGTATTACTTCTTTTGATGTTTGTTGAATCGATTGTTTAAGCATTTCCCCCTGTTCCTCAATGTCCTGTATTTTCTCAGTAGCATTATATCTATTTTGTACTATCGTACTGTACTTATCACTCATTTGTCTATCTACTCTAAGCATGTACTCAACAAGAAATGTTGGATATTATAGTGAAGGAAAGCAAAAATAAAAGAATCAGCCTTAATAGCAAAAAGACAAAGGTAATGGTAACAACAAAGAAAAAGACATCACCTCAGTGCAAAAGAAAGACAAGTGGAACAATATTAAAACAGGTAAATGAATTTAAATATTTGGGAGCTTTGTTAACCTCAGACAGAAGATGTACAACAGACCTGAGATGCAGAATGGCTCAGGCAAAAGCAGCTTTCCAAAAAATGAGGAAGATACTATGCAATCCATTTTTGACAATAGAAATAAGAAAAAGAGTTCTTAAATGTTATGTAGAGCCAGTCTTCTTTCATATTGTCTCACATTGATGTCTATCTACAACTTCATGCATAATTACTTTCATATTGGCTCACACAAATGTCTGTCTACAACTTTTTGCAGGATTACTTTCCTCTTGTCTGAAACAGATTTCTATCGACAGCTTCATACATGATTACTTTCCTCTTGTCTTACATAGATATCTATCTACAACTTCATGCATGATTACTTTCATATTGGCTCATACAGATGTCTGTCTACAACTGTATGCATGATTGCTTTCCTTTTGTCTCACTCAGATGTCGTCTATCTACAGCTTCAATGCTTGATTACTTTCCTCTTATCTCACACAGAAGTCTGTCTACAACGTCATGCATGATTACTTTCATATTGGATCACACAAATGTCTGTCTACAACTTTTAGCATGATTACTTTCCTCTTCTCTTATACAGATTTCTTTCGACAGCTTCATACATGATTACATTCCTCTTGTCTCACATAGATGTTTATCTACAACTTCATGCATGATTTCTTTCCTCATGTCTCCCACAGATATCTATCTACATCTTCATGCATGATTACTTTTCTCTTGTCTCACACAGATGTCGTCTATCTACAGCTTCATGCATGATTGCTTTCCTCTTGTCGCACACAAATATCTATTTACAACTTCATGCATGATTACTTTCATATTTGCTCCCACAGATGTCTATCTACAACTTCATGCATGATTACTTTCCTCTTGTATCACACAAATGTCTGTCTACAATTTCATGCATGATTATTTTCATATTGGCTCACACAAATGTTTGTCTACAACTTTATGCATGATTACTTTCCTCTAGTCTCACACAGATTTCTATCGATAGCTTCATACATGATTGCTTTCCTCTTGTCTCACACAGATGTCTATCTACAACTTCATGCATGATTACTTTTATATTGCCTCACACAAATGTCTATATACAACTTGATGCATGATTGCTTTCCTCTTGTCTCACACATATGTCTATTTACAACTTCATGCATGATTACATTCATATTGGTTCACACAGATGTCTGTCTACAACTTCATGCATGATTACTTTCATATTGATTCTCACAGATGTCTGTCTACAACTTCATGCATGATTACTTTCATATTTGCTCACACAGATGTCTTTCTACAACTTCATGCATGATTGCTTTCCTCTTGTCTGACACAGATGTCTTTCTACAACTTCATGCATGATTACTTTCATATTGGCTAACACAATGTCTGTCTCGAACTTCATGCATGATTGCTTTCCTCTTGTCTCACACAGATGCCTATTTACAACTTCATGCATGATTACATTCATATTGACTCTCACAGATGTCTGTCTAAAACTTCATGCATGATTACTTTCATATTTGCTTACACAGATGTATTTCCACAACTTCATGCATGATTGCTTTCGTCTTATCTCATACAGATGTCTTTCTACAACTTCATGCATGATTACTTTCCTCTTGTCTCATACATATGTCTGTCTACAAATTCATGCATGATTAATTTCATTTTGGCTCACACAAATGTATGTCTACAATTTCATGCATGATTACATTCCTCTTGTCTCGCACTGATGTCTATCTACAGCTTCATGCATGATTACTTTCCTCTTGTCTCACACAGATGTCTGTCTACAACTTCATGCATCATTTCTTTCATATTGACCCACACAAATGTCTGTCTATAACTTCATGTATGATTACTTTCCTCTTGTCTCACACAAATGTCTATCTATATCTTCATGCATGATTACTTTCCTTTTGCCTCACACAGATGTCTGTCTACATATTCATTCATGGTTACCTTCATATTGTCTCACACAAATGTCTATCTATAACTTCATGCATGATTACTTTCATATTGGCTCACACAAATGTCTGTCTACAACTTTATGCATGATTACTTTCCTCTTGTCTCACACATATTTCTATCTACAGCTTCATGCATGATTACTTTCCTCTTGTCTCACACAGATGTCTGTCTACAACTTCATGCATGATTACTTTCCTCTTGTCTCTCACAGATGTCTGTCTACATCTTCTTTAATGATTACTTTCATATTGGCTCACACAGATGTCTGTCTACAACTTCATGCATGATTACTTTTCTCTTGTCTCACACAGATGTCTGTCTACAACTTCATGCATGATTATTTTCATATTGGCTCATACAGATGTCTGTCTACAACTTCATGCATGATTACTTTCATATTGGCTCATACAGATATCTGTCTACAACTTCATGCATGATTACTTTCCTTTTGTGTCACACAGATGTCTGTCTATAACTTCATGCATGATTACTTTCCTTTTGTGTCACACAGATGTCTGTCTATAACTTCATGCATGATTACTTTTCTCTTGTCTCACACAGATGTCTGTCTACAACTTCATGCACGATTACTTTCATATTGGCTCATACAGATATCTGTCTACTACTTCAAACATGATTACTTTCCTTTTGTGTCACACAGATGTCTGTGTATAACTTCATGCATGATTACTTTTATATTGGCTCATACAGATGTCTGTCTACAAATTCATGCATGATTGATTTCCACTTGTCTCACACAGATGTCTGTCTACAACGTCATGTATGATTGCTTTCCTCTTGTCGCACACAGATGTCTGTCTATAACTTCATGCATGATTACTTTCATATTGGCTCACACAGATGTCTGTCTATAGCCTCATGATCCAATTGTTTCTCTTTAACAGTTTCAAGATGGTGCTCGCCTTGAGACCAAAATTCAGGTCAAAATCTATCCTGAAAGAGAGACCGCTCATAGCAGATGGGGCGAGAAGTTACACCTGCTCAATCTGGATTGCCTTATTAAATCTGGACAAAGTACCTTAAGCGTACAGAAGGAAGAGTATATTTAATTTAGTGACAGGTCTTGTTTGACTCTACACTGAACACTTGTATATTTATTTGAATAACCATGACTCTTGTCTGAAACATCAATTGAAAGTTATGCCATTCTTACTCTCCCTGAGGTGAACGCTGTCTAGCATACGAGCACTTGTTTAAACATTATCATAGGGAGCTTCTAATACATTGCTTGTTGTGATACATACCTGGCTGTCAACATATACGTTTATATGACAACATGCAATGCACTCACCAACAGCAAGCAGTACACTCACTTACAGCAGGCAGTGCACTCACCTACAGCAGGCAGTGCACCCACTTACAGCAGGCAGTGTACTCACCTACAGCAGGCAGTGCACTCACTTACAGCAGGCAGTGCACTCACCCACAGCAGGTAGTGCACTCACTTACAGCAGGCAGTGCACTCACCCACAGCAGGTAGTGTACTCACTTACAGCAGGCAGTGCACTCACCTACAGCAGGCAGTGCACCCACTTACAGCAGGCAGTGTACTCACCTACAGCAGGCAGTGCACTCACTTACAGCAGGCAGTGCACTCACCCACAGCAGGCAGTGCACTCACTTACAGCAGGCAGTGCACTCACCCACAGCAGGTAGTGTACTCACTTGCAATAGGCAGTGCACTCATCAACAACAACCAGTACGCTCATCTACAATAGGCAGTACACTCATTATATTAATCTACACAGGTTAGTACACTCATTATATTAATACAGGTTAGTACACTCATTATATTAATCAACACCAGTTAGTACACTCATTATATTAATCTACACAGGTTAGTACACTCATTATATTAATACAGGTTAGTACACTCATTATATTAATCTACACCAGTTAGTAAACTAATTATAATAATCTACACCGGTTAGTACACTTATTATATTAATTTACACCAGGTAGTACACTCATATTAATCTACACCAGGTTGTACACTCATATTAATCCACACAAGGTAGTACACTCATTATATTAATCTACACCAGGTAATACACTCATTATATTAATCTACACCAGGTAGTAACTCATTATATTAATCTACACCAAGTAGTACACTCATTATGTTAATCTACACCAGGTAGTACGCTCATTATATTAATCTACACCAGGTAGTAAAAAAGTAAAGTAAAGTACCCCCGTCACGCCAAGTGGCGTATAGGGAAATATGGTGTTAGTGACCCTATATTTTACAGACCTTCAGCACATGATTTGTGGGGTAATGTGGTCAGTATTACGCCCGTGCTGCTTTACTTTCCCAGAAAAAAAATCCGGTACCCATTTAAGGCTGGGTGAACCCGGAAGCCGTCGGTTGGGATCGAACCCTACCCCTTGTCCGTGGTAGTCCAGTTCACTAACCACTGAGCTATCGCGGCTCCCTAAACCAGGTAGTACACTCATTATATTAATCTTCACCAAGTAGTACACTCATTATATTAATCTTCACCAAGTAGTACACTCATTATATTAATCTTCACCAAGTAGTACACTCATTATATTAATCTTCACCAAGTAGTACACTCATTATATTTATCTTCACCAGGTAGTACACTCATTATATTAATCTACACCAGGTAGTAACTCATTATATTAATCTACACCAGGTAGTACAATCATTATATTAATCTACACCAGGTAGTACACTCATTATATTAATCTACACCAGGTATTACACTCATTATATTAATCTACACCAAGTAGTACACTCATTATATTAATCTACACAAAGTAGTACACTCATTATATTAATCTACACAAAGTAGTACACTCATTATATTAATCTACACAAAGTAGTACACTCATTATATTAATCTACACCAAGCAGTACACTCATTATATTAATCTACACCAAGCAGTACACTCATTATATTAATCTACACAAAGCAGTACACTCATTATATTAATCTACACCAAGCAGTACACTCATTATTTTAATCTACACCAAGCAGTACACTCATTATTTTAATCTACACCAAGCAGTACACTCATTATATTAATCTACACCAAGCAGTACACTCATTATATTAATCTACACCAAGCAGTACACTCATTATATCAATCTACACCAAGCAGTACACTCATTATATTAATCTACACCAAGCAGTACACTCATTATATTAATCTGCACCAAGTAGTACACTCATTATATTAATCTACACCAAGCAGTACACTCATTATATTAATCTGCACCAAGCAGTACACTCATTATAATAATCTACACAAAGTAGTACACTCATTATATTAATCTACACCGGGTAGTACACTCATTATATTAATCTACACCAAGTAGTACACTCATTATATTAATCTACACAAAGTATTACACACATTATATTAATCTACACTAAGTAGTACACTCATTATATTAATCTACACCAGGTAGTACACTCATTATATTAATCTACACCAGGTAATACACACATTAGATTAATCTACACCAGGTAGTACACTCATTATAATAATCTACACCAAGTAGTTCACTCATTATAATAATCTACACCAAGTAGTTCACTCATTATATAAATCTACACCAGGTAGTACACTCACTATATTAATCTACACCAAGTAATATACTCATTATATTAATCTACACCAAATAGTACACTCACTATATTAATCTACACCACGTAACACTCTTTATATTAATCTTCACCAAGTTGTGCACTCATTATATGAATCTACACCAGTTATTACACTCATTATATGAATCTACACCAGGTAGTACACTCACTATATTAATATACACCAAGTAGTACACTCATTATATTAATCTACACCAAGTAATACACTCATTATATTAATCTACACCAAGTAGTATACTCATTATATTAATCTACACCAAGTAGCACAATCATTATATTAATCTACACCAAGTAGTACACTCATTATATTAATCTACACCAAGTAGTACACTCATTATATTAATCTACACCAAGTAGCACAATCATTATATTAATCTACACCAAGTAGTACACTCATTATATTAATCTACACCAAGTAGTACACTCATTATATGAATCTACACCAAGTAGTACACTCACTATAATAATCTACACCAAGTAGTATACTCATTATATTAATCTACACAGGGTAGTACACTCATTATATTAATCTACACCAGGTAGTACACTCATTATATGAATCTACACCAGGTAGTACACTCATTATATTAATCTACACAAAGTAGTACATTCATTATATTAATCTACACAATGTAGTACACTCATTATATGAATCTACATCAGTTAGTGCCCGACTGTAGAACCAGCAGAGTTTATATTAAAACTATATATCTGAGTTCTCTAATGCAAGAGCTAGCAGTTTCTGAGTTCTCTAATGCAAGTGCTAGCAGTTTCTGAGTTCTCTAATGCAAGTGCTAGCAGTTTCTGAGTTCTCTAATGCAAGAGCTAGCAGTTTCTGAGTTCTCTAATGTAAGAGCTAGCAGTTTCTGAGTTCTCTAATGCAAGTGCTAGCAGTTTCTGAGTTCTCTAATGCAAGTGCTAGCAGTTTCTGAGTTCTCTAATGCAAGTGCTAGCAGTTTCTGAGTTCTCTAATGCAAGTGCTAGCAGTTTCTGAGTTCTCTAATGCAAGTGCTAGCAGTGCACTGGATACTCATTGCTCGTAAATCAACTAGATCACTTTTATTATGTAGAGCTAACAATGAAATTATTGTGCTACTCTAGAGCTAGCAATGTCATTATTGTCTTACGGTAGAGCTAACAATGTCATTATTGTCTTATAGTAGAGCTAACAAAGAAATTATTGTCTTACAGTAGAGCTAACAATGTCAATATTGTATTACAGTAGAGCTAGCAATGAAATTATTGTCTTACAGTAGAGCTAACAATGTCAGTATTGTGTTACAGTAGAGCTAACAATGTCATTATTGTCCCACTGTAGAGCTAACAATGTTACTATTGTCTTACAGTAGAGCTAACAATGTCATTATTGTCTTACAGTAGAGCTAACAATGTCATTATTGTCTTACAGTAGAGCTAACAATTGCATTATTGTCCCACTGTAGAGCTAACAATGTCATTATTGTCCCACTGTAGAGCTAACAATGTCATTATTGTCTTACAGTAGAGCTAACAATGTCAGTATTGTCTTACAGTAGAGCTAACAATGTTATTATTGTCTTACAGTAGATCTAACAATGTCATTATTGTCCCACTGTAGAGCTAACAATGTTACTATTGTCTTACAGTAGATCTAACAATGTCATTATTGTCCTATTTTAGAGCTAACAATGTTATTATTGTCCTATATTAGAGCTAACAATGTCAAAAGAAAGCAAAAAGAGAGCTAATTTCCAATATTAGGAAGAAACAATCATAATTTTTTGACTATGTAATGAGAAGGGAACACGTGAAATATATTGTGACAGCTTGAAAAATTGAGGAACGAAGAGATAGTGGTAATCAAAGAGAAAAGATACAAGACAGCTTAAAGAGAATGGCTTAACAGAAGGTCAACAAAAGAAATGACAAATAACTGTCGGGTTCGCGAGTTGTGGAGAGACATGATCACCCACACCAGCAGGCTTGGTACTTGGTGATGATGATAGGACATACCGTGTCTGAACATTTTCTGTGAAGCTCAGAGTGCAATGATTACTCTAATTTACAGCTGGTAGTAAATACATTTTTTTTTAGCCATAATTGTCATATTTTTACAGAGCTGGTAATCGTCTATTTTATATCATGCAAATATATATCTATCTATTGACCGTTTGAGCCATAGCTGGCCCATAGGGCATAGATCAAGATACTCTTTCTCTTATCTAAATTTTTATTCTAGCAGTTTTCAATCCTTCTAAAGATATTTTATAAAATCTCCCCATTTGTCTCTGTTCTGTGCAAGCAACTCTATCTCATTGAGGGAGCCGATTTCTGCTGCTCTTGCCTCTCTGATCAATGTTCTTCTCAGTGTCTCTCTTGGTTGGCCTCTTTTCCTCTTACCTGTTGTTTCCCACATGAGGGCTTGCTTTGTTAATCGGTTATTATCTCTCCTCCGTTTCCAAGATGGTGGAAGTTCATGTTCTCTCGATAGCTGCAGAAAATGCATTTGGGGACTGATTAATTTCGGCTCTCCAATGCAATTTTCTGCGTTAAAGTCAAAATTGAGTTATTGAGTTATTTGCGGGTCATCATCATTGCACTCCGAACATGTCCATAGGTGCTCAGATCCCCTCCTCGAATCACTCAGTATACATGCGTGGGTGTAGTCTTGTGACTCTAACCATTTGAATGCCTTGGTCACTGCCATCGCCTCCATTGTCATGCTACTCGTGGTCATGACGTATGCACCACTGTCTTCGTAGACTATTCTGCCTGCCGAGCGTGCTGTAAATGCCCATGCACTTCTTTGGTGTCGTCTTACAGATCCGTCTGTATAGATGACTGCATCTTTCTCATCGGTGTTATCGCAGATGAGACCGTTGGCCTCAGCATTAACCACGACCGGGTTCTGTTCCCTACTTTTCCTGTCGAGTGTGACAATACACGAGAAAGTCCCCTTGAATGACGTAGGCACCGGTATCCACTCCTCACCAACGCTGATATTGGTAAGCCCACAGACCTGTTTGATGACATCTTTTGCTCGGCCCACCCATGATTTGCCTCTTTTTAGCCTGGAACCTTTCTCTGTGTTGAGCATGTGGTGCAATGGATGCTCTGTATCTGTACTAATCTTCAGGTATGCTCGTGCTCTCCAGATCTTGATTCTGGCATCCATGGTTGGAAAGTCAAGAAGATACCTCATTGCTACACAGGGAGTGTCCCTCGTACATCCCAGGATAATGCGCATGGCTTCATTCTGTATTTTCTCCAGCCTATCAATTTCAGTCATACTGACAGTAAGAATTGCCAGGGCATATTCGATAGGTGCGAGGACTAATCCCTGGAACAGAAGAGTAAGTAGCCTCTGCTCGATGTTGGCAGATGCCATGACCTTCAAGGCGGCTAATCCTTTGCGGGATTTTGTTATCACATGGTTGACATGGTCCCGAAAACACAGGCTGCGATCAAACTTAACTCCAAGGTATGTCATCAACTTGTCCCTGGTCACCTCATCAGCTCCCATTCGTACTACCGGTGTGGTCGTATGAACGATATGATTGTTAAGGGAGAACCATGAAACTGATGCTTTATTAGGATTAACCACGGCACCTGATACCCCACACCAGGAAGAAATGCGATCGAGTTCGTCTTGCATTGTGTGAGCGATTCCCCGTCTGTCTCTTCCCTGTCGATATACCAGAATATCATCACAAAAGTCATAGTTCTTCCCCTCCCATCCAACTGTTGTTCCGTGATCGTTATTGTGTACACGTTAAATAGAACTGGTGACAATGGTGAATCTTGTGGCAGCCCTGGACAAATGGATGTTGGCTCGGAAGACCAACTTACACATCTGAGTATCACCTTCCTCTGAAACAGTGCCGCGGCGATCCATCTAATGAGGAAGGGGTGCACCGCCAGTTTGAGGAGCATATGCATGAGATATTCAAATGGTACCCTGTTGTATGCATCCTCCAGATCTATAGCAGCAGCACATGTCTCCTCTCGTCTGTGGAAGCCTTCGAAGACGTCATAGGCAAATACTGCCGCATTGAGCCATGTCTCTTTGTTATATCTATAACCTCCGAGTGTGGGTGGGAATACACGTTTCTGTTCAAGGTGACAGGTGAGGACACGGGCAACTATTTTCTCCAGCAGCTTGCCCACAGTGTTCTGCATTGTGATGATTCTGTAGGCACTGATCTGAGAATGGTCCTTGTTTGGCTTCGGTAGCGGTAGTAAGTAGCTATGTAGCCACTCCTCCTTAATCTGGCCACTCCGAATACTGGCATTAAACTCATTGGCCAGTTTTGTCAAGTCGTCGTCAGCTAAATTGCCTATGTCATCGTACCTAACACCATCTGGACCAGGAGCAGTGTTGTGTGACCTTTTAAGTGTCGTGCGAATGGTATCGGTTGTGATTGTGAGATCTTCTTCCAGCCCTACATCCTTACACAATTTTGACAGCGATCCCCGTATCCTCATTCTTACAGCCTCATTTCTTTGGTCCGTCTGCTCAATGTAGCGGGCAAGCAGGGCCTTCCCTTTGCTCTCATCAGATTTGTGCCATATCCGGTCTGTGCTCTGAAAGTCTGGTATGCCTCTGTGTCGTGTTGTGCCATTCATGCTCTGATGAAGACGCCAGAATGTGGCTAGCGATTTTTCTGAGCACACTTTTTTTTACAGAAGTCATCCCATTTGGCATCCTTAGCCTGCTTAGCACACCGTTTAAAGTGCATCATTTTTTGATCGACCTCTATTTTCAGACGCTTCAAGAGCTCAGGTTGTGTTCTTCCATTCTTTCTGGCTTTCTGCCATATCTTGGCCGTTTGTATCTTGCTCCGCCAAGCTTCATCTACTTCTACGTTCCACCAGGGTGGCTGCGTCCATCGCTCCTGCCTCCTACGAGGGGCGTTCTGTTTCCTATGTCTGATTTTACTAATGACGTCCAGGTCTGTTTTCTCGTAGTTGAATGTGTGGAGCTTCCTTTTCTGGCTTCTATTTCTGCTTTTCTCAATTAGGAGGACACATGGATAGTGATCACTTCCGTGGAACCCCAGTGCACTCCACCTGCAAACCGGTGCGAAGATGGAACACACCAGTGCCAGGTCTATGACACTATCAGAGTCCCCTGTTCGAGTGGCCATTCTTGTTGCCCTTCCATCATTCAAGCACACTAAATCGACTGACACTAGTGCGTTCTCTAGGTCTTCTCCCTGCTTGTTGGTTATGACGTTACCCCACTTGTTGCCCTTCCATCATTCAAGCACACTAAATCGGCCGATACCAGTGCGTTCTCTAGGTCTTCTCCCTGCTTGTTGGTTATGACATTACTCCACTGGTTTCCTCTAGCATTAAAGTCTCCGCAGAAAATGACATTCTCTTCATCGAACTCGAAGAGATTCTGCCATTGTTGTGTGTTCACCTGCCCATTACAGGCATACACATTAACAATCACGAAATGAACTGGGGTCTGCACCCTAACCGCATGTACCTGCAATTCTGCATTGTTCCACATAGACATATCAACATCAGCTGCCACCATATTGTTGCGCACAAGGATGGCCTGCCCAAGGTGTCGTCTATTGTAAAAACAATGAAAGCCAGGAGTACTTACTGTCCTGTCACCAAGAAGAGTTTCTTGCAAAACCATTATATCGGCGCCGCATAGTAGCTTATCAAGAATGGGCCGTCGTTGTTTAATGGACCCTCAATTCCAATAAGTAACGCGCACATACTTTAGGCCTAGCCTCTCACACTTTGACAGTTTAATGCCACCTCTCTTGCCCCGTCGTGTTTTCCTTTTTCGATGATGTCGTTTGGGCTGCATCTGAAAACTTACACTTCTATCTATCTATTGACCTTTCGAGCCGTAACCGGCCCATAGGGCGTAGACCAAGATACACCTTCTCCTATATGAATTTTTGTTCTAGCAGTTTTCTTTTAAAGATATTTTATCAAATCTCGCCATCTGTCTCTGTTCTGTGCAAGCAGTTCTATCTCATTGAGGGAGCCGATTCCTGCTGCTCTTGCCTCTCTCATCAATGTTCTTCTCAGTGTCTCCCTGGGTCTTCCTCTTTTTCTTTTAATTATCAATAGATCTCCTACCTGTTCCAAGCCAGTGCATTTCGCTTAATCCTAAAATATCTAGATCGTATCTGTCCATCTCGCTCGCGACCTGTGCATGTTTCGTCGGAGCGGCCATTGTTCGCACATTCCAGAATCCTATTTTTGTTGTTGTTTTGGGGCCGAAAAAACTATCACTACTATCTACTGCTAATTTACACATTCTGTATCAGGTCTACGTTTCATTAACAACATCGTTTTTACGATAGCGGCTTGTTAAACCTCTGATCAACGGTTCAATACCAAGCCGGAGAAAAATAATTCCTCCATTTTGGAAACAACCGGAAACTTACACTTACCGTCGTCTTAATGAACGTCGCAGAACGTTGATGCTTTGGATGGTCCAGACTCACGTGCACTTACTCAGTAGCACGGTCCAGAACCCGTTTCCACGTTATAAACTGGCAAACTCCAGTAAATATCTCTACAGCACGCGGATACACTGTGAGCTTTCGACAAATTAAATTAATTACGCGTCCTTGACGACAGACCGGCGTAAACAAACCGCCATTTTTTTACGCGTTCAATAGTGCAGTCAACAAGGATGAGTGATGAAATAAGGAAAATGTAACAAAATGCAATAAATCAAAAGAAGCAAAGTGATCTACATCAAATAGAAAGCGCGTACAATCACATGATCCCTTAAAATATCAATAATTTATCTGTGAGTATTCGGAAGAGGCAATCTAACAGGGCGCCATATTCCCCGTAAGTCCAAATGATGTTCTACTTCACAAATCAGCGCCGATGAAGCAGAGTCGTACACACGGCAATATTCCCTTTTTACAAGTCAAGTGTTGTGAATGCGACCTTCCATCGTCTAGAGTTTATCTGCGGTTTACGTTAACACATTGAGTGCTGTTCGATGGCCGTCGGTGGAATTGTTTGACGCAAGTTCTTTACATCTTACAACACATTAATGTGGACTGCTCCGTCAAGTCAACCAAAGTTTTTTTTTCTTTTTAAGGAATTTGCACCGCGTTTCGTTCGTTGTAGGCTGCATTCTCAAGAGTGATCGGAAATATATGGGTGTAGCCATTGTTGTGTATGCTACGTCATTATACTGGCTCATCGCATATCCCTAGACCAGCCATACGCTAATCTTACGGTCTGTTGTAAGATGTGCGACGGGAAAGATCCGCGACTAAATGTGTATTATATGTTAGGAATTGGAGTCAAAAACGATGTCCTAACATCATCAAGCGCTATACATTTTAAAAAATATGACGATCATCATTTTCAGGAGGACGTGAACTTCCGGTCAATATGGCGGATAGGCGGCAGGAATCATTGAAGGCAATGTATGAAAAGTGTTCCTTGTTGCAGCTTCCTCATATTCCAAGCCCGGATTGTTGCAGGAGCTACTTGAGTTAAGTGCTCTGTGCACACCGTGAGCTGTGTGTCGCATCCGTTTTGATCATGTTTCGATATTCCAATTGTTTACTATTAATGATGATATCATATGACAGGGAACAGTTGGCTGTGTTCACTTTCTGCGCGGTTTCGCCTTATGTCTTTTGGCGTGTGCTAAGACTGCTATGATGGGGACTACAGTTACCTTTCTTTGTTAATCATCATCATTGAGTGCCGTCTCCGCAACGAAGGTTGGCTACCATGGAGTGCCATTTTGCTCTATCTCTTGCTTTGATGGTGCAGGTTGTCATCGGTTGATTTGTCCATCTTTTGATGTTACTCGTCCATGTTAATCTTGGTCTGCCTCTGCCTCTTTTACCTTGTATTTTCCCCTCCAGGATCACTTTCAGTAGGCTGTTTCTTTCTTAGGGAGATGAATTAGCAATTCGGATGATTCCATTGGCACTGGTGGTTTTAGCAATTATGGATTTTAATTCGTTTGCAGTGATACCGGGGCTTTTCATAACCATATCTCTCCACATCACATGTCCAACATATGACCATCATCGTTTCTTTATTACTGAAGATATTAGTGGTTGATTGGCGATTTCTCTAATTTCTTCGTTTGTTTTTAATTCGTTCCACGCTATACCAAGTATTTTCCATAGACATTTATTTTCGAATGCGTTCAACTTTGTTTCTATGTCTCTTGTTGTTTTCCAGCTCTCACATAATGCAAATATGGTGCTGCAATAATAATCTCATTCAATGCAACTACCATTGTCTTGTTTAACTTACTTGAAAACGACTATTTTATTTGTTTATTTTCATGTATTAATCCCTTGTTTATTGCTACTATTTACTTACTTGTTTACGGACATGCCATTTATATGTTGTTACCTGCTTGTTTACACGTAAACTGTTATTACCAATTTGTTTAATTTTAATTTGAAATATTTGTTTCATTACTGGTTTACTTACATATGAAATACTGAATTATTTGTTTATTTACGTGCGATGTGCTTGTTTAATCACTGGTAAACGTTAATGACCAGCTTTTTGTAGTTGACTTAGTTGTTGACTATTACAATTTATTCAGTTGTGTGTTAACTTATTTCTTGAACTACCAATATATATAGTTTTATGCATGTACATCATCTAGGCGCATTGAAAAATTATCCAGTAGGACGTGTCTACAGCAATAACAGAACTCATATTGAGAAATCTTAATTTAGGACATGCCTACAGCAATAACATAACTCATATTGGGAAATCTTCTTGTAGGACATGTCTACAGCAATAATATAACACATATTGGGAAATCTTCTTGTAGGACATGTCTACAGCAATAATATAACACATATTGGGAAATCTTCTTGTAGGACATGTCTACAGCAATAACATAACTCATATTGGGAAATCTTTTTGTAGGACATGTCTACAGCAATAATATAACACATATTGGGAAATCTTCTTGTAGGACGTGTCTACAGCAATAATATAACACATATTGGGAAATTTTCTTGTAGGACATGTCTACAGCAATAACATAACTCATATTGGGAAATCTTCTTGTAGGACATGTCTACAGCAATAATATAACACATATTGGGAAATTTTCTTGTAGGACATGTCTACAGCAATAACATAACTCATATTGGGAAATCTTCTTGTAGGACATGTCTACAGCAATAATATAACTCATATTGGGAAATCTTCTTGTAGGACATGTCTAAAGCAATAACATAACTCATATTGGAAAATCTTCTTGTAGGACATGTCTAAAGCAATAACATAACTCATATTGGAAAATCTTCTTGTAGGACATGTCTACAGCAATAACATAACTCATATTGGGAAATCTTCTTGTAGGACATGTCTAAAGCAATAACATAACTCATATTGGGAAATCTTCTTGTAGGACATGTCTAAAGCAATAACATAACTCATAATTGGAAGTCTTCATGGGGACATTTCTATAGATTGTGCAGAACTCTCAATGGGAAATCTTCATGGGGGACATTTCTATAGATTGTGCAAAACTGACAATGGAAAATCTTCATGGGGGACATTTTCTATAGATTGTGCAGAACTCTCAATGGAAAATCTTCATGGGGGACATTTTCTATAGATTGTGCAGAACTCACAATGGAAAATTTTTATGGGGGACATTCATATAGATTGTGCAAAACTCTCAATGGGAAATCTTCATGGGGGAAATTTCTGTAGATTGTGCAGAACTCACAATGGAAAATCTTTATGGGGGACATTCCTATAGATTGTGCAAAACTCTCAATGGGAAATCTTTATGGGGACATTTCTATAGATTGTGCAGAACTCACAATAGGAAATCTTCATGGGGGAAATTTCTGTAGATTGTGCAGAACTCACAATGGAAAATCTTTATGGGGGACATTCCTATAGATTGTGCAAAACTCTCAATGGGAAATCTTTATGGGGACATTTCTATAGATTGTGCAGAACTCACAATGGGAAATCTTTATGGGGGACATTCCTATAGATTGTGCAAAACTCACAATGGGAAATCTTCATGGGTGACATTTCTATAGATTTTGCAAAACTCACAATGGGAAATCTTCATGGGTGACATTCCTATAGATTTTGCAAAACTCACAATGGGAAATCTTCATGGGTGACATTCCTATAGATTTTGCAAAACTCACAATGGGAAATCTTCATGGGTGACATTTCTATAGATTTTGCAAAACTCACAATGGGAAATCTTCATGGGTGACATTTCTATAGATTTTGCAAAACTCACAATGGGAAATCTTCATGGGTGACATTCCTATAGATTTTGCAAAACTCACAATGGGAAATCTTCATGGGGGAAATTTCTATACATTGTGCAGAACTCACAATGGGAAATCTTCATGGGGAGATTTCTATAGATTGTGCAGAACTCACAATGGGAAATCTTCATGGGGACATTTCTATAGAATGTGCAGAACTCACAATGGGAAATCTTCATGAGGACATTCCTATAGATTGTGCAGAACTCACAATGGGAAATATTCATGGGGACATTCCTATAGATTGTGCAGAACTCACAATGGGAAATCTTCATGGGGGAAATTGCTATAGATTGTGCAGAACTCACAATGGGAAATATTCATGGGGACATTCCTATAGATTGTGCAGAACTCACAATGGGAAATCTTCATGGGGGAAATTTCTATAGATAGTGCAGAACTTACAAGCGTCGATTGTCAAGGTGGATACTTGTCTGCTGCCCAAAATTTGTTTGTTTGAAAATCTTCATCATGCCGCAATAATTTTGTTAGCACTTTCCACATGCAGCTTGTTTTATATGCAAGATAACTGTTGCTATATATATAATTATATATTAGAATAAAGAAAGAAGGCATCCGTTGTGGCTTCTATTCAATCTTTTCTTGCTGTCACTTAAATATTGTTATTTCAGTAATTACATTATTTGTTATATGTTATTATATAATTTTATATTTAATGATAAAGTAAAATGTGGCTTTATTTTTCCCATCTTTGTGTTAAATTAATTTGTTGCTTTCATATTCTCCCTTTTAGTCAAATCTTTAGTTCAACCCTCGTTATTTTTTTTTTTTTAGATCATAGCTCTCATTTCTTTGTTGAACTTTCTGTCATTTCTTTAGTTATCACCTTCTGTCACTTCTTTTGTTCAGCTTTCTGATATTTCTTTTACTCAACCTTCTGATATTCCTTTTAATCAATCTTCTGATATTTATTTTACTCAACCTTCTGATATATCTTTTATTCAACCTTCTGATATTTCTTTTATTCAACCTTCTGATATTTCTTTTATTCAACATTCTGATATTACTTTTACTCAACCTTCTGATATATCTTTTATTCAATCTTCTGATATTTCTTTTATTCAACATTCTGATATTTCTTTTATTCAACCTTCTGATATTTCTTTTATTCAACATTCTGATATTACTTTTACTCAACCTTCTGATATATCTTTTATTCAACATTCTGAAATTCTTTTATTCAACCTTCTTATATTTCTTTTATTCAACATTCTGAAATTCTTTTATTCAACCTTCTGATATTTCTTTTATTCAACCTTCTGATATTTCTTTTATTCAACCTTCTGATATTTCTTTTGTTCAACCTTCTGATATTACTTTTGTTCAAGCCGCTTGCTATTTCTTTTATTCAACATTTTGATATTTCTTTTTTTCAACCTTCCAATATTTCTTTTATTCAACCTTCTCATATTTCTTTTATTCAACCTTCTCATATTTCTTTTGTTCAACCTTCTGCTATTTCTTTTATTCAACCTTCTCATATTTCTTTTGTTCAACCTTCTGATATTTCTTTTATTCAACCTTCTCATATTTCTTTTGTTCAACCTTCTGATATTACTTTTGTTTAACCTTCTCATATTTCTTTTATTCAACCTTCTCATATTTCTTTTATTCAACCTTCTGATATTACTTTTGTTTAACCTTCTCATATTTCTTTTATTCAACCTTCTGATATATCTTTTATTCAACCTTCTCATATTTCTTTTATTCAACCTTCTGATATTACTTTTGTTTAACCTTCTCATATTTCTTTTATTCAACCTTCTGATATTACTTTTGTTTAACCTTCTCATATTTCTTTTATTCAACCTTCTGATATTACTTTTGTTTAACCTTCTGATATTTCTTTTTTTCAACCTTCTGATATTTCTTTTGTTCAACCTTCTGATATTTCTTTTATTCAACCTTCTGATATTTCTTTTATTCAACCTTCTGATATTACTTTTGTTTAACCTTCTGATATTACTTTTGTTCAACATTCTGATATTACTTTTGTTCAATCTTCTGATATTACTTTTGTTCAACATTCTGATATTACTTTTGTTCAACATTCTGATATTACTTTTGTTCAATCTTCTGATATTACTTGTGTTCAACCTTATGATATTACTTTTGTTCAATCTTCTGATATTACTTTTGTTCAATCTTCTGATATTTCTTTTATTCAACATTCTGATATTACTTTTGTTCAATCTTCTGATATTACTTTTGTTCAACCTTCTGATATTACTTTTGTTCAACCTTCTGATATTACTTTTGTTCAACCTTCTGATATTACTTTTGTTCAACCTTCTGATATTACTTTTGTTCAATCTTCTGATATTACTTTTGTTCAACATTCTGATATTACTTTTGTTCAACATTCTGATATTACTTTTGTTCAACCTTCTGATATTACTTTTGTTCAACCTTCTGATATTACTTTTGTTCAACCTTCTGATATTACTTTTGTTCAACCTTCTGATATTACTTTTGTTCAACATTCTGATATTTCTTTTATTCAATCTTCTGATATTACTTTTTTTCAAACTTCTGATATTTCTTTTATTCAATCTTCTGATATTACTTTTGTTCAACCTTCTGATATTACTTTTGTTCAACATTCTGATATTACTTTTGTTCAACCTTCTGATATTACTTTTGTTCAACATTCTGATATTTCTTTTATTCAATCTTCTGATATTACTTTTGTTCAATCTTCTGATATTTCTTGTATTCAATCTTCTGATATTACTTTTGTTCAATCTTCTGATATTACTTTTGTTCAACATTCTGATATTACTTTTGTTGTTGTTCTTCTTCTGTGATCATGGCTCATTCAGACTAGGACTCCGAACTCTCTTATGAAAACAACTGTCTGTTTCAGTGACTCGGTTTCCATGTAAAGTTTCTCTTCCAGGGAGGTAGGTGCGGACCACATTGTCTTTCTCAGGTCTGTGTACTGGGGGCAATCCTGTAGAACATGCTTTGTCGTCATATTATCCAGGGTACAGTGGCACTGGTTGGTAGTTCCTATTTTGAGTTTGGTGAGCATGTGGTTTCTCATTCTGTTGTGGACAGTGCATAGGCGAAGTATGATGACTTGATCCCTCCTTGATAATTGGAGGTATCTGTCTCTCTCGTTATGCTTTGGCTGTTCTTGTTTCCATTTTTCATGGTACTGGCCTTTGATGATGGATTTGACTTCATCGTAGCTGACCAGATGGTTTTCTTGTAGTAATCTCCCTCCCTCTTTAGCTAATTTGTCTGCGCATTTTGCTGGAAGTTATTGCACACTTAGTCTATGGTTGTTCTCAAGTCATCTAGCTCACTGTTCCTGTGAGTTTTTAGGGCTGTTAGGACTGACACTGCATCAGTCAGTATCACAAATTTCTTGTGCATGTTATTTTTGTGTTGGATAGCCAGTTTTGCAGCGTCTTTTGGGGGCTTCAGTTTCTGCTTTATAGTTGTTTGAGAATTTCCCAGTAGCTATTGACTTGATGATCTCTTCCTGGTTATTCAGCTTCAATAACACACCTCCTCCATTTCTGGTGGCATTTGTAGCAGTGCCACCTGTGTATATGTGTGACCAGGAGTCCTGTGGGTAGTTGTCGTTTATGTGTTTTTCTGCTTCTGCTATGTGCTTTCTCTCTGTGTCTGTATGGGTGCCTTTTTTCATGATTCCTATTCCGAAAAAACTTCACAAACATGGACAAATCAAAGAAAAGAATAAAAGTAAATCTGCCATCCAGGAAAGATAAAGGCTCTCTGACTATAGACATATGATGCAATCCGGAGAAAACCGTAAGGAGTCCGGGTTGTTAACTCACCTTTTGTCTACCAGGAAATCATCCCGAATTGGCACCTGGAATGTACGTACCCGAAATGAACAAGGAAAAGCTGCACAGGTAGCAGCAGAAATGAGAAATTACAAAATAGATATTATGGGAATGTGCGAAACAAGATGGCTAGGAACTGAAAGGATAAAACTAAATACATGAGAAATGATTTTATCATCAGGACACCAGGAACCTGGAGCACAACATAGTGAAGGGGTAGCTATAATGTTATCAAGGAATGCACAGAGGACACTGATAGAATCGGCAGCAGTAGAGTCAAGACTAATAAGAACAACATTTAAAACAACAAAAAACAAAAGAAAAATACACATTCTCCAATGCGACACACCAACCAATGATAAGGATGATTTAGTTAAAGATGAATTCTATAAACAGTTGCAAAGTCAGATGGATGAAAGACGAGCCAAGGATTTTATAATCTTGATGGGAGATCTTAATACAAAAGTAGGATCAGACAACATGTGTAAAAGAGAAAAAGCTAGTGAGAGTACGGGGCAAGTAAATCAACCGGTACCCACTTCTTGATAGACTATAGCAGTGACATATGATGGCGATCATCAGTATTAGTGACCGAGTGACAAGAAACGGGATAACGCAAAGTTCATAGTGGGTAGGGACACCCACCGAGGAATTATACTCGGACATAACAAGTTAAGGGAATAGAAAGTTCATAGGGGGTAGTGAACACACAGAAAATGGGGAGGTAGTGGAAGGTCCAGAATAGTACTGGCCATAATAATTTTAGAGAATAGAAATTTCCACGCAGCAGGTTGTGGAATATATAAGGAAACAACAGATAAAATGGTTTGGCCACGTGACAAGGCAGAAAGAACAAAACACAACACAGCGAGCTTTCAACAAGCGTTGTGAGAACACCAGACCCAAGGGT
Source organism: Megaustenia siamemsis (assembly GCA_032433765.1). Taxonomy (NCBI): domain Eukaryota; kingdom Metazoa; phylum Mollusca; class Gastropoda; order Stylommatophora; family Ariophantidae; genus Megaustenia; species Megaustenia siamemsis. Next base: position 1,290,023 of record JAVIAB010000124.1, on the reverse strand, counting down.
CGACCACGAAAAAGATGGGTCGATGGAATATTAGAAGCACTAGGAAACATAACAGCAGCAGAGGCGAACAGAAGAGCAAAAGACCGAAAAATTGTATCTCCCTTCGACGCTGAAAGGCAAATGAGGAAGGAAAGAAGAAGAAGAAGAAGAGGTTGTGGAAGTGAGAATAAGGACATGACAATAAGCGCATTATTTGAGCGCATGATTTTACTGTCCTGTAAACAGCTACAGCGCGAAAGCTGGAAGACAACAAGAGATATAGAAACAAAGTTGAACGCATTCGAAAATAAATGTTTAAGGAAAATACTTGGTATAGCGTGGAACGCATTCAAAACAAACGAGGAAATTAGAGAAATCGCCAATCAACCACTAATCATCATCATCATCATCATCATCATCGTTTTGCCTTCTCCGCAACGAAGGTTGGCTACCATGGATCGCCATTCTACTCTGTTTCTTGCTCTGATGGTGCAGGCTGTCATAGATTGACTTGTCCATCTTTTGATGTTACTCGTCCATGTTAGTCTTGGTCTGCCTC